>CM040190.1:52112162-52667162 GCA_022606455.1 Callitettix versicolor | reverse complement strand
ACAGCTGCGTGCGTTGTTATTATTTTTGACAGCCTATCTGTTACGTCACAACCATTTTATAAGAAAGTTGCAATTACATTTTTACAATATCAGAAACAATTAATTCGCCCTGTTATACAGGAAGATTAGACTTTAACGAGCGGGTATGAGAGAAGCCTAGTCATTAAATTCGACTTAGTTACATTTCCAATGTCTTTATTTTATATTAATTACTTGATTTATGTCAAATTAGACTTGATTGTCTCGAAGCTGGTAAAAAATATTTCTGTTATGAGACTTATAATTATCCAGTACAGGCGGGTTTCAAATTAATGGCATCGTTGTAATAGTTTGATTAAAAAGCGATTATAAAAATGCAAATATTTTAAACGGACACTGAATAAATTGTTTAGGCAAAACTGACATCAAACTTTTATTTGTTTCTTGAACAGTGGGAGACTTCAAAATTTTACCATATTGTTAACCACTATACATATGGCCATTAATGACTGTGTTCGGGAGAATTTAAAACGGGCCTTCGAGAAGTCTGTAAGTGTCGGGAGAACCTCATTCCTCTGCACCTGGGAAACCGAGTTACTCTTCATTGGGTTACGGGGCATTAGGGAATTGAGGGTAATGAGGAGGCAGACCGACTGGCTGGACTTGGATCTGCATCTGAATTTATCGGATCTGTGCCGGTGTCACAGGCAAACTTTACCCCCAGGCAAAGTGTACCCCCCACGGTACAAAAAGCCTAGGCGAATTGTACCCCCGGTAAGAAATGCCTAGGCATAGTGTTACCCCCGGTACAAAACGCCTATCCTGAAAATCAGGTTTAGAGTACCGGGGGTATACTGTGCCCAGGTTATCCTTACCCCCATGAGATCTACTACATATCGGTACATTAGAACGTCAAAGGGGGGTAAACTGTGCCTAGGTTTTTCTTACCCCCCATGAGATCTACTGTATATCGGCATATTAAAACGTCAAAGGGGGTACACGGTGCCTAGGTTTTTCTTAGCCCCCAAGATATCTACTATATATCGGCATATTAAAACATCAAAGAGGGTACACGGTGCCTAGGCTTTTCTTACCCTCATGAGATCTACTATATATCGGCATATTAGAACGTCAAAGGGGGTACACGGTGCCTAGGTTTTTCTTACCCCCATGAGATCTACGATATATCGACATATTAAGACGTCAAAGGGGGTACACGGTGCCTAGGCTTTTCTTATCCCCCATGAGATCTACTAGAAATCGTATTACTTACCCAGTCCAAATTAATTAATTATTATTCAATTGTTAATTGTATACCTGTGGCGTTATATCTTTTATTACATATCCGTAGGTGTGAATAATAAATGTTTAGATTATTTTAAAAGCCATCACACTACTTACCCAATCTAAATTAATTATTAAAAGTTCTCGTGATAACTGTACAACAGTGACGTTTTATACGTTTATTATATATTGGTAGGTGTGAATAATAAATGTTAAAATTATTTTAAACGCCATTATAGTACATACCCAGCTCATATTATTTATTTAGTATTCAAGTGTTAATTGTATAACAGTGGCGTTTTATACTTTTTTTATATGTTGACAGGTGTGAATAATAAATGTTTGAATTATTTTAAACGCCAACATAGTACTTACCCAGCCCAAATTAATTATTAAAATTTCACGTGATAACTGTATAACAGTAACGTTTTATACGTTTAGTATATCTTGGTAGCTGTGAATAATAAATGTTTAAATTATTTTAAGCACCATCGTACTACTTACCCAGCCTAAATTAATTATTAAATATTCTCGTGATAACTCTATAACAGTGACGTTTTATACGTTTATTATATATTGGTAGGTGTGAATAATGAATGTTTGAATTATTTTAAACGCCATCATAGTACTTTCAAATTAATTATTTAGTAATCAAGTGTAATTGTTTTACCGTTATATACGTTTTTTATATATTACGTAGGAGGAGAAAATAATAAATGTTTAACTATTTTAAATACTAACATTAGAAAAGAACCGATTCCACCGCCGATTATGGTTGATAATGTTGGAACATATGAGGATTTTACAATTTATTACACCGTAATATTCCAGAAAATTTATTTAAAATTAAAATCATTAGTAATACGATAGCAAAAATTAACTGTGCTGACTCCGAAAACTACAGAAAAATAATTAAAGCGCTGAAAGAAGCAAAGTTTACTTTTCACACATATGAAAATAAACAATCCAGACCCATTAGAGTTATGGCAAAGAATCTGCATCATACATGCACGCCTGATAGCATCAGAGATTTCTTATTACAACATGATTATAAGATTATTACGGCAGTCAATAAACTGTCGTGGCAAAATAAAACACCATTGAACATGTTTATGTTAACCTTCGAAAACGGTGAAAATATTGATAAAATTTACAAAATAGATAACATCCTTGGATGTAAAGTGGAGATACAACCAATTAAAGGATCAAATCTTATACCACAGTGTAAAAGATGTCAAATGTTTGGACATACTCAAAGGTTCTGCTCAAAAGAACCTAGATGCGTAAAATGTGCTGGTAAACATATAACCAGAGAATGCCTAAAGGTCGACAAACAAAATCCAAAATGTGTAAACTGCGGTGAAGGACACCCAGCTAATTATAGAGGATGTGTTATAGCTAAAGAACTACAAAAAATCAAGAATATAAATGTAGGTAAAAATAAGCCAACTAGAAATATATTTATGAAAGATACACCAGTTCAACATAGGAAAGAAACCAACAGTAGTAATAATAATAAAACAACATATGCCTCGGTTGTTGCTTTGGATCGGAATCATCAGAAATCACAGAATAGTGAGAATAATGATTGTATACAGTCTTTACAACTCATTCTTGCTAAAATATCAAACCTTGAAGATGCATTTATAGAGATGAAGGAACGTATACAGAAAATAGAGAGTGGAATTAAGAAACCACCTTCAAAATATAAAATTTAATAACAATGGTAAATGTTTTAAAAATCATGGTTTGGAATGCAAATGGATTGCTTAATCACCAACAAGAGCTTCAGGTAATCCTAGATATAAATAAAATTGATCTGTGTCTGATTTCAGAAACACATTTCACAAGGCAATCCTTCATCAAATTTAAAGGCTATAAAGTTTATCATACAATTCATCCTGATAATACAGCGAGGGGTGGAAGCGCGGTAATAGTTAAAGATAATATCGAGCATAATGAGGAATCTAAAATTGAAGCGCAAGATATTCAAGCAACATTAGTGAGTGTAAGGACTAATAACTATAACATTACTGTGGTTGGACTGTATAGCCCACCAAAGCACAATATAAAAGCCGAAAGGTATCTTGAACTGTTCAGAACATCAGGAAATCGATTTATTATTGGAGGAGATTTCAATGCCAAGCATACGTTTTGGGGATCTAGAATTATAACAACCAAAGGTAAAGAATTATTGAAAGCAATAAAAGAATATAAATGTGATCCTATATCAACAGGTAAACCTACCTATTGGCCCACAGATCTTTCAAAAATACCTGATTTAATAGACTTCTTCATTACAAAAACATTTCCAGCAAGTATATGCACATAGAAGACAATGTGGAGCTCAATTCGGATCATACACCAATTGTTTTAACTCTAAGTGAGTGTGTTATCTGGAAGCCATGCAAACCTGTGCTGGTGAATAAGTTTACGGATTGGGAGAGCTTCAGGATTTCACTTGAAGAAAGGATCCAACTGATGGTGCCATTGCAGACAGAGGAACAACTTAATTTTGAAGTTGAAAAATTCATCAATGATATACAGAATGCAGCATGGGAAAACACCCTGAAATCAAAAGGAGATTAAAAGGTAACAGTTATCCTGGATATATTATGGAGCTAATTAAAGAAAAAGAAGAGCAAGAAGAAAATGGCATCAATCTAGAGCCCCACAGGACAAAACTAGGCTGAACAATCTTACGTCACAATTAAAGGAAAAAATTAGGCAGCTGAAGAATGACACCATAAGTGAATCCTTGAGAGAACTGACTAATGATATCAGTACTGAATATTCTCTTTGGAAAATCACTAGAAAACTTAAGAGACCAACTATGCAAATACCACCTATTAAAAACATGGATGGAAGTTGGGCTAGAAATAACCAACAAAGGCGAACCTCTTTGCTGAATACCTGGGAAATATTTTTCAACCGAATGCAGCCGATAATAGTGAGGAACTGCTGGATGTCATAAGACAAGATAGTGTAGATATTCCATCAACCACACCAATCGAAATTAAAAGGAAATCAGAAGGTGCTTTAGGCTCAACAAAGCTCCTGGTTTTGATCTTTTACTGGGCAAATTCTGAGAGAAATCCTAGAAGAGCGCTGGTAAAGCTAGCCAATCTGATCAATACATCATTTCGTTTGAAATATGTACCTCAAATGTGGAAGGTGGCTGAAGTTGTGATGATCCCCAAGCCTGGAAAACCACCTAACGAAACAACATCTTATCGACCAATATCACTTTTGCCAAGTATGTCAAAATTGTTCGAGAAACTTTTGTTAAAAGACTAAAACCCATTATCGAAGATTCTAAACTCATCCCAGATCATCAATTTGGGTTTCGAAATAAACACTCTACAATTGATCAGGTCCATAGAATTACTAATGTAATTGAACAATCGTTAGAAGAAAAGAAGGTCTGCTCAGCAATATTCTTAGACGTTTCACAGGCATTTGACAAAGTTTGGCATGAAGGTCTGAATTACAAACTTAAATTATTCCTTCCTGTTCAATATTCAATGATACTGGAATCTTATATATCAGAAAGATATTTCAGGGTTAAGCAAGAAGACGCCTATTCTAACTTGAAGGAAATTAAAGCAGGAGTGCCTCAAGGCAGTGTTTTGGGGCCAACCCTTTATCTTTTGTACACCCGTGATTTACCAACTTTTGAACAAAGTATAGTTGCTACCTTTGCTGATGACACAGCAGTTTTATCTGTTGGTGACGCCATCGTACTACTTATCCAGTCTAATTTAATCATTTAGAATTAGTTTTGTGGAAAGTGTTAAATGTATAACAGTAACATTTTATAACTTTATTATATATTGATAGGTGTAAATAATAAATGTTTAAATTATTTTAAACCATCATAATACTTACCCAGTAAAACGTAATTATATAGTATTCAAAAATGTTTATATTTTGTAAAAGCCATCATACTACCTACCCGGTTCAACTTAATTATTTAGTACTAAAAAATTTTTAAATTATTTTAAAGCTATCATACTACTTACCCAGTCTAATTTAATTATTTAGTATACAATATTTAACTGTATAACAGTGACATTTTATACGTTTATTATATATTGGTAGGTTTGAATAATAAATATTTAAAATATTGTAACCGCCATCATACTATTTACCCAGTCAAACATAATTATTTAAATTTCAATTGTTAATTTTATAACAGTGCTGTTTTATTCTTTTTTATAATATTGTACAAAGAAATATATTATGTAGAAATTAACTATTATTGATTTTGAAAATCGACTATAAATTTTATTAGCGACATTAAATTTGCGGGCGAAGCTGCAACAAGTAAGAGCAAGTAATTCTAAAAAATCTGAAATTTGTCCGTGTATTTATATATATATATGATTATATGTTTTTCGGACAAGACATAGAAAGTTTTGCTACTCGATACTCTAATACGGGGAATTATTATATTTTAATAAGTTATTATTAAATCGTCACTGTTATAATGTTAACACTTGTCAAAAAACTAAATAACAAATAATTAAGCTTTACTAGTTATGTAGTATTATGGCGATTAAAATAATTCAAAAATTATAATTCACACTTACCAATATATAATAAACGTATAAAACATCATTGTTGTACAATTAACACGTGAATACTAAATAAGTAATTTGGATGGCTAATGTGTGTAAATAAGGCTAAATAAGTAGTATGATGGCGTTTAAAATAATTCCAAAATTTATAATTCTCACCTACTAATACATAATAAACTTATAAAACGTCATTGTTGTACAATTAACACGTGAATAATAAATAATTAATTTGGACTTGGTAAGTACTATAATGGCGTTTAAAATAATTTAAACAGTTATTATTAACACCTACCAATATATAACAAACGTATAAAATGTCATTGTTGTAAAATTATATCGTAAGTAATAAATAATTAATTTGGACTCGGTAAGTACAATGATGGCGTTTAAAATAATTAAAAAATTTATTATTCACACCTACGAATATATAATAAAAGTATATAATGTCACTGTTATACAATTAACAATTACATAATAAATATTTAATTTGGACTAGGAAAGTAGTATGATGGCGCCTAAAATAGTTTGAACATTTATTATTCACACCTACCAATATACAATAAACGTATAAAACGTCACTGTATACAATTAACACTTGAATACTAAATAATTAATATAAACTAGGTAAGTACCATAATGGCGTTTAAAATAATTTTAACATTTATTATTCCCACCTACCAATGTTTTATAAATATGTAAAACGACATTGTCGTACAATTAAACACTTAAATACTAAATAATTAATTTGGACTGGGTAAATAGTATAATGGCGTTTTAAATAATTCCAACATTTATAGTTCTCACCTACCAATATATAATAAACGTGTAAAACGTCATTGTTGTACAATTATCACGTGAATATTAAATAAATAATTTGGACTGGGTAAGTCCTATGATGGCGTTTAAAATAATTTAAACATTTATTATTAACACATTCCAATATATAATATACGTATAAAACGTCACTATTATACAATTAACACTTGAATACTAACATTTCTTATTCCCACCTTCCAATACAAAATAAAAGTATAAAACGTCATTTCGTACAATTAACACTTGAATAATAATTAATTAATTTGGACTGGGTAAGTAGTATGATGGCGTTTAAAATAATTTCAACATTTATAATTCTCACCTACACATATAATTAATGTATAAAACGTCATTGTTGTACAATGAATGCTAAATAATTAAGATAGACTGGGTAAGTAGTATAATGGTGTTTGTATAATTTATACATTTATTATTCACACATACGACTGTATAATAAATGTATAAAACATCAATGTTATACAATTAACACATGAATGCTAAATAATTATGTTGGACTAGGTAAGTAGTAAAATGGTATTTAAAATAATTTAATCATTTATAATTCACACCTACCAATACCATTTACATGTAATAAATGTTTAAATTGTCACCGTTTTACAGTTAACACATACCACAAAACTAAATACTAAATAATTAGGTTGGTCTAGGTAATATAGTGGTCTTTTTAAAAACGGGAATAGGTTAATCTCAGGTACCTAAACCATTTTCTTACCAAATTTCATCTCAATTGGTCGAGTGGTTAACGCGTGATTGAACAACAAACAAACAAACACACAATCTTTCAGAAATATAATATGATTAAGTTTAGGAAACTTTCTAATCTACCGCTACATAGTAGACCTAAGAGGGGGTGGGTAAGACCTTTAGTGTAACCCCTTTTACGTTCTAATATGCCGATATATAGTAGATATCTGGGAGGGTAAGAAATACCTAGACACAGTGTACCCACTTTGACGTTCTAATATGCCGATATATAGTAGATATCTGGGAGGGTTGACACAGTGTACCCACTTTGACGTTCTAATATGCCGATATATAGTAGATATCTGGGAGGGTAAGAAATACCTAGACACAGTGTACCCACTTTGACGTTCTAATATGCCGATATATAGTAGATATCTGGGAGGGTAAGAAATACCTAGACACAGTGTACCCACTTTGACGTTCTAATATGCCGATATATAGTAGATATCTTGGGAAGAAAAGGCTAGGTGTACCCCCTTTGACGTTTTATATATGCCGATAAAGAAAAATCTAGGCACATTGTACCATCTTTGACGTTCTAATATGCCGATATGTAGTAGTTCTCATGGGGGTAAGAAAAATCTAGGCACATTGTACCCTCTTTGACGTTCTAATATGCCGATATGTAGATATCTTGGGGGGTAAGAAAAGCCTAGGCACCGTGTACCCTCTTTGACGTTCTAATATGCCGATATA
This sequence comes from Callitettix versicolor, assembly GCA_022606455.1. Taxonomy (NCBI): domain Eukaryota; kingdom Metazoa; phylum Arthropoda; class Insecta; order Hemiptera; family Cercopidae; genus Callitettix; species Callitettix versicolor. The sequence continues at coordinate 52,659,042 of CM040190.1, read as the reverse complement.
TAGTAGATCTCATGGGGGAGGTAAGAAAAGCCTAGGCACCGTGTACCCTCTTTGATGTTTTAATATGCCGATATATAGTAGATATCTTGGGGGGTAAGAAAAACCTAGGCACAGTTTACCCCCTTTGACGTTCTAATATGCCGATATATAGTAGACCTCATGGAGGAGGTAAGAACAGCCTAGGCACTGTGTACCCTCTTTGATGTTTTAATATGCCGATATATAGTAGATATATGGGGGGGTAAGAAAAACCTAGGCACAGTTTACCCCCTTTGACGTTTTAATATGCCGATATATAGTAGATCTCATCGGGGGTAAGAAAAACCTAGGCACAGTTTCTCCCCCTTTGACGTTCTAATATGCCGATATGTAGTAGATCTCATGGGGGGTAAGAATAAACCTAGGCACAGTGTACCCCCGGTAATCTAAACCTGATTTTCAGGGTTTTTTTACCCCCGGTACATAAGGACTAGGTGTTTTGTACCGGGGGTACAATTCGCCTAGGCTTTTTGTAGCGGGGGTACACTTTGCCTGGGGGTAAGAAAAACCTATTACACCGGCTTTAGGGATTTCTCTGTCTCTGACCGGGCCTGATATTAATAGGTGGATAAACAAGCGTAGATGAAATAACTTTCGTGGGCATTGTCATAGCAAGCGCCTCTTAAGCTATGTTCCTCTTGGAGGGGTTAGAGTGGCGGCAGACATCTTGGACAGTTTAGGTATGTACTACGGAAACCCCGTGTGTAGGTTATGTGGGTTTTGTATTTCCAAATTTTTTTTTAATTTTCATTACGATAATTTTTTCGAAAACAGGACAAATTAACGTAGCTAGTTTTTAACAACATAACCTAAAACTTGTTATAGCCTATCAGCTGATCAATGAAATCAGCTGATATTTAAGAATTAATATAAAACAACTGATTTTTTAATATAATTAACAAAATTAAATACACGATTCATTTCATAGCCGTAAATCGGTAAAACGTCGTAGTTTCCGTCGCACCGCGCGGCTCATACGGGCAAGGTTCCCGATTCTATCCCGGACAGGAAACAGTAATTTTTAATTATAATTAATTTAATATGAGATTTGCGACGCGGAAAATATACTGTTATATGTCGATATAAACGTGTTCTTCGCATCACACATCACAACCAGTCTCGAAACATGATAAATGTTAAAAAAAAGTCGATAATTGTTAATTGTTTTCACTCTGGGATTACAATTTTATCCACAATTCATCCTCAATTACTGCATTACATCCATTATACTAGAAAATGCCCATCGGACGTTTTCATTAAAATAAAATCTCTAAAAAAATAAGACTTTAATTGGCCGATAGAAGAGCAGTCTTATTGTTACCTTAAACATGGTTTTTAAAATCAACGTTTGTGAAGTAATTATTCACTTTAATAAAAAAAAACACAAGTTGTACTACAGCTTGTAATTGATTGAATAAATTGATTTTATAACGAGCAGTGAGCTTAATCGATTGATCGAAACTGATTTCGATCTTCATAATTGGAGATCATTTTGATAAGAGATTTATTTAATTAAGATTTAATGGAGTTGAAGGACTTTTAATATTATGTTTTGATTTTTCATTCGTTTGTAAAGTGTAAAAATATTTTCTTGCTTAAAACGGTGTTCATTTTGGTATCCATTTTTAATTCTAAGAAATGTTCCGTTTATGAAAATGTACTATTAAAAATAGATGTTTGTTAATTTAAACGTGATCCCGTGTCAAAAGCCTATTAAATGCGTTTTGGTAGGGCTACAAAAAAATCTTTTAGGCCCTTAATTTTGTGCAAATTACACACGAAAATACTTTCAGAATTTCCATCACTTGGAATACAAATTATAGGATGCAAGCCACGTTAATTACACACTTCTCGCCTCTCTGTTCCGCCGCCATACCGATTTTTTTGTAAAAATTAAAACATATTTCTAATCTGCTGTTTGCTTTTTGATCCTCTGCTTCCATACCGATGCTATTTGACTTGGATTATTTTGATTCATATTAATACTGTTTATAGTGCACAGCTGTCTTTTACTACGTAATAAAAGCAGATTTCCAAAAATAACGTTTTTATCTTACACTGTCTTCGGTTCAAATCCTTAGATAAAAAAAAAAACCTAAAGTTAATGAACACCTTTTCTAACCGCAATTCAATTCAGCCGCCTCGGTGGCCTAGTGGATAGCGTACTAGGCTTTCACACCGAGGACCCGGGTTCGATTCCCGGCGAGGGCTTGGCATTTTCATACGCTATAAATCATCCCATCGTCTGCATTAGCCCAAGTGTGCACAATAGTCGGACGTTAAACACCAAAAAAAAAAAAAAAAAAAAAAAATCTAACCGCAATTCATGTCTCCAAGTAAAATCATTTATTAATAGTATCTAACATACCTACTCTATTTTTTACCTCTATTGATTACTTGGAGACTTTAATTGCGGTTAAAAAAGGTGTTCATTATCTTTTGGTGTTTTTCATGTATGAATGTGAACCCAAAACCTATGTAAAAACTTATCGTTTGTAAATTTAATTTAGAAATTAATTTCAACAAGAATGTAAGCAGTATTAACACGCTAAATTTCAGCTTTATAGCTTTAACAGTACTAATAGCTTTAACAGTTCGTTTAAGGAGTAAAAATCTTAACATGGAAATCCTTATGTCTAGTAGATTGTCACCCTGTTTATCAAAAACACCAAATGAACATAAAGGCGGTCAGGGTTCATTGTATATCAGTGTAGTTTTACAATCAAATTGAATGCTATTTTGTGCCGTTTTGAATGCTGGTTAGGATGTTTCTTGTTTAGACAAGTCAGGACGATTAGATTAGATTCAAACTAGAGGAAGGGATAATACAACCCCAGGCACTGCGATAAACAGACGTATTGTGCAACTAAACCTCTTGAGTACTAGTTTAGCAGATTGATGCCCTCATTAAGTTCCAACAATCCGCTGATTACCTCATTCTGCTGAAGATCTCTTGGGTCCTGTTAACCAAAAACCCCTAGCCAACAAGAGCTTCATAATCGAGGATTATGTGACCTGCAGTTTCTTCCTCTTTTCTGAACAACTTACACACGGTATCTCCATGGTACATACCTATCCTTTTCTTGTGCACCCTCAGTAATAAGCCCCATGATTTTCCTGAGTTGTGTTCTGCCCAAGACGTCTGCCGCCCCATAGAGGCGCTTACTATGGGAATGCCTTGTGTTTCTTATTAATCCACCTATTAATAGCGGACCTGGCCACCGACAGAGAGATCCCTCAAGCAGCTCAGGTCCGATCAACTCAGCTGCAGATCGCAGTCCCAGACCAGCTTGAACTGAATTGTAGGACCCGCAATTGCTTTTATTGCTGCCAAGACAGGACGATGGATCGGTTTTAATGGAAGTGGTATTACTGCAGTAACTGAGTCTCGAACCCGTGACCTTGAGATGAGCAGTTGAGAAACGCAGCAGACTTATTGATGTAGAAATCACTATGTGATGAGTTACTTTTTGAAAATACGCTTCCATCATGTCATCGAGAAATGCAATTTTCGTGACTATTTGAAGCAGTGCTATTCTTTGAATTTCACAGGATTATAAGATATCGTGCACAAAATGGTACAAATACTCCTCCTTTCGCGGCAGCGTGATCCCCCGCGGTCAGTAAATTCAATTTATACACTGTACCAGCTTTTAATAAACCCACATATATACTGGGCCCGCTTTATTTCAATCAGCGTATGACGCGCGTGTCCTTACAAGGATCGACATTAAACAATGACACAAAAAGAGAAACTAAGTAAACCTCCTCCTTACACAGGAGCCGCGACTTGTCCACCACAAAAACTCGACATTTCTTGGCTTTAATTTGAAATTTATTACTTACAAATCGGCTAGCCACCCAATCAGCTCCGCTCTAGCGGCATACCTCAAAACATGGTCATACAATGTTGTCAGAATTCACACGCTTCCACTCGATTTGGAATTAATTATACTGGTTTTTACCCGCAATCGTGGCTCTTTAAATTGACCATTTTTTTATTTTTGGAACCAGTCATAACTTGTCCAAGTGAAGGTGTACTTTGTTATGCGCGGTCGAATCAATAGAACAATGTTATTTTATCGATTCACTAAAATATTTTGACTTCAAATAATACACTGCGTTTAACAGAGTACATATATAATGTTAACGTGATGCGAATGTTTTATGTCTGTATAACGCAACGATCTGTTACAAACTGTTGTGGTTTTTCATTCGTTTTTTAGTGTAAAATATACTTATTAAAAGTATTGTTGTGATAATGTTACCCCATAACAGGAATAATTTATGAACACGTAATATTTTTACGAATCCTAACGTAAACCAGTGAAATACGTTCTGATAGTTTTTATTTTTAAACACTTAATTTTGTGCGAGTTACACACGAAAATACTTTCATATTTTCCATTTGGAATACAAATTATAGGGCGCAGCAGCACATTACGCACCTTTCTGTTTTACCGCCATATTGAATTCCTGCAAAAATTAAAACACACATTTCTAACCTCCTGTTTGCTTTTTGGTACTGTGCTTCTATACTGATGCTATTTGCCTTGCGTCATTGAATACAAACTAGAATGATAATCCTTATGAGAGATATATCAGTTCTCGCTCCTGGTGTTACCTAGCGGCAAAGTGTTCAACTACAATTAAATACGTGATTGTACTGTGTATATTCTCAATCGTCTCTCTCCGTGGCACTTTGCCGCTAATATCGAGCACACTTTTTATGATGGTTGCTGTAATATTTAATGCTTGTGTTAGTTTTCTTTATACCGCAGCTCACTAATTGAAGCGAGTTTCAAACAACAACTTTTTTATCTTAAATGTTAAAAAAAACTGATTTTACCATCGTAATCAGCGTTGAAATCTTATTAAATAAATGAATCGCTTATATATATGTGTATTTTCATTAAGCTTTCAAGTTGTTGCTAAGTTATTACCGTGTTTCACTGAGTAACAGGTGTTCTTTTTCAAAATAGTGTTTTACTGTACAAATAGAACTTAAGAGTGACATTTGTACAGAATTTCAATTCGTTATAGTGTGGCCCACGAAAGAAAACACGAGTTTAGGACGTTATAACGTTCCAATTGGTTATTGTACAGAAATCTCAGATACACCAGCTTAAAGCGTGTTCTCTTTTCTGTAAATCTTTGTTGATTCCGTCAATATGTTTTAATACGTCTATTTTATATTTCAAGGAATTAATCTAAAAGCACGATTATCACACAGTTTTCCTACTGCCAGCTACGTTGAAGGTTCGTGACTTTGTCAATTTTTACTCCACAAAAATACTGTTCAAGCATGTCATATTACAGATATTTGTTAATGTTCCTGCGAAATGCGACCGACTTTTGATAAAAATTGATATTATGGCGAATGTCCTAAAAAAGTACTCATTTTTTTTACCGTGAACTTTATTGAAATAATTCTTTTAACAGTCGTAATTCCATAATGTACTCTTTTTGAATACATTTTATAATTTATTTATTTCCAAAATTCCTTTAAAAATTATACAGTATAATACCCCGTAAATAGGTTGGTCCTTAAAATTAATTCCTTATTTATATGTTAATACTTTTAAAAATTGTATCTCTCAGTACTATTATTATAAATTTAAATTTAACATATATTTAACACAAAACGTGTTTATATTATGAAATTAATTAACAAAAAAACACTTATAAAAGATTTGTACTTAGATCACATTATTTATTTTAAATTGTCTTTTTAACGTTTTTTTAGAGTTTTATATCCACATTCTACAGTTTTTAAAGCATTTGGAAGAACATTATATACTTCTTGGCATAATATGTACAACATCTTTGACCAACTGTTAATGATTGTTTCGGTAATCTGACACTTCTGTAGTGAGTATTGCGAGGATTCTGCACAAATTCTTCTTTTAAGTCACTGTATTGATACACTAAAAATTTTAAGGCAAATACTTGTCTGTCAGGCAAATGGTCTACCAGGATCCTGTTCTTGAATGCCAATAATTTTTAAAATAAAAATTTTAAACACAAAAATAATAAAACACATTTTATATAAGATAATTTTTTTAACAACCTAGTTTTCACTAATCAACACAAGTTTAAATAGAAACACTAGTTACAACACAAGATTGACATGAAAACACTCGTTTCTCACTAGCTATCGTAGTGAGTGACCTTGCAGCTGTGCGCTTTGTTCTATTGTTCAATTAACAAGGGTTCATTTCTCGGAATATGAAAATAGAAGTATTTTTGGATTACCTAATACCGTTTTGACAACAAGTGTAACACGCCATCAATTCAACTCGCACCTTATTATTTTTTTTTTTTAAATCAGAATAGGAAAAATGTGCGTCTTAGAATCAATGAAAACGGGAAATAAAAATAAACCTTGACCGCCGTGGAATTTGGTACCTTTTATGTTAAATTTGTGTACGCATAGAAATTCTCCACATGTGAACAATACTTAATGAACCGATTTTTCGGTTGTCTCGTACCCAATTTGGGAAATAATTTGTGTAAAGTTTTTTCACCAATCACCATAATTTCTACAATACCGTGTATAATAATACAGTAAACGTCTATTGTATAGCGCATATAAATATCCACTCTGTTGTACTTGATTATATCTACAAGATCGCTTCTATTCAGCAAAACCGTTTTGCCCAACGTAACATTAAAGAATTAAGGACAAGGCACAGTGCACATGTTAGGGAGCGTATCGTATTATCCAAAACAAACCATGTTTAAGATAATGGAGAGCGCAGGCGCACAGATCGCTATCGGATAATCAAGTATACGTGCTGGTGGGTATTGTAAACGGCCGCGCTTCAATTAAGTTATTAAACTTCCATCATAGATCCTCAGCTCAGATATGTATCTGTGCGTTAGCCTAACTGATTTTAAAATTGTTAATTTATTTATGGCAATTTTACAGCATTCATATTGAAATGTCGTTAAATATAAACTAGAATTATGATCCTTAAGAGTGGTTTTTGAGTGCTCGCTGCAGGTGACACCTTGAGGCAGAGTGTTCAACAACAGTTAAATAGATAATAGTGCTGTCTATTTTCTTAAACGTCTCCCCACCTGTCCTTGCAGCGTTCGTAGCGGCAGATAGTTCAATTACTTGAAATTTAGCCGCTGATATCGAGCATGCTTTTTATAATGGTAGCTGTACTTATATTACATTTATATTCAATGGAAACGTGCTCGCGAATTCACATTTATATTCAGTGGCTCGCGAATTCCACTGGAAAGTGAACTATTGCAGCACAATCATAGTAAGATCCTAGGACTTTGAAAATTATGCTGATCCTTCAATTACTGGACTACTGTGTATCTTTCGTTATTTTGGCACGAAAATTGATTTTAGTAATACAAGCTCGTAGCTCGTGCCAGTTCATTACCCAGCCAAAAAACGTTAAACCGTCTCAAAATAGCGGCTGTCCCAATTCTTGAAAAAATCCAAAGTTTATTCTTTAAATTTTTTGATCACTTAATCTCTGAGTAATGGTTAAAATGTATGCAGACTTTAACGCTGATTATGATAAATGAATGATAAGTGTTTAAAAATCATATATTTTGTCTTAACTTTCGTTTTGGAAACCCACCGTTATTAGCGTTAAAAACTGCATACATTAACATTTTAATTGTCAAAATCCGTTGAAATTAAAAAAATCTAATTTGACATTAGTCGGGGTTCATTTTTGTATTTTCAGTGTAATTTAAAAGTTAAAAATTGTAAGCTAGTATGTAGTGATTTTTAATGCTGATTATGGTGGAAAGGTTAAGATGAAAATATAATATATTTGTAAATTCGCTTCCATCACGTCAGTAAGACGGTGTGTGTGAGATTATTATTATTATTGTTTATTCAGGCATTTTAGTGTACTAAAAATATAGCCACAATTATAAAAAGCGTGCACGATAACAGCAGCAAGTAATTGAACTATCTGTCGCTACGAACGCTGCAAGGACAGGTGAAGAAACGCTTGAGAAAATAGACAGTACTAGTTCGCTATAGTTTAACACTCTGTCGCAAGATGCCATCAGCAGCGAGTTCTCACATCTTTCATAATGGTTATAATTTTAGTATGTGGTTGGATCAATTATAGGAGGGCTTAAAGGGGCTGCATACGTCTTGGACAGAGCAAAACTCAGGAAAGTCACGTTGCTTTATTACTGGACACTGTATTCTGAGGGTGCACATGACCAGGATAGTATGTACCATGGTGAAACCGTGTGTAGGTTGTGCAGGAAAGAGGAGGGGACTGCAGGACACATAATCCTTGATTGTGAAGCTCTTGCTGGTAGGAGGCTAGGGGTTTTAGGTTTCCAGGAACCTAGGGATTTTCAGCAGAATGAGCTAATCAGTGGATTGTTGGAACTTACCAAGGGCATCAATCTGCTAAACTAGTATTCAAGAGGTTTAGTTGCACAATAGGTCTGTCGATCGCAATGCCTTGGGTAGTATCCCTTCATCTAGTTTGAATCTAACCTAATGGATCGATTATCGTTCCAAATTGACTAACTTAAAAAATAACCTTAGCAATTAAAACCTAAGCCTAGGTGCTTTTAAGCCTGTGTCAGCTTGAGTTTATCACCCTGTCAAAAAAACACTAAATTTAGTTGTTACACCTGAAAATCACTTTACAAAAACACTATCACTCCCATAACTTTCTCAGACAACACATGGCACTTTAATAATTCTTTAAACAAACGATCCAACCAGAACCGTTTATTAAATCATGTTAATGCGGTAATTAAGTGTTAGTTATAGAACTGGCCGCTAGTAGCGCTGGGACTTTAGTAGTTGTACCGATTAAATAGAAAATAATGGCCCAGGAAATGCGATAATTGTTGGGTAGAATGTGGCGATTGTTTATGATTTTAATGAATGAGGAAGAGTTGATGATTGGATAAGACCGAGGGAACGCATTCTTTATGAGTATTCAGCCCACACGCTTCATTAGATGTGTTAGACGTTTTTTTTACAAATTGGCTTTGAAAATGTATGAGTTGTAGAGGATTTCCAGTTGGAAAATGAGGTATTCGAGCGGCTATGCACGGCAAAATGAGAAGAGATCACGAAATCTAAATCATGTTTTGAAGGGAATTTAATATTTATTTATTTATTCACACACTCCTCGATTTAAGCTTAGTTTCGTCGCCCAGCAAAATACGATCAACAATTTCTAAATGACAGCCATTTCCAACCATAAACATTTCATAACTCCTTTAGCTTACGTTATTGTGAAAATCCTATTTCACAAAAGTAATCAGCCCTAAAACCTGCATAAATTAGTTTTAAATTCCACGAAAATTAATTTGAAGGCGGTCAGTGTTCATTTTCGAATTTGAAAGTCTGAAATGCTTATTGTGATGATGAAATAAGGATTTTTTAAAAAGTGTAAGGTACAAAAAATATTGTTAGAAATCCGGTTGAATCACGTGAACGATATAGTTGAGTGGCAAATTAGCATCATTCCAGAACCGAGATCTTTAAACGAGCGCATATCACCTCTAGATTGTTTTTCGAGAGGTTTTAATACATATACATACATGTGTGTGTGTGTGTGTGTGTGTGTGTGTTTTAGCATCAAACTTCGCACAGAAATCGATTTTGGTTTTCGTTGGATAAAGCGACCATTTCAAATAAAAAAAATATTTTTTGTTGCTTTTAAAAAATATATTATTTCACCACGTTTGAAACCGAATAAAATAATTGTAGATCAGGTTGGTTTACAAAATTTTTTAAAACATTCGTTTCACTATCGCCGCCTGAACATTCTACATGAATGTTTTGTTATCTATTTTAACTACCATCAGACATAATCCAGCCACAATTATTACATAACCGACAGTTTTAAGCACGCCTCATTAAATGGAGTGTAAACGTTTCATTGATGTTTTAAAAAATACCTCCCTGCCAAGCGTGTAGGCGATAAACTGTATCAGATACGGTTTTTTGCGCTATAACGTTGGTACCTTGATTCTGTATTCATGAGCCACGTGTGTTACCAATCCTATTGCTTTTAAATTGATCACTTTAATTTATTCAGAAATTCAAATCACTTCGTCGGAATAAACTCTGGACGATGTCATTTTGACAGTTGCTCTGAAACTGAATTGGTTAAAAAAAAACTTGGTTTCTTTATAGCTTTTAAGGAATCAACAAGAGTAATAAATTGTAATTCACAAACATATAAAAATCTGACGTATTTGGAAAGTTAAAAATTTAACAATGCTATTTGGGCGTCAAGGGATAAATTTTATTTTTCACTGAAGTTATATTTTGATAGATCCATCCGTTTTTAGGTCGCCTCAGTCCAAAATGTCCTTCTGTGCACATTTTTGGGCACCGATTTCGTTAAAATTTAGCTGATTCGGGGACATTTTGTGAATATACTCTATTCTGTGAACCCTATCGACCATATTGATTCTATTTCCTACAAGACTAGTGTTAACTATACAGATTACCACCGGTATTCGTTAAGATAAAAAAATCTTATTTTAACGGTATTCTAAAATGTGGTAATGTGGGCTTTTACATTTTGTAAGATACTGCAAAGATCTTTCCCACATAGACTGATCTTTAAAGCTTAATTTTATCTTAGCGGAGTAACATGTACCATTAGTCTTATAGGGAATATTTTCAACAAAGCTACAGAGCTTTAAGTAAGTGTACTATACTTGGAATATTTTTATAGTTCAGAATTAATGTCTTTAGTAAATTTCCATTAGCAAAAGAGCTATTGAAACCATCGTGGTAATATCCAGGTTCGGAGACCTTGAAATGAGCGCCGATCCTGACCTCTACAGGATCACTTTCTGAAGGACGGCATACATTTTAGCACGATGACGTTCGCAAGTTATAGTCCTTTTTATTTCAAATTTGGCACAACAATTAATTTATTAATAGCCTGGACGAATTAATTAAACATTTAAATTCGTCCGAAGTTTTTGCGTAACCATCGTAATCAGCGTTAGAAACTGCATAAAGAAACATTTTGAATCTTATCATAATTTAGTTGACATTGGGAAATTTAATTTGACGGCGGTCAAGGTTCAATTTCGTATTTTCTGTTTGAAAGGTTAAAGTTCTGATATTTGCATGTTTTATGATGGTGAAGTTGGAGTTTCAAAAAATAAGATAAGACTCGCTTCCATCACATCAGCGAGACAGCTGCGTGCCGTGATTATATTATTACTTATCAAATTAAACTATGAGAAAGAAATTTGTGGATCTGTCTGGGTGTCCATTTTGTTAAACTGCTCACGAAAGTGTATCTCTAAATGTGTTGAAATCAAACAAAATCCATAATTTTATAGACAGAATAACTTTATTTACACAATATATATGCAATACAATAACAAAGTAAACTCAGAATTCATCTCGATAAATATATTTTCCAACAGTTTTCAATTTACATACGTTCTGTTTTCCATACAACTAAAATATATACAACCTTTGAACTTGGAAGACATTGTAATCTTGTTGTAAAGGCACTCTTATTATTTACAAATTATAACACAATTTTTATATATTAATCAGTCAATATTTATAAGAAAAGATATAACGCTACCGAAATACATTGAGTGGAACAATAATGTAACAGCTGCTACAATTAATTCTAAATAAAAAAAAAATAATATTTTGGAAAATTATTAACGAAACATGTTAACAAAAACAATATTTTTTTAAATTTAATTAACGGTCAAACACAAAATTAACTTATTTTGTAAATAAGCACTACAAATTCAATTAGACATACTCAAAACGTCGTTTAGAAAAAAATGCATTATCACTCTGTCCATTTGAAGCCATGTAGGCCTACAGAAATTTATTTTGATAAAGAACTGCAATAAGGTATTTCTGAATACACACGGCTGATGAATAAAACGTAAAAACTCGAAAATGGTCTAATTTCAATGGATTTTGAAAACTCAAAAATGCTAATTCATGCAGTTTTTAACGCTGATTACGACAGTGTAATCGGATTTTTAAAAAATAATAAAATTGAAATGACCGCCATTTTGAAACTGTTCAACGAACTTGTCCAAGCTATTATCAAAAACGATTTTCGCGCCGTCTGAATCAAATCAGGTTGAAGTTACGAACGTGAGTGTGCCAACATTTGTAGTCATGGCGCTCATTTCAAGGTCACGGGTCTTACCAAGATGGCCGATACAATAGCTCGTTTTCCAACGGAAATTCGCTTAAAATATTTCCGAGAAATAGACACGTTGGACGTGCAAAATTTGATGTTCAGCTATGTGTTCAGATCAGTCCTTTCTAATAATGAAATAATGTAAAATTTTATTTACAATTGCAAAATTGGGTTGGAATGTTATGTAACTAGTTTTTCAAAATTTATACTGGGAGAACATATAAAAATCCAATAAGATTCTCAATTGATTCACCGCACAAATCAGGCGTATGACCAGTAAGAATCCCAATCTCGGATTTCACTACCTCATCTGCTGCGGTCACGGGAACCAATCATTCTGAAACGAACTAATTGAATTTCGGCTCTTTTAATACCGCATCGCGGCAAAGTAAACCACAAAAGACTTATAATTGGTATCTTCGGCGGATATTGAATTATTGAAAGTGACTCAGCTCGGATCAAGGTGTGAGAGCATATATCTTAGAGTCTCCCACACATTCATTAGAATGGAACCGCTTGTAACTGTGTAATTTTGTGGTTAGGTTCTCTACATGCGGTAACTCGACCTTTCATCGTATTGTGCACCGACTTCCGCCGGTGTGAAGGTGTTAATTATTTAGGATTCGGGATGAAGTAGCAACACAATGCGGGCGGCGAATCTGCCAATGATCGGAGGTCAAATTGAGAAGACCTTCTTCGTTCAGGACTAGGATGGAGCGATTATGCAGTTGAGTGTGAACTGTTCAGTTCTTTCAGTTCGTTCAGTTCGTTCTAAAGAACAGGTTCTTCTTTCAACTAAAACTGCTTAAAAATTCTAAAATTAACGTATTTTTGTACAAGTGCAATTGAAGCATTAACAAATTGCAAATTTTGTGATGTTTTCGTGGTTACTTAGTGAAATCTACTTCTATAAATCTAAAAAAATAAAGAAATACACAATACTTACAAGTACAGACAAGATACTTTTTACCCTAAATTTTAAAAGGCAAAAGAAAAATAATAATATGTAAAAATAGACTATAAAGTCTGTATTGATTACAATCTTGAACACAGTTTGTAACTGAAAAGAATTTTGTTGTTAGTATTTAATAAATAACTTAAATTTTGACGAAAAAAGAAATTCATATTCTTTTGTTTAAAAGAATTGTTAACAATGTGGTTGAAGAAATGTTTTTTACTTTATTACATATAAGGCATTATCCAGTTAATGAATCAAATTACAAAATTGTTGTTCCACGTAAGGAAATGATTATTTCTACTAATGCTCAGTTTATAAACCTAACCTTTACACTTTTTACACCAAACTAAATTTATTTTCAGGCACTAATTAAATGAAAGACATGTTATAAATAGAAACGAAACAGTTCACCATGGACGCCATGGTTTTTCCTCCGCTTGCACTTCGTGGTATTCCTTTCTCATCACCAAGGATAAAGGTTTCTGAAGAGGACTGTACGCCCTCATGGGCGAATGCTCGGGAGTGTCGTAGGAAGTATTGCTCGACGACGATCCCACCGGTGAAGGATAACTCATCGGGGCGGGTTCTTGAGGAGGAGTCGATGTTGTGTTTACTGATAGCCTTTCGAACGCCACGGGAGAAGTGGATGAAGCAGATCCTGCGGACGCGGTTCTGGAAGGAATTGGGATTAACATGGGTAAAGGAGAAGGTGACGTAGATGCAGAAGAAAGAGAAGGTGAGGGCGATGAAGAAGGCGAAGAAACTTGACGAAATATTTGACTCGGTCCCGAAGAAGGTAAGACTAAGGCAATGTCGCCGTTCGGAAGGCGCGTCGGTACCAGCTGGAGACCGGTGGTCGTCCCCGTGCTGAGGAATATCCCGTTCGTCGTCTGTATTTGCGATTCGACGGAAGGAAGGATATGGACTTGCACGCCTGTAGGTGCTGGGGCGACCGGAGTTTCCTGTGGTGGAGTCGAGGTCTCCGCGGATCCTGTCTGTGTGTTGAGGCAGTTAGCGAGATGCTGTAGAAGTCTGCGCCGCACGGGTGGTTCCAGGCCGGGGAACCGTCCCACCTCACCAGCGCACTCGCTGAAGCCCGCTCTGAACTTATTCAGCACTTGTGGATCTGTCGCTGCCGACATAGCCACCTGCTGGCGCTGCATGGTCTCCAGGTGTTTCACTGTCATCTCCAGGATGTCGGCTTTCTCCAGTTTGGAATGTCTTGCAGGCTAAGCAAAACGAAATAAATTGTTAATTACATATAATTTTTTTTCTATATTGTTGTAAATACAGTAACAGAGATTATTATTAAATAAACTTCTGTAAGTGAGCCAAGAAGACTAAAACCCTTCATGATGCTTGCAGGCAAATAACGAACAAAATTCGAATCAGATTAAGGTATGCAAAGTAATACCTCTTTTAGGGTCTAGGGAATGTATCTGAAAATGTTCGCTTTTGGGGATGACAAAACAAGATTACTTGGTTCGAACCAGCTTTCTTATTAATCAAGGGATGTGATAAGTCAACAAAACGGAAAGGTTTGTTCTTGAAGAAATCGATAATAAACATTAGATTTATTTTTCAATATTATCTGTATATTTTCAGAAGAACGCCACCGTTCACCGATGGTTTCTTAATAAATCAGTTTATAATTTCCATAAATTGTTGTACTTTGTCAACTAAAGATGCCTATCAAATAGCTGAAACAACTCGTTTGTCACCACTTTTATTTATCGTTTTTTTGCCCTCACTACATTCGCAGCCGGACAAAAACTAGTGTTTCATAAATTAGTTTTACGATTTCGCCTAATTTGAACCGCGAAAGTGTCGTTTCACAATCCAACTCGTTCCCCGAGATAAAAGGGTTTTATCGTGTTTCCAGCGCAATTTACGACCGGTATTAAAATTTTCCGCCGTTTTATGTAAATTCCTCAAACCGTTTTTGATTGTTTTATTGCCGTCGTATTCGAACAAGGAGCGACACGGCCAGAGTTAGTTTTTACAGCCGATTTTATTGATAACAGAATGCCGGCCCGAGGACGCGTCTGGATACTTAACACGTGCTCATAGCGACGGAATATCAAATCAGCTGTTAATTTTAACGGAATAGAAAAGTTCTACGAGTCTTTAGCCGTAACTTTGGCATCCTTTTTACTTACGTTGTATCTTTGAATTTTTATTAAGACAATAGGAGAAGTTTTTCGAATATTTTGATAAACTTTCGGTTAATTATAGAATGTAATCTACACCATAATTCTTGTGTATATTCCTTCCAAAATATTGACTAAAATTTATTACAATAATGTTTTCTTCGTATTTGCAATACACATGCTCTCTTACTGCGCTTCCAAAACACTAAAATCGGAAACATTTTAACGTGTAACTGTACCAGGAATTGGGCGATCGTTAACTTTCCAAACTTACGTCTTTTTTCATCGCGTCCAAAATGAGCGATTTCAACTCGTTCAGGCAGTTGTTTATTCTTGCGCGCCTTCTTTTTTCCATTATGGGTTTGTTACTCTGAAAACAAATACAAAATCGTTAGAATATTTGTGCAAAAACGTTTAAAAACACATCACTCTGCTTATTGAAGACCTGCAATCATAGTAATACAGGGTCCGCCAGTGAAACGGGATGATTAAATACAGCAATTGGTTGTTGAAAAAAAACTTAGAATTTTCTCAGTAAATAATTGAAAGTACATGAACAGTCATTACGGGTACAATAAGAAAAAATATTATTTTCTGAACACTAAGTCTACCAAATGTCCTCCATTGCAGTTAAGGCATTCCTAGAGCCTGGCTTGGACGTTTTGCATGACCTCTATATTGCATGTTGACAGATATTGCCGCTATCTCGACAACAATTCGTTATTTAAGGGCTTGAATGGTTGTGGGTGGATCTGCTTGAAACACTTCTGTTTTTAGGTATCCCCATAAAACAAAAACAGGTTACCCCCCAGATGTGTCACTTATTCCAATGCGAAGGGCATGTTGTTTAGCTGATCGGCGAGGACTTCTAACCATAGCCACAGCTGCGATGCTTTCAGGTGTTCGAACAGTTTTTACACTCCCGCCTCTTTTTTTAGACGTTGATCCCGTTTGATCGATGTTATTTATCCATGTTCGAATTGCATTATCTGACGGAATAGGCTGCTTACGCGGTATGTTAAAATGACGTCGGAAAGCACGTGGAGTTTGCAAAAAACTTTCGCCATTTTAATAACATGCTTTCACTGCGTAGCCGCATTGTTCACTCGTTCAACGATCCATTGCAACTAAATGGTAGATTGTGCAGGTGGCGATGCGCCAGTAACTATCCCTCTCACAAACTGCCAATTTGGTCTCAAGGCCACCTACAATCATCCCGTTTCGTTGGCGGACTCTGTATAAACAAGCGTTTATCTATTTGTTTTTCCTTAACGTCTGTACTTTATGCCAGTTAGACTAATGAGGACGAGCGATTAGCGTTAACAATAAGGAAAAAGCAACGAGAATAACTGCGGCTAGAACTAAAAATCTGTGCGCAGTTCATAGACGTAGCAGACACAGATGCTTTAGCCACACCGACCACCGAATCCCCTTTTACTACTTTGAAAATAAGCATTTGGAGAGTGATAGTACGACTCAAATAGCGGTCTTGAAATGCGCACAGTTTCTGTCTTCTAAAATACGTTTTGAAGGATTTGTAGTTGCATAATCCCCTCAATTCGATTTTCTCAAGTTCGTCACTGAAAAAAATCTTCGGTTAAAAAAACTAAGGTCAAACTAAAGTTTTTGTTCGAATCTTCAGCAACAGATAAACGTTTCGTATGTTAACTTCAGGTTTGAACGCAGTTTAGATGCGCAGTGAAATATTCGTGTACGTAATGTGTACATACAGTCTTAATGTCGACAGTTTTGTGAAATTCGATTTCATAAACGAATCTAATGCAAACTTGACAATTATTACGTTTTCTTTGTTGCTGCTTAACGCACATACTTTATGCCAGTCAGGCTAATGAAGGCAAAAGATAAGCGTTAACAGTAAGGGAAGAGCAACGGTAAAACTGTAGGTAAAACTAAGAACCTTAAGTGCGCAGTTCGAGACGAGGCAGACTGACCGGTGCTTTGGCCACATCGACCACCGAGTCCCTTCGACGAAAATGCCTCCATCTTCAGATCTGTTTATAAAATTAAATTACACACAACACAGTGATTGTATTGTTTGTACGTAAACGGACTTGAAGACGGTAACACTGATGGTCGTAACGGTAAAAATGAAAGACGGTACGCAGGCAATACAATGATTACTAAATTTCTAGAGTTATTTTATTACATAAGACCACCCTGTTCAGGTCAGTATGTAACCTAAAGACTACACTGACGTCCTGTGTGGCTTCGGCACATTCTGTTTGTATAAATTTGTGCCAGATTCGATATCCACCACCGAGAACATTCCATTTTTTAAAGAGTAGAGAAAAATATGCCGAAAACAATCGATACTATTGTGGAAATGATGAAATTCGATAGATTATGAATCGAAACAACTCTGTAGCACACGACGGGAATATCGAAATAAATCAAAAGATTTTTTTTCTCCCACCAGTCGACTACACGTCTTATGATCGATAAGGTAGACTTTTACGGGCAAACGGGATGCCGTAGGTATTAGCATTTTTATGGCCGATGAAAAATTTAAACTGACGATTTATTTTATGTTTTAAATAAATACTTAAGACGTCTCATGCTGGCTGTAAACCAAAATACTTTATAGATCGAGGATTTAAAAATTTGACGGTCGTACTCGCGAATACAGTATCCACACACGGTAAGCGTTAATTAAGTTTTATCACACCTGACTGTTGTTTTTGGTAGATACAATTTAAATATAAATGTTTTACACGAGACTTTACTTTCTAATTTTAAAAATCAAACGTTAGCGTATATTAGCGTATATTACAAAATAGGCCTCAGCTATCTTGAAATGAGTCCTGATCCTGACATCTGGATCACTTTACCAGTGGTCGTTACAGCAATTTTTACTTAATAAAAATCGATTTTGTTAATAGATTGGACTGGATCGTTAATCACAAAAATTCGTTCAACCGTTTCAAAATGGCGGCAGTTTCAAATCTTTAAAACTGTCTAACTTTTGCGCCATAAACGTTTTTGAAGATCAGATTTTAAAGTCTTAATCAGCTTTAAAAACTGCGTAAAATTAGCGTTAATTTTCAAAATATATTGAAATAAAAAAAATAATAAATAATATGACGGCGGTCAGAGTTCGTTTTTGTATTTTCAATGTGGAACACTTTTGCTTCAATGACGTCCATTAGTGAGCTTATTTTCCGAGATTATTGATTTTTGAGTTACTTGTAGTATTTTTATTAATACATTTTTTTTTAAATTGTAGTCTGAACGATCTTGAGCGATATTGTGAACATTAGTAGATTTTCCGTTTGTTTATCCATTTCTCTGAACGATTTTAGTTTTAAATAATGATTTCTTAAGCTTTTTTTTTGTCAAAAAAACTTTAACTCTCGGAATTCGCAATGTACTAAAATTTTCCTTATACGAGCCAAAATAAAATTTAGGGATAGCCCCCCTAAAAAATCCATCTGTAAGGTACTGAAGAAACTAAATTTGTCATAAACTATAAAAATCTGTACAACATATTTTGCTGAAATTTTTATTATGCACGATGGTCATTTATTGTTTATAGCTTGTCATTTGTGATTATAGAATTCAACAATTTAGACAAAACTTATTTACAGGTGTGGTTTACCCATATCTCGGGACAATAGTTCGTTGCAGTATTTCAAAAAATATTTTTAGTTCTTTTTTGTTAAAAAAACTCTTAAGATCAAAATTTTCTAACAAGTCTTCTGAAATGTAGTCCATGAGTTGTTAACGCTCATATATATATATATATATATATATATATATATATATATATATATATATATATATATATATATATATATATATATATATATATATATATATATATATATATATATATATATATATAATTGTTGTACAGTACCTAAACAAAATTTAGGGGCAGTTACATCCCCAAAAAAACGGTGCAGTAGCCATCGGAAAATCTTGAAAAATCGTCTTAAAACTATAAAAATCTTTAATTTTACAATTTTATTTAACGAAAATAAAAATAAGTAATTCCAAAACGAACCAGATATTAATAATTTGAAGACATTTTCTACTATTTTAAACAAAATTCCACTCTAGCGAGAAGAACACTTTCGTTTACGTATCAGTTTTTAAAGTTGAAGTTAGTAAAACTGGAACAGACAAAACGTACATTTTGTTTAAGCTCTTTTCTTTAGGCTTTACGTAATGTTTTTTAAGTGACAAAATTTGCTTAGGTACTTCTTCCCTATTGTAAAATCCAAATTATTTACTATCAAAGAAAAGTAAAAAACACGATTTTTTGACATCGGAGATAAAAACAAGACATTGCCACACGAAGACACAGATAACACTGCTGTTTTATTGGAACACTTCCAAGATAATGGTCACGCTATTTGCCACATGACTGAAGCTGATGACGTCACTCAAGGACGTACAGTAAAATGCACGGTTTTACGATATTTAGTAATATTTGCACAGAGATAAGACCCAGAGTAGAGAGTTTTATTGTTGAACAAGTCCTTATAAACAGTTATTAGGCTACATTTTGTATTTCAGATAGCTAAAAGCGTTTCAATGTGTTTCACGAGCGAGCTTTAAAACAACGTAAATCGAATAGTCAAAGTAAACTGTCAAATGTGATTTTTATAGGACAACGTCTTGCCGGCTCCGCGTTACCACCTTGCTAGTCAACGCCAGTTGTTAAGTGAAAAATATCGTTATAATGTTTAAACTTTACCAATACATCAAAAGCAAACAAAATATACTGGCACAGCGCGCGCGCGCGCACGCACACAGTGTCATGCAGTGGCAATTAAAAAGGAGCAAAATCGGACCCTGAGTACCTGACAGCGACGGTGGGACGAATCATTAAACGGACAATAGACGCACCAATTCATCAGCAACATTCAGGATGTTCGGACAAAGCAGGATTGGTGTATCCGAAAGCAAGGAGAAGCGGACTTCTTTCTACCTCTCACAGGTTCTAACGGGGCGCGATTGCTTCCGACCTTACTTGTTCCGATTCAGGCTGGAAACAGACTTGGCTTGTCTTTTCTGTCTTCCAGCAGTGGAGGAAGATGCAGAGCACGTATTCAAGAGATTCAACGAGGGCAGGAAGAACCTGCAAACATATTTGCGAGGCAGCATTACACCGGAAAATCTGGTTGCGACAATGACTTCAGAGGTCAACTGGAGGGCCATTGCAGGATTCGCCGCAGAGGTGATGAAGAGGCTGAGGACTATCTTCCCGTGAAGTAATGTCTGGCGGCGATCCCGTGGGGTGGTTTGCAGAAGAGGAATCCTACCCAGGAAGTCTATAAAAGATTTGTCCACCTTTTTGGCATCGCAAAACACACACACACACACGCGCGCTACTGTTTTAGTTGTCTTGGAAACGGCTACAGATCTACCAAAATCTTAAAATCGCTTTTTGTCATGTTCACAATACTTTTACACAAACAAAAAACAACTAACATTTTACCATTTCTACATACAACATGCTGTAGGGCAGTGTAAGGTGCATAATTTCCAAAAATGTTTTTGTTTCAACAATTTTCTAGTGAACATCACTTTTGAGTACAACTTGATCGCAGATACTCTTTCAAAACCGCCGGCAAATTAAAACAGCCACCCAGCGACAAAGATCTACGCGCAGACTAGGCATTAAATTTTTTTCCGAAACCCAAACTGGAAGGAATAATCATCGATACCTCCCCCTGCCCACTGCCGGTACGAAACAATAGGCAACGGCCTAGGAACTAGATGTAGCAACAAATTACGACCGCCGGCGCCTTTACGGTCGCTCCGAGCTTCGGCCTAGGCATCTTTCATTTAAATATATTCACAATAGAACGATATTTTATCCAACGCAGAACTAATTCTTTGTGTTCGCTTTTGTTTGAACACATTTTTGAAATCGTAAACTGTTTTTGTTCCTAACTTATAAAAATTGAATGGATTCAGAATCTATAATAATGTCACACTTACGTAAAATAGTTTCGTCCTGAAATATTTTGATTTGCAGTTTTATCCATTTTTGTTAGTATAGAATTACTGAAGATAAAATATTGATATTCCTAACTGCGCGCGCACCACAGTTCTTTCCCGTCAAATTTAGCGGTTTTTTTTTGTGTACAAGTAGTTTTAGAATTGTGTATATAAATAGGTACTATTAATAACGGTTTTCGTTTGTTTTTTTTTAAATTTATATGAAGACGCAATAGCTACATATGCATTATTTCACTTCACAGTTTTTTTTAACTGATATTGAAAAGTAGCAGTAGCAGTTTTCAAAAATAGTATGATCTGTAATGTATTTGACATTATATATTAATACGTGCAGCATGGGTTAACGTCTACAAAATGTCGAGTAGATTAGAATCATGACACTAATTCACGTAGTTCTAAATAGTAACACATTTGGCGGAGCGCTAGCGTCAACGCCGAAATTTTATTTTCACTGCAACAGACTCTTGTCGGTACAGTTTCCAAGAGGAAAATGGTATCCACGTCAAATAAAAACGCAGAATGTCCAAGAAAACACGATATTATCGAACAGACATCTAGCCGGCAGAAAAACTGTCTCAAACAATGCTTACAACGTTACTATGTATAACGTGTACACTTCTAATTAGCACGAATACACACTGCTCGGCCCGGAAGTTCAGCACGGTCCCGCGGGTCGTCCTTCCCAGGATATGGATGTTTCCCACAAGACGTGGGAGATCCGATGCCGCCAGTTTCACGCGTAACACCGTGGGAACTGCCGCTAATTTCACGCCGTTTGCGTCACATCCAGACCCGTATTATTCGGTTTATGAACGGAATAATGCACTGGTTAACTCACTGTTACAATTCCGTGCTTACAGACATCAACTTCAAACTCAGACTCGTTTGTCCTTCAATTAGTAACCTCCCCCTCCTCAAAACAAGAATGCAATCTGTATAATTATTTTTTTAGGTACTAGAAACTAGATCGGGGTTTTAAATGGGCTCAACTTTAGTTCAATAGCAAACTTGAAACAAAAAGAAATGTATGATGTATTCGAAAATAAACGTTTTAGTGGTGTTGGTGTGCTCTCCCAATTTACTCTCGTAATGTTTCTTTTTTATTTTATATTTAGTACAGTTAGTTTTCTTTGGCACTGTTTTCCAAATGATTTTTCTGGGGGGAAGGGGAGTATTTTGAATGTGAGAAAGTTTGTGTAATATTTTTACATATATATTTTTTTTGAAAAAGGACAAATGTAGGTAAATAATACGTTACTATGGTAATATTATGTTTTCCAAAAAGTATTGGATAAAAATGGTTGTGAATTTTAAGGATAGTTTTAAATTATTTTGTACGAGAATTTACTTTTTTAAAAATTGTAGCGTGAAAAGTAATTTTTCCCACTGGATTGAGAAGTAAGTCAGAATCCGGTTTGTTTTTAAAAGTACAAAATAATTTTTGCAGTGAGTCACGTAAGTAACCACTTCATTATTCAACAAACAGTTTTCTCTCACTACTGTTCGTTTCAGTTTCCCGTTTATTTATTTCTTTTATTTTTCTAAACGGTAAAAATTAATTATTTACAGCCATGAAAACGCACCAATGAAAACGCAGCCTTTCAAACGTCACCCGTGTCCAACGCTGTGACGCTAACCTTTTGTTTAAACCGTAATTAAAAATTTAGTCACACATTGGTTCATTTAATGCGGTGCTTTACACTTTCACTGCTTAATTAGGTGGCCACTTCCGGCGGAAGTAATCGGAAACGGCAACGTGCCGGAAGTCAAGTAATCGATAAACTTTTATTCATAAAAGTGCACGAAAATACTATTAAAAAGTGCGGTGATGCGCGTACAGTGCAACCTGTTGGATTCACATGGAACCAGTTCAGTAGTTCCAGTGATGTCCGATAGAGAGCTCCCACGTGTAGCGTGAAATATAGAAAGATTGGGATTCTGCGTAGTGTTTGATAATATTAAGAAAAACAAATTATTTACAAGATTGATTACAAATACAAATTACTTTATATAATCTATATTTAACAACTAATGATGGTGTTTTCTTAAAATAGATAAATAATAATTATATTGTTAAATTCTTTGAGCAACTGATTATTTACGCTATAAATGGAATCAATTCCGATATCCAATTACTGCGATAGCGCACGCATAAATAAAAAAAAACTAGAAAATATAGTACAGGGGCACTCTTAAGGATTTGTATGTTCACACCGGATTGCGAGACATTTCTACAAAAACAGCACTTATCTCAAATTCTACACAATATCGATTGTCGTTAAATTTAAATTATGACGATGACGTTAAATTTAGTTGGTTACTCAAATTTTAGTCATCAGTAAACATTCATAACTCGGTGTCGCTGATTTGAAACAAACGAAATTAACGGCTTAAAGGAAAAATCTAAAGGTCAGGGTTTACTTACCCTCAAGTCGTAATTTCTCTTTTTTAAATTTTCCACAAATTTGAATTAAGGACATTTATGGTTAACATAAATATAATATATAATATAATATATAATATATATTATGCTGTTTCGCTGACGTCATAGTAGCGAATATCCAATAATATTTGTTGTTTATCTTTCATTTCTTTCAAAATACGATTTTACTATAATAAACAACATTAACATTTGCACTAATTATCATTTTAATTTTCCAAATTACATTGAAAATACAAAATAAACGTAGGTTTGTCTCTAGAATATGTAAACTGAAATGCTAATTTATGCATACTTTAACTCTTAGTATGTGAAAACATATCTTTAAAACTTTGCAACATATAAAAGCTATGATGATTAAAACGGCCGCCATTTTGAAACCGTTAAGCGTATTTTGCTTAGAAGAGAGAACTTGTCCAAGCTACTAGAATCTATTTTTTGTGCCAAGTTTGAAACAAATCAACATAACAAATGTTCAAAAAGCACCTAAAACACAAAAATGTCCCGCCTTCGAGTTATTTTATGTACCTTCAATACGCGCACACGTTCACACACGCGCACGCATGCACACACACACACACACACACACACACACACACACACACACACACACACACACACACACACACACACACACACACACACACACACACACACACACACACACCACACGACCCTTATAACTGATCTAGGGGTCAGGACTGTTCTTTTCATGGCCCACGGATCTGGTTTTTACTATGATGACTCTACAATAGCTCATTTTTTACTGAAAATACGCTAACAATACACTACCGTACACATATCCCATATCTCACGTTCATCTACTCCCCCGTCTCTTCTCTCTCCGGACCAATTGAATCTAATAAGTAGATATCACTTTAATTTATCGTGTAATGAGTTAATCGGTCAGTGTCCCTGCACACAGCCAATAACGTCAAAATTAGTTTAGAGATAAATGAGTCTGCATGAACACCCGTACAAATATGCTCATTCCCCCCAGCCCCATTTTGTAACTTCGATAAAGTGAAATTTATATGACTATGTCCGGACTCCAAATACATAGCGTTCTGCGAACATATTAGTTTATAACGGAAGAGATTTTAACAGTTCAAGAATTAAAACCGTCTAATTTCGTCATGAGTGACTTCAGAAATGTTCACAAAGGCAGATAAGAATCTGCCAAATTTCTCAAAATAGGTTAAAATTATATTTTTCCCAAATAGTTTTGACTGGATAATATGAACCGAAAAAATATAATATACCCGAAGGCGATAAGGGTTTAATTTTTTTCAATTTATCTCCAAACCATAAATTAATTTTATTTCAAAATTGCTAGACTGATCCGAGTTACTCAACTGCAAATATGACAAAAAAATCGATACAGTCCGATTTGATATATTTTTTCGATGCTTACAAACCCAAAAGTTTTTGTTACTATAACTCCACAAAAGTTTTATAACCTACTTATGAATTTGTATACTGGAAACATTGTTCCAAACATATAAAGCAATCTTAATCATTAAATATAAACGTACTAGAATGATAACCCTTGTGAAAGTTGTGAGCGCACGCTTCTAGTGGCATCTTCCGGCCGAGTGTTCAAGTATAGTTAAATAGTTAACAAACAGTAATGTTTTCTCAAACGTCTCCCCTGTTCCTGTATCTAACAGCGTTCGTAGTGGTAACTACTTGGACTTTAGCCGCTGATATCGAGCACGCTAATTATAATAGTGACTATAGTGTAGTCCGTTTAAGTATATATAATGACTTAATCTATATACCAAATATTACAGTAATCGATGAATCGATTTAGACCCACATTTTTGACTCAGGAATCCAGAAAAATTTTGGATGATACATAGGCCTAATCCTTCCTATATTTCGTATAGTGATAAAACAGCACGCATTTAGATATTACACAATGTAGGCCCATTAAATTTCATTAAGAACGACGGAAAATATTTTTAAGACATATTTAAACATCTCTCTGTTGTTGCTTAACTCGCCTAATTACAAAATATAATACAAAAATAGTTTGGACAGATTTATTTTCAATATTCGTCTCGCCATATTTTCCTGCGAACGTGGTAGAAGCGGGTGCTCAAAAAGTATTTTACTGGCCAATTATCATAGCCTTTTTTTAAATTCTGAATTTTTAAACTACATTCAAAAGTACGAAATCGAAACTTGACCGCTATCAAATTAAATTTCCTTTTTCGACTAATTTTTAAAGCATAACATTGGTGATTTATACAATTTTCAATGCTGATAACGAATTAAAAAAAAATAAAAGTTACCAATTTTTCAGGGTTTGAAATGACCACCATTTTAAAAAATGTTGAACGTATTTTACTGGTTAACGAACTTGTCAAAACAATTTTGAGACAAGTTTGAACCGGACGTGCGCACAGTTTATTTCAAGGTCACGGGTCTGGGTCTTACCATGATGGTGCTCATTTACCAATGGAAATAGGCTAAAAATAATTATCCTAAAAATCAACCTACTGCATGTTCTACAAAAGACACCGTGTTGTACAATACATTTTGATAAATTGCACGTCAGTGTCGATCGACGCAAGAGGAAGCGTTATGCTCGTGTTACTGTTGACACACGGGCTTAAACCAATCAACTACTAATTCCAGTCAATTGTTCGGTGCCATATGGTGCAGCAATTAAAGGCAGACGCAATATGTTCAGGCAAGGCCAGCTAGATAGCGTTAATTGATATTTATGTGTGTTATTAGTCGGTTGTGTTACGATCGTCTCTGCCTGCTAGATAACAGCCCCACAGCTCGCACTGCTGGACTATAGATAGCTTCATAGAACCGATATATTTTAACCACAGTAGCAAAAAACGCGGCATACAGCTGTCTTGCTGACGTGCTGGAAGCGAAATACCATTTAAATTACTAGTGAAAATACGGAAATAAACCTTGAACGTTGTTAAACTCATTTTCCTATTTTCTATTGACTTTAAACAGAAAATTTAAGCTGATAGCGAAGGCGAATTCAATGTGAAAAAAGTAGGCCTAAAATTTCTTATGATCATTAAGAGTGGCCGCCATTTTGAAACTTTTAACAGATTTTCTCGGTAAGGAACCTGTCCAAGTTATTACCGAAATCGATTATTTTTATTAAGTTTTAAACAAATATGACCAAAAAAATGCTACAGAGCTACAAAACACATAAATATTTAACGACTCTTACGAAAAAATGATCTATAAGTAAGAATCAAACTAATATTAAAGCACCGGGTCTGGGTCTTACTATGATAGTTATACTACAGTGGGATTCTCTAATAAAATTATCAGAAATATTCTTACACCATTCAGATTGGGCGAAATAAGTTACAATAAAAAGAACAGTTACTAGATCCGTTTTAAACACGGTTTCCTTTGTCAAAAAATGAGTTTTCAAAAATCACTTTATAACTCTTTAGACCTGCAATATGTGTCAGCATGCTGGCCCAGTTTCAACCCAAACTAGGTACAAATTTTATTTCGATAATAGCCCTGACAAATTCCCTGGCCGAAACGGCGACTATTCCTTTTTAAAAATCCACCGTTAACTGCGTTGCAAATTGTAAGTTCCGAAATGATTAAGATTTTTTCAGGGTGGTTTCAATCTTGCATTTTCATTGTAAAAAAAAAAACAAAACCACTGGCCCATTAAGAAAATCATATTAAACGTTATTTTTTGGAAAATTGCTTCCATCACGTCAGCAAAACATTTGTCGTGGCCATTTTCCGATCCTTTACGTTCGGAAGCAGTATGTCTACATTCAAAAAATATAGTGATTTGGATACCAAACAAAATACTTTGTTTGTCCCAAAATAATATGAAGATTTTCCCGGATTTCGTGGTTTTTCCGAATTTTGTTTAGCTATTAACTGACGTGTTTTGGCCTAAGTTTTTCCGGGATTAGGATGTCATATAATTTCCCGATTATTAAAAAGTCTCAACAAATAGGCCTATTGCAATATTGTAAACAAACAGCAAGTAGGCTTAAAAGTTTATATAAAGGAAACTGACATGATTTATTTTCTCAATATAGGAAGTATACGAGAATATATAGGTGTGCTAGTACAATATATAAGTATGCTTGAGAAAATATCTTGAAACTTCAGTCCGATTCGATTCAAACTTAGCACAAAAAATCGATTCTGGTAATAGTTTGGCCAAGTTCGTTAACCAGCAAAATTCGTTAGACAGTTTCAAAATGGCTGCCAGTTCAAATCTTTAAAAATCGTAACCGTTTTGTCTGAAATATTTTCCAAAATCCGATTTCAACCTCGTAATCAGCGTTACAACTTTCATAAATTAGCATTTTTAATTTTCGGAATCCGTTGGAAAATGTTTTCACGACGGCCAGGGTTCATTTTTGTATTTGCAATGTAATTTGAAAGTTTGAAGTGCTTATATGTACAGATTTTAACGCTGATTAGGCTATGGTGGTGAAATCGGAAATTCAATGAAGTCAGCGAGACAGTGATTATTTACACAAGAAATATTTTGTCAAAAAAATAAGGCTAAGATAAAATTTTTATTTACAAAACTGTTAGTTTGTTGAAATAATGGTCACAACATGAAAATTCATAACTGAGGTAAGCGCAGCGAATTGAAAATAAATTTACGTTTCGAGAAAAAACATGAAAATAAACACAGATTGCCGTCGGGTTTGTTTATTTCCCTAACTAAAAATATTCATAAAAAACTAAAAGTTTATCGAAATAAGACGAAGCAATTTTGAAAAATTATCCGATTTTGTACTTTCTTTGTCTACAACGTTTACGATCGTGGATTTTTTTTTTTTTTTGAAAATGATGGTAAGGAAATTTTTTAGAAAGTTTTTTGCCATTTATTTTGTGGTCTTCGTTAATACCACAATTTTGGAAAGAAAATCTTGCTACATACCCCCAACTAAAATTTGGATCTTCCTACAACTGTTAACAACTTTCTCCACGACTTTTTCTTAGTCTATCCTGTTTTGCCAAAATTTCAACTTTAAAGTCTGGTCAAGTTACAGATAATTTCATGTCCATAAGTCATGTATTACAAAACAATTTTTTGATGTTTTGACAAAATTGAAATAAATATAATTAGGATAAAGTGATTCGAGAAAGTTACTATAATTTTGTGCGGGAGCGTTTGCAAAGGCTATTTCGAATAGTAAGTGGAACATGTACATTTTTAAGTTCATATTTTGGATTTGTGTGTACAAGTTATATATGCAATATTTTTAAAGGTCTACAAATAATAATACAGGTCTACTATAAGCTAAAAATGTTTATAAATATTTTACAGACGGCTCCCAACTGTTAAAAAATATTTACAATTAAATAAAGAAAATTTATTTACTATATTAGGAAAAACAGATTAGGCCACTTTATTAAAATTGTAAGCGTTAAAATACGCTTAAAAAGTTCAAACTGTTTCTAGGCCGGAATTATTTTCTACAATTTTTCACAAAAAATTAAGCACGTTAACTTACCCTTCTGTTTTCATTCGGTCTTCTAGTAGTGGTGTCGGCCAAGGGGACAGAGCCCCCGTTCCCGCCCCCGCAAGGTACAGCGGCGGGCACAGTACTGCCTCCAGTAACCATTTTCCAGTTCACAAGTTATAAAACTAAATACAATCACAACACTTTCATAACCAGCTTCGTGTAAAACAGTTCACTTGTTAAACACACACGTCTGTAAGATAAGTCTCAACACATCCGATTGCAGCGACAGTCACACGCCAACTGAAGGGAGAAGAAGAAATCACGGCGGCATGTGATGCGGCAGTGGAGGGGGAAAGGTCGCACGCCTAGACTCGTGGCTCCCCCTCTCTTCTCCGTCGTGCGCGCGCATACCTCCGGCTCAAGGCCTCCACGCTTCGGCTGCTGCGGCTTCGCATCCACACTCCACACTTACATGGTGTAGACGGAAGACGAAATCATATTTCCCATAAAAGAATTAAAGTAGATCTTGCTCGATCAATAATATTAACAATATCTTATACGTATGAGTTTTTTTGCGTGGTCTTATTATATTCAAACTTGCCAGAAAAATCGATTTTAGTAATAGGTCAGAAGATCGACAAGCAGCAAAATCCATTCACCAGTTTCAAAATGGACACACACACACACACACATATATATATATATATAGCTCGGTGGTCGATGTGGTAAGGCACTGGCCAGTCTGTTACGTCTCTGAACTGCTCACCTCAAGGTTGTCAGTTTTAACCGCAGTTACTGCCGTTTCTTTACCTCTCCCATTACGTATAGTCGATTCGGATCCGATAAACTCTAATGCAAATCCCCGTCCAGCCAGTCGGTCTGCCTCCTAATTACCCTCAATCCCCTTATGCCCCGAAAACCCAGTGGAGTACCCCGGATTCACAGAGCATTGAGTTTCTCCCGATACTCCCAGACCAGCTTCGACCAAATTATAGGACCCACAAGTGCTTTGATTATCGATATAAATATGAATACGAGTCTTCTTGAAGGCCTGTTTCAAATTCTCCTTAACGCAGTCATTAATGGCCATTACTTCAGTCCGGAATATTGATGCATACTGTCCTAGGGCAACAACGATATGGCCAAAGTACTGGTCAGTCTGTTGCGTCTGAACTGCCCGCTTTAAGACTGTCAGTTCTAGGCGCAGTTACTGCCGTTCTTTTACCTCTAACTGCCATTTAGTACAGACATTTAAAAAAAGCAAATCTATAAGAAATTATGGTTTTTACAAGTTTTTGAAAAAAATACAATAGTAATCAGCGTTAAAATCTGTATAGTGAAAATACGAAAAGGAACCAAGAGGGTTGTAACAGCTGTCAACAAAATTGATTTTTTTGCCTGTAATTTGTATCAAATCGGACAAAAATAGAGGACACTATAGTGCTGACAAAACACTTGTACGCGCCCCCCCACATATATATATATATAGGCTTCTATATACTGTTGTGTGAATATTAATACGAATTAATATACTACACAGTAATAAATAAATTAATTTGTACATTGTATGCTGGAGTAAAGATTGAATAGTTATTACACTTTAAAAACCTTTGCCGATACATATAATACGTTTTAAGTTATGTTGTTAAAAACTACCTATGTTATAGTAAACGATCAGTTGTTTTTTATTAATTCGTAACAATCAGCTGATTTCATTGAACAGCTGATAGGCTATAATAAGTTTTAGGTTATGTTGTTAAAAACTAGCTATTTTTAATTTAATACTATAAAGACTATTTAACAAGTCCTTCAAAACCTGTTCTATATCCGTGCTCATTTTAAAGTCCCGGATTTGGGTCTCACCGTAACAGCCGCTCATCATCCAACAGAAATTATCTAATAGTATTAATATAAAAATACTCTAATGAGCGGTTCTCATGTTATAAATTCTACGAATTAATCGTATCGGTGGAAGTAAATATAAGTTTGTTTGTCAACAATTCAAGGATCCATAAATATGCCCCATAATATCCTGTTTTACATCCGCCATATCCTGCTCGCTTTTATAGAATGTATACCGCTGCCAGCTATATCAAAGGCCTAGTAGTACATATCTTCCACACCAGGATGCGTGAGGAATGTTAAATACATTAAGAAAAACACTGTATTTTGTTTACCTGGAATGTATCGTAATGCTGCAGAAAAATGTTTTGTGGATAGACTATAGACATTTTGAAGTCCCCCAAAAATAAATAAGGATACAAAAACATTACATAAACTCTAAAATTCTTAAAATCAGTATATTTGACTGTTTAAATTACGGTCATGTATATACAGATTTATAATTGAAATTAGAGTAAATCAGCTACAAAAACATACCCCTAGGCTATCAGAATTGATTTATTTCTGTTCGATTTGGCTTCAGTTATTTATAGACTATGATAAATCGATTTTAAAGTTGACAAACTGAATTTGCTGGGTAAACAAACACGCTATACGTTTTTTTAGAGTACATACAGAATAAATTTGATCTAAATATTCTCAAAATCTACTGTTTTTGAAGAGTTAGTTCGCCAAAGTAGAGCATTTATGAAAACAATTTCTGTTGTTGAACCAAAAATAAAAATCATGCATCATGTTTTCTTCCTTTTATTTTAATTAGGATAATTTGTTCGAAAACACGACACATGATTTTTATATTGGGTTCAGTAACAGAATTGAATTTTTTTCCTTAAAAATTATAATTACATGAATTGTATTAATTATTTATTGTTATTTTAATTACGATTTTTTTGTCGAAAACAAGATAAATTAGCACAGCTAGTTATTAACAACATAACCTGAAACGTATAACCTATCAGATGTTCAATGAGATCAGCTGATCGTTACGATTTAATATTAAACAACTGATCTTTTAATGCAACTACCAAAATGAAATTAACGATTCATTTCATGTATTTACATAGGTCACACTTATTCGTAATTTTCGTAGAGTAGTGGTTATGACGTGCGCCCAACAGGCGCAAGGTTCGATTCCGAGCGAGAATAAAGGAAATTTTTAATTATAATTAATGTAACATGACTTGCACAAAATTCAACATCCCAATGAGCCCTAAAACACGATAGTCTACAAGTTAAATTGGGAATGCCAAGTTGTATTCAACTTGCTCAATTTGTCTAATGTCCCGCGGTGCGCATCTAATTTATTTTGAACATAAAACATGTTCCAAGTATCACGTGGCCTCGGACCTATGTTTGCCTTACCGAAAGCATTTTTCAACATATACTCTACAAATACCTAAAATTTCTTTTTGTCCTTTGGATGATTGCAAAGTCGGCAAAATGTCAATGGGTTACAAAACCGTTAAATATTTCTTTATGCCTACAACCGACAAGTTTTAGGTGTTTTTGAAAGGCTTGTACATTTGTCGATAACACTCGAAACGACTAGCTTTTAATTTCACAGCTGACTACGTCTGGCACGTTGCCAATATTTATGTCACCTGTTGAAACAGGATATCCGTTAGTTTTGTGTGTGTATGTGATAACACGTAGAGATACCTTTGTCGTAACGAGTCAAACAACGTAATCAACACGTACTATATGCAATGAAAGTTTATTTCAATAAAAGCGAAAACAATTTCGATATGGTAGATCTTTATAGTAAAAGATCTACATTACTTCGTAATGATCAGCTGATTTCATTGAACAGCTGACAGGCTATTATACGTTTCAGGTTATGTTGTTAAAAACTACCTATATCACTTGTTTTATATTAATTCGTAACAATTAGCTGATTTCATTGAACAACTGACAGGCAGTAATTAGTTTTACGTTATGTTGTTAAAAACTAACTATTTTAATTTGCCGTATTTTCGAAACAAATAGGCTATCGTAATTTAAAAAAAAACTTTGAGAAAACATAATACCCGATAATCGATGTCACTAGAAAATTTCAAAAAATATATTTCTTCATTTTCAACCCTTAAAAAAATTCAGAATTTGCAAAACTTATTGAAACTTTGTATATTACGGTTGTTTATAGTTTTGTACACAAATATGATTTTATATTACTAGGGTTGCAAATTTTAAGTAACTCTATTCATTTTGGCCTACATAAAAACAGCAAGCAAATTATATGTTTCTAAAAATAACCTTAATAGGTTAAGAAAGACTTAAGTAAGTAACGTTTAACTAAAATACTAGTAGGCCTTAACTTAAAAATGTATGATAAAATATTTTGTACTTAAATAACAGATTCTAAAGGGAAAAGTGCGAATGCAACTCTTAAAAGCATCTATGTTTATGATAGAAGTAATAAAACATTTGTCCGTGTTTATTGAAACTTTAATACATAGTAATAAATCAATTAATTTTAATATTGTTTGCTGTAGTGAAGATTTGAATAGTAGTCTACACCCTACAAGTATGTAGGTGGTTGGCCTGCGATGTGGGCAGTGATGTCATTTGGTTTCTACAGATATTCTGAGGCATCTAATAAACTGAAACATTATAAAAACATTCTTTAAATAATGAATAGTAGTGAAAATATATTCGTAATCGTTCGCTTTAAGCACCTATCTCGACGTGGTGGAAGCTAATTTCCAAAATTTTTTAATAGTTCAAAATTTTGTAATAGTCTATTTGCATATTAAACATTTTAATATGCGATTTTTTATGCTTTACAATAAAAATACAAAAATTGATCCAAATTGAAGCTCCGTTATTATGATTTTTCAATTTTAACCTATGAATTTACTAAGTTCAATAAACATTTAAAATTATTTCTGCAGATCGTCATTTGGTACATATATAGGCTACATATTTCATAACGTAGATAATTTATGCCGGTTGGACTAATGAGGACGAGGGATGGGCGTTAAAGGAAAGGGTAAAATCTACAGCAGTAAGTGCAATGGAACCTATGACCAGAAGATTAGCAAGTTTAGAGACGCAGCAGACTTATTCACCTCAATCACAGAGCTGCGTAACGAATTTATCAAACTATTACCGAAATCAATACGAAGACTGCCAGGGCTCATATTCTTATTTTAAATGTAATTTGAAAATATTGTAAATATTAATTTAAAGAAAGTTTTTAACGCTGATTATGATGGTGAAATCGATTTTTCAAAAAAGTGTAAAATAAAAAAGTCGTAATTAATTTCTTTTTTTTAATGACAGCTATTTGCATCTGTTGAAAAGATTTTGTAGGGGTAACGGGATTTTTCTAGCAATTTACCAAAATTGTTGTGCCAATTATTAAACCAAACATAATAGAGCATCGCTAGGAGGCGAAAACACACACACACACACACACACACACACACACACACACACACACACACACACACACACACACACACACACACACACACACACACACACACACACACACACACACACACACACACACACACACACACACACACAATTATCATAAAAATATATAGTAAACTGTATTTTTGGAAAATTACTTCCATCACGTCAGCCAGTCAGCTGCGTGCCAAAATTTGTGGTGACAAAACACTTTGAAAAAACGACAAACCCGTCCTTACGCATTTCCTGCCAAGATACACAACACGAGTACATGCCTATTCAGAACAAGGAAGCGAGGGGGTTGTTTACACGCCCGAACAAAAATCACTGCACAACTGTTGCACATGCATGTCCTAACTGTAAACCAATATTAACCTTCGCAATAGTTACTCAAACCCACCCCGAAATGCAGGAAGTCCTTGAGCACACCTTACCTTCCCACTTCCGGATATTCACTTTTAAATCAAAACACTTTCCTATTTCCGGTCGCAAACCACTTGCTTTTTTCTGTGAACGGTTTCGCAACAGGTAACCCAACCTGACCTAACGGGCGCTTCCTCCTGTACCGTTACTAGAACAGATTGCATGCACCCTCAGTGAGGGGCGCAGTGGATTGGCACATGCCGCTTTCATTGTTCCGTGGACGGGGCAATAACCTTTACGATATTCTAATAATTTAGAAAGTCACGGCATTCGCCTGATTTCTGCCTTTCTACATTTAGAATGACTATTAACTCCAATTCTTCTCTAAGGGTTGGTCAGTCCTAATGATCCTTCTAAATTCTGAGGTTGTTTTCTTTGGAATTAAACATGTTGGTGTGCTAGTCTCAGAAACTAGAAGTTCAGCAAAATATTAACAAGTATCATGTTTTAGGGCTGGTTGTGATATATGATTTGCGAGTCGCGAGATGAGAGTGCACAAATTTAAACTGGTAGTTATAGTAAAAGAGCATTTTTTTACTATTAATTCGTAATGATCAGCTGATTTCATTGAACAGCTGATAGGCAATAATAAATTTTAGATTATGTTGCATAAAAACTAGCTATGTTGTAGTAATAGATCAGTTGTTTTATATTAATTCGTAACGATCAGCTGATTTCATTGAACAGCTGACAGGCTGTTCCCAGGTTTGGAACATAATACATTTTAGGTTATGTTGTTAAAAACTAGCTATGTTGTAGTAACAGACAATTTTTTTATATATTAATTCGTAACGATCAGCTGATTTCATTCCAACAGCTGATAGAAAATAATAAGTTTTAGATTATGTTGTTAAAAACTAGCTATGTTATAGTAAAATATCAATTTTTTTTTATGAATTCGTAACGATAAACTTATTTCATTGAACAGCTGACAGGTTATAATACGTTTTAGGTTATGTTGTTAAAAACTAGCTATGTTTGTAGTGTTTTCGAGCAAATTATCGTTATTAAAATAAAAAGGAAGAGAAAAACATGATTTTTATTTTTGGATCATTAACAGAAATTACTTCATGTTTTGGGGATAAGATGGGATAAGAAGTTGTTTCAGATCGGTAAATCTAAGGATTTAAATATTTGGAGATAAGAAAGGTTGTTTCGTAAACTTTGAACATACACGTGACAATAACCTTTACGATATTCTAATAATTTAGAAAGTTACTGCATCCGACTGATTTCTGCCATTCTACATTTAGAATTATTATTCACTCCAATTCTTTTCTTTCTAAGGGGTGGTCGGTTCTAATCATCCTTCTAATTTCGCAGGGTTTTCACTGATTTCTACCTTTCTACATTTAGAATTATTATTTACTCCAATTCTTTTCTTTCTAAGGGGTGGTCGGTTCTAATCATCCTTCTAATTTCGCAGGGTTTTCACTGATTTCTGCCTTTCTACATTTAGAATTATTATTTACTCCAATTCTTTTCTTTCTAAGGGGTGGTCGGTTCTAATCATCCTTCTAATTTCGCAGGGTTTTCACTGATTTCTACCTTTATACATTTAGAATGATTATTCACTCCAATTCTTTTCTTTCTAAGGGGTGGTCGGTTCTAATCATCCTTCTAATTTCGCAGGATTTTCACTGATTTCTACCTTTATACATTTAGAATGATTATTCACTCCAATTCTTTTCTTTCTAAGGGGTGGTCGGTTCTAATCATCCTTCTAATTTCGCAGGATTTTCACTGATTTCTGCCTTTCTACATTTAGAATCTAAGGGGTGGTCGGTTCTAATCATCCTTCTAATTTCGCAGGGTTTTCACTGATTTCTACCTTTATACATTTAGAATGATTATTCACTCCAATTCTTTTCTTTCTAAGGGGTGGTCGGTTCTAATCATCCTTCTAATTTCGCAGGGTTTTCACTGATTTCTACCTTTATACATTTAGAATGATTATTCACTCCAATTCTTTTCTTTCTAAGGGGTGGTCGGTTCTAATCATCCTTCTAATTTCGCAGGGTTTTCACTGATTTCTACCTTTATACATTTAGAATGATTATTCACTCCAATTCTTTTCTTTCTAAGGGGTGGTCGGTTCTAATCATCCTTCTAATTTCGCAGGATTTTCACTGATTTCTGCCTTTCTACATTTAGAATGATTATTCACTCCAATTCTTTTCTTTCTAAGGGGTGGTCAGTTCTAATCATCCTTCTAATTTTTGCCTGAGGTTTGTTGCAAAGCGGTAAATCTAAGGATTAAAATGCGATGGTGTTGTGGAAGCCTTAGAAAATAGTTCAGAAATATATTTGGGGATAAGAAAGGTTGTTTCGTAAACTTTAAGCATACAATCTGAAATTTCAAACTAAAAATGATGGGCTGTAGTACTTCTTTGAGGTGAAGACAATAGTTGTCTTCACTACAACTATTGTTGTAGCAATAGTTGTGATAACACAGGCAAAGGTACCTTGTTATTTGATGGCTTATGCCTACATTGAATATAAACGTACTAGAAGTACAGCCACCATTGAAAGCGTGCTCGATATTAGTGACTAAAGTCCAAGTAACTGCTTTAGTGACTAAAGTCCAAGTAACTGGACTATCTGAAAGGACTAAGCTGAAAGGATAGGGGTAGAGCTGTTAGAGAAAATAGACAGTACTATTACATTTTTAACTGTAGTTGAACACTCTGCCGCAATATGCCACCAGATGTAAGCGCTCACATATCTCTCATAAGGGTATCATTGTAGTATGTTTATACTCAATGCTACAGCGAACTATTGTTACACTTTACTTTAACCCAACAATAAAAAGAAAAAACATAATACGAACTTTCTCACATTGCATTATTCAAACAAACACAATTTGTTTGGGAAAGTAAGTACAGATTAAAAAAACGGCAAAATCGGCAGAAATAGTGCAAATCGGTTAATCAGATTTTCTTCAATTTTTTTCATATAGGCCCTATATACCATACGAATCATAAAAACGACGATTAAAGTTTAATTTTTCTTTTTTCAATTCAATACGGAATCGTAAAATTTGTTAATTTCAAA
The DNA here is from genome assembly GCA_022606455.1 of Callitettix versicolor. Lineage (NCBI taxonomy): Eukaryota > Metazoa > Arthropoda > Insecta > Hemiptera > Cercopidae > Callitettix > Callitettix versicolor. The sequence continues at coordinate 52,621,057 of CM040190.1, read as the reverse complement.
CTCGCTACACTGATTTGTGCATAACGTCTTCATGTACAACCAAAATTTGAGTAAAATCTGATGAACCGATTTTGGAAAATTAGGTAGTTTTTTTCTATATCTTCTGAATCGAATTATTTAGGGATCTAACGTTTAATTGATCGACCGAAGGGTCGACAGCCCTCCCGGCTTTTGGTTTTTGTGTTTGTTTGTTACGCAGTTTTGGCCATACGTATTGACCGATTGTTTTGAAATTTAGTACGGAGGTACCCTTATAGAAAGTTCGAAGGACGTTTGTGTAAGATTTTTCCCTATTTACTTCCGTTTCAAGATGGCGACCTCTGATTTACAAGAACGAGTGTATGCAGTTTTCGACAAATACATTGACCGATTGTTTTGAAATTTGGATTGAAGGTACCTTGTGTAAAGCCCGAAAGAAACATTGTGTATGTAAGATTTCTTCCCATTCACTTCCGTTTCAAGATGGTGGGCTCTTATTCAACGTTGAGAGTTTAGTTGCTAATTATTTGCTGTAATACTGGCTGAAAAGCAAAACTATCTTAATTTTGACCGCTTTATATAGAAAGAACATAAAATTTCCAATAAAACTGGCCCAGTAACATTTTTCGTAAATGTTACGGTTACCGGTTAAATTGGCGGAAAAAGTTACGAGCGTTGTCGTAGAGCGATCGTTATATTAATTAAGATATATGTACTGTGAGGTCTACTGTCCTTTGAACTATAGTACGTTTTGTTTTGGGAAAAACTAAGATCGAAAGTGGGCAATAATTTCGTAAAAAAATTACGGTTCTAAATAAATCGAAAAAACGAATCTGACGGTGTGTTCAGGATTCAATTAAGTCCCGAATCATAAATTCAATTATTTTCAAATTTTCTATATTTACATGTGTTATGCATCTTTTTACCGGACATGACCAAATTGAACAAAATTTTTGTAAGGTTTTCCCCGAATTTTTGGATATATAGCATCCAGTATAATTTTGGAAACTTATGGGATTATGTTTGCGCAAAATGTGTTTTAAACTTTTAAAGTAAAAATTAAATCGTTAATAGTTTGACCAAAATGGGTTTAAAACGGTAAAACCAGACTTACTGTCAAATTCGATTATCGGACAACTATTTTAGTTCCCAAAAAGGTGCACAAACACTGATTGGTACACATTCGTGTAAATCTATTTTTCCGGGGATTTGAAAAGAGATAACCATAAAAATCTCGAATAATTACTTTATTCGATCATAGAAAAAAATTAAAAAAATTCTCGTGGCACGCAGCTGTCTCCTGATGGAAGCGAATTTCGAAAAGTATTTTCTTTATCTTACCTTCTTAGTCGAACTCAATCTGCATACATTAACGTTTTAAACTTTAAAATTTCTTTAAAAATACGAAAATGTAACCAGACAACCGTCAAATTAAATTTCTTAAATTAAAATTTTGATAATGAATTCATTTCGTGACGCTGATTACGGTGGTGAAATCAGAATTTCAAAAACATTTAGGGGAAAAAATATTATGAGTTTTGTTTAATTGGCCGCCATTTTGAAACTGTTAAACGACTTTAGCTGGTTAACGAACTTGTTCAAGCTGTTGAAATACGATTTTTATACCAAGTTTGAATTGAATCGGAGTATAAAAACTTGGTGTCAGAGTTTACCGCCGACACGTATAAAAATTTTAGCGACCCCTCAAAAAGTGATCTACAGTTCAGTATTGGCGCTCATTTGCAAGATATCGGGTGAATATCAAACCATGATACTAATTTATCACTTCCTATTTTGTAATTTTAAACTTTGAAATAAAATAACGTCTGTTTGAATATTTGTCGTGTTTATAAAGAAATTATCACAATTGTTTTTTAACCCATTAAACAAAATGGGTTTTGTTTAATGTTCTTTTACGAATTTTTAAAAAAACTGTGGAAATTTTGAAAGCCCAAAATACATCCGAAAAAATTCAGACACTCATATTTTCTGAATTTCGACGACACTAACAAAGCTTAAAACTGATAAAAATCTCTTTGTGTGATGTACATATTTTTCCAAACTATTTTAGTGACATTCCAAATGAATATTCGCAAATTACTGTTATCATACTAGAATGGGCTTCCCTGCTGTAGACCCCCAGATCGGTTCAAGGGCCACCCACCCATAGAGCAGATAAGATACAAGCTTTAGCTAATATGCAACCTTTTGTTATGTTACGTTATGTTATACTGTAGCAGTTATTTTTCTTGGAAATTGGTTTACTTCTAACTATGGACTTTGCATCGCTCAAGGCGTAACTAGTAACGGTAAACAGGTGACGTCATCAAGATGTGTACAAACAAACGGAAATAGAACAACCCTTGTACTGAACAGTATGACTGACGTGTGACTCTATTCATCAATGGGATGACTTACAGTTACGGAAAATTAACTTCGTCAAGAAACTAAAATGGCGGTCACTAAAATCTTTACTTTTCAGCATTGGAAAATGAGCTATTTAAGAGGTCATTATAGTAACGCCTTGAAATGAGCGCTGATATTGTCTTCTAGATCATTTTTTGAAGAATCGTTAAAATTGTACTTACAGCACACACACACACACACACACACACACACACACACACACACACACACACACACACACACACACACACAACGTGCGTGCGCGTCCAATTTGTCTTATTGTTCAACTTAATTCAAAGTGAACCAAAAATCAGTTTTGTTAATAGGCTAGCTTGGACTTGTTCATTATGCATCAAAATCCGTTCAATAGTTTCAAAATGGCGTCCATTTCACATTTTAAGTGATCATAACTTTTTTTTAAATTTGATTTCGTCTTGCAACCCCAGAATAAACTAGTACAAAATATTTTAAATTCTTTTGAAAGTACAAATACAATGCACAATAAACGCATTCAAATTAAGTTTTGTAACAGCTTTGACAAAGCAAAAATAAAAACGGCAAAATCCGTTCAACTGTTTCAAAATGGCGGCAATTTTAAACCATTTAAAACTTTTGTCTGCACGTATTTCAAGAAGTGTTTTCACAATCGTAATCAGTGTTAAAAATTGATTAAAATTTGTTTTTGAAATTTTAAATTCCACTGAGAATACGAATTAACTTGACAAGGTTAGAGACGTTTTTGAAATTGAAAAAGTTTGAAATGTTAATCTATGAGGATTAACTACAAACGTGGCACAATTATACATTTTTATAATAGATAGACGTTTTCATTTGCCAGTAAAATCTGTAATAGAAAAGTTTCAAAATGGCAGTTCTACCAAACTTAAAACATCATAACGTTTTTATTTTTACTTCTTTTTGAAAATATGTTATTACAGTTATAATCAGCGTTCAAAACTGAGTAAATTAACATTTTAAAATTTCAACGTAATTTGAAAGTTTAATATGATAAATATTTTTCAAATTTCCATTGGAAAATAGTCTGTTGGAGCGGCCCATACCCGGGGAAATGAACACCGATCCTGAACTCTATCATTTTTTGAGGCGGGTCATTAAAATATATATATTTCGTTTAGTGTGTGTGTGTGTTGTGTGTGTGTGTGTGTGTGTGTGTGTGTGTGTGTGTGTGTGTGTGTGTGTGTGTGTGTGTGTGTGTTCGCAGTTTTGGTCCAATTTGAGTCTAACCCGGCACTTAAAATCTATTATGGTAATATCTTGGACATGTTTGTTAAGCATCGAAATTCGTTCAACATTTTTAAAATGGTGGTCATTCTAAATCTTTAAATATCAAACTTTTTTGTCCTAAACGATTTCGAATATCTGATTTTAATAATTGCAAAACCATAAACCCGACATACACGTCAAATTACAAAAAATTAAAACCCAACATACACGTCGAAATTACAAAAAATTAAACCCAACATACACGTCGAAACTTAACATACACGTCGAAACCACGTCAAATTACAAAAATTAAAACCCAACATACACGTCGAAATTACAAAAATTAAACCCAACAACATACGTCGAAACTTAAAACCCAACATACACGTCGAAATTACAAAAAATTGAACCCAACATACACGTCGAAACTACAAAAAATTAAACCCAACATACACGTCGAAATTTCAAAAAATTTAATTCGATTGTCATCAATTCAGTTTTTTAATTTCAACTGATTATGAAAATTCAAAAACTTTCAGCACTAATAACGAGGGTGAAATTAGATTTTCCGAAAAAATATAGACAAAGTTTTCATTTTGAAAATGTTGAATTCATTTTGCTGGATAAGGAAACCTTAACATTTGTAGTATGGGTAATATATTCAATATGGCTGGCAGGGTCCACAAGCTTCTTCTGAAAACTTTTGGCCCTGTTTACGATCACTCTGTTTACATAAGTTCTAAATTCCGTTTGCATTTACATAATTACATTTGATTATCTAACTGCCAACATATGCTGTCGCCATAACACTCGTTGGTCAATTCCCTGATAACACACGAGTGGCTTATCAGTGACGAGATTGATAACACAGTAGCACACCACCACGTGTTCAGCTACGTGCTGATTCCAGCGTCACGTATCACCACGTCAAAACATACGAAGGGAATTTTACGTTCAGTTCGTCGTTGTGTCAAGTGTGATTCAGATTTTGGAATTCTCTCGGTCAGAGAAAGCATTTTAGCGACTTTCTTTTGGAATATGACGTATTGGAGCGGCCATTACAGTAAGACCTAGATCCGGGACCCTGAAATAACCGTTTTGGATTCACGCTTATTGGTGCTAACACCTCCAAAAAGTTTTTGGATTTGAATAATCCGTTGAAATTAAAAAACTGAATTAGACGACGGTCAGGTTTATTTTTTTGTAATTTCAATGCGTAGAGAGAAGGTTAAATATTGATGAAATAAGATTATGGAAAGACGTTTTAGATAAAAAATTATTCTTGGAAATTCGCTTCCATCACGTCAGCAAGACAGTTGCGGTCTGCGATTATATGACTAGTTTTTAAAATGTTTTGTGATCGCCGGAAATATTTTCTTGTTTATGTCATGAGATGATTGAACCAATAACGAATAGTTAATTGCAAAATTACGATTGCTCAATATTTAAAACGGACGTTGTTAGGAAGTTAACAAGAAACCTTTTGTTTGGAATACAATAAGGCTATAAGTCAGAGCTTATGTTAGTTTTAACGCCCTTCACTAAAACTTGCCCGGGGGGGCTTCCCGGGGCAGGAGTCCCGTTAGGCTCAAAGTGCATTTCACCTTTAGAAACACTACACTAATAGCGGCTGGGGCTTGTCCGCTATTAAATAAATTACACTGTGAAATGTCCAACTGGATCTGGTTAATTGCAGCTATGCGCATTCTAGCGGCATTCTGTTTTAAACGCGCAATCAAGCGGCGCAACGGCGTAAATGTGAGGCGTTCAAGGTCAGCATGATGCGCTCATTAGTTATACCTAATGTGGTCCACATCTACATCGAGTATGACTCGCTTCGCTCTCGTGAGCTTACACATTCAGTGAATTAGGCGATAATGTCTTTCTTGTAAACTAACGAGAAGAGAAAGGAAAATCAGCCTATTTTTTTTTCAAAATCAGTTTAAAAGATTTTTGTAAATTCTTGACGAAAAATGTATTGTATATTTATACAATGTATTTGTTTTTTTTAATCAACAAGAGTTACACCAATTCAAGGGACGCTTATTGAAGCGCTGCTTGTTTAGGCGCGTTGTAGCACTTTTTGTATGAGTAAAAAGCATTTACTTAGCGTCACGCTCTAGTTGTATACGGTGAGTCATTGTATATAGCTTATGCGTGATATATGTACAAGAAAAATGTACGGTTCGAGATTAAATATATATAAAAAAAACAATCGATGTACGCAACTATGTGATGAAACCAAATTATCAACAATATTATTCATCACGTTAAAAAAAATGATTTCACCGACACAGACACCCTAAAATCGGCACAGTATCCTTTGTGTAATTTTAAAATTTACGGTGTTCACTAAGGTGAAATCGAAATTTTAAAGAAATGAAATATCTCCTCCATTTTGCCGATAACAAATTTGTTCGATCTATTAGCAAAAAATCGATTTTTTCCACGTTTCAATCGAGTCAGACAAAACTTCGATTACGAGGCTGCTAAACACACACACACACACACACACACACACACAAATAAATTTAGAACTTAACTACACTTTAAAACATTTTCTAGATCGGGACTCTTTTCATGGTTACGTCTGGGTTTTACTACAACGACCACGTCGATGGAAATTTGCTAATTAACGTTTACAGAAACGTATGTTATGCAATGAATACTAATTCATTATTGTATTTCGCGTTGCCCCTGAAATCGCTGCAACCATCAGAACAAGTAAGTAACGTTACATGCCTACCTAGTGCAGATGCTACTTTTGCAATCCCATGATCTCTCGAGGCTTTTGTTTACTCCTGGGTGGTATGGTATGGCCTGTACAGACCTGGCAACAGGTAAGTGTAGACATAATCCTATAGAAAGACAGTTTTATTTCAATTATTGTTGTCTGCTATTAATGAATGCAAATTAACCAAAATCAATAATAATTTTGAAACAGTTTGATAAAAATTTTCATTTTCAAAAAAAAAGCTTAGGCAGTGCGAGACTGGCTGACAGAAGTGGCATGTCTGACTGTATATTTTTTCACTATTATGATTGTTTTAATAAATGCACTTATAAAAATTTAGATGCATGCAGGAAAGGGAAACTCTTGAAAATTATTTTCGTATTAAATTTCGCGTATGTGTAGGTAAACAACTTAAAAATTAACTAAAACTGTCTCAGACTATGAATTTGAGTATCTTAGGCTTTATAAGGGACTTTAATAATTAATCAGTTTATAACCCTACTTTTGACAGTTATACTCTCTAAGTATAATAATAAATACAATATTTGTGATTGTGACATTCAAAAATTGCTATAGGTCATATATATTAAATAATTTAATTACACAAATTTAGAAAATACACATTTTTTAAATTGACAAGATCAATAAATATAACCTCAATTGAAATGATATTGAAGCTATTGTGTGAAATCAGCTGTTTAGAAATCACTTCCAATCTGGATATATACAAGAACAATATATGCTGTGAGGTATGCATTATGAATTCAAGCGTGACGCGAAAGCAAATGTTTATACCCAGGTTTTGTCAACCATACAAGTTTTTGCTACAAAAATACGTTTTATTTTAATCTGAATATATGGATGCCTGTAGTAATTTTCTTTTCTCCTCCATTCCATTGAAAGTGAGATCCATACTAGTTGCAAATTATGCCTAGGAGCTTGTGCATCTATTGCTCTGCGCATTGGCAGTTTCCTGCATTTAGTAGGGTGCTCGTATTTATGTGTTAGAGCGTTCCGTAATGGCAAACTGAATTTTTCCCCCTGCAAAACATACACCCATACCCCGCGATAAAAAGTAGTCACTTCAAAAATCTTTATGAAATTTATATTTTTACCATCTCAGGAAGTGTGTAGAAAATATGGTGGTTTAAGAAATCGATCTTTTGGATGCGTATGCATACGTGCATGTACAAATTTCAATTTTATCATATATTATTTAGGATATCCGATTGTTGGGAAATTTAAGAATGGTATTTTAAAAGGAGTTCATTGGCAAAGTGTTGATGACGTCAGATTTTTTTCAGTTCCTACTATTAGTTCTCACTCTCCCTATATATATATATATATATATATATATATATATATATATATATATATATATATATATATATATCTTGTTCAAATTTTCAATCGTTAATAAAGTACTTTCTATTCATCCCCTTAAGTTCAAAAATTGTTTAACTTGTAGTGTATGGCACTTGATGTTAATACTGTTTTTTGTCAAATATTAATATTGCATAATTGTACAGACTATACGGTAGGGGATTTAAATAGCCTAACACTTATGTTCTATCCTATGTTTTAGGAATGGCAGCACGCAGCTGTCTCGCTGACGTGATGGAAGCACATGGCCTAAAAGGAATTGTTTTTTAAAAAAATTGTTTATATTACTTGTTCCTCCGTAATATGCTACGAAGAGTAAGTAAATACCATTCCATGCTTTATACTTTTGAATCAGAGAGAAGAAGGAATGGTAAGAAAATTGGACCGACCACGCATGCTCCAAAATTAAAGTGACAAAACGCAGAAACACAATAAGCAAGTGTGAACTCGCCAAAAGTTTAATTTCACACGCTGCGAGAACAATTCGTTCCGCTGAGAAACAAAAGCTCTGTCGGAAGCCGGGACCGTGAGGCTTTTCGGTTTTGGGGATTAGTTTTGGGAGCTGGACATTGGGGAGGGGATCTCGGACTACCGAATGTCGCAACTTTGTGCGGCCCGATGTTTTTATTAGCGAATCCATTTTGGAAAATGGTCTTAATACGCCATACAAGTTTAATACAAACTAATCAATTTGAAATAAACTGATTCTCAATTTTGAGAAATTGGGATGATTTTTAAGCAAATGCTTCTTTACGCCCGGTGTGACAAATTTTGTGGTGCCGTGAAATCGAATTGAGAATAACGGAAAGGTTTTTTCACTAACGTCCATACCTTATGCCAGTTAATGAAGACGAGGGATCAGCGTTAACGGTAAGGGAAAATAGACGGGAGCAACTGCGGCTAGAACTGAGAACGTAAAGCGCAGTTAATTGACGCAACAGACTGACCGGTGCTTTAGCCACATCGACCGCCAATTCTCCTGTAAAAATATAATAGGGCTGGAAAAATGAGAGAGGTTTTAGTGTTTACAGTTATGCCTGCTTATCAGAGAGTTTAGTGGCTTCATTTGAGAATACAACACGTTTATGCACGAAATGTTAAAACCATAAAATTTCTGTTGAATTTATAAAAAAAAATATACAGAAAATAAAAAATTCTGAATTGTTGAAGAAAAACCGAAAATTTTGTAATTCTTGATATATATTTATCAGATTTTGTCATAAAAAGAAATGTACTACTTGTTAGTAAATGGAAGAACAACAAATGAACCCTGGACGCTTGTCGGGTTTCTTTTGTTATTCGGTTTACTGCCAAACCGTGAATTTATTTTAGTTTGTATCTTTGTAAACCGGCTTGAGTTATGTATCTTCATGTAATCAGTGACAAAAGTATTAAGGAATTTTACAGGATTGTCAGTATAGAAATAAAATAACGTAAAAACAAGGAACAGAAAATATGTGGCGTAAAAACACTACACAAACTTTCTTACATACGAAAAATCCTGTTCGAAAACTACCAACAAGTAAACCGAAAATTGGTAATATATCTTAAAATATGCGCAAGAGAGTTACGGAAATAAACAGTGTAGAATTCATGAAACAGCTGATTATGACAGAGTTGTTAGTCAGTGGGTAACTTGATATGTATTACTGATATGTAACTGAGTACTACATAGGTACTATCAGTACTGTGTTACTGATAGGTTAACAGAGTAACTTGATATACAACTTGATATGTATTATAAAATCAAGCGCTTTGACCATAGAGAAACTACTTAGTTCGAATACTGAAAGGCGAGAATGGAACAAATATTAAATTAAATAATGATGGAATTAGAACTTTAAAATGTTCAAAATAAAAACTGAAATTTGTATTACATATGTTATGAATTAATATTTAAATAGGCGTTATATAGCAAGTATTTGTGTAGTTTGTAGGTTATAAAACGAAATTTTACGTTGTAAAGAGGGTTTATAGATTTAATAAAGTTTAAAAAATGGATAAAAGTTCGAAAAAGAAACTAAATAAAAGGAAATTGTTGAAGAGATGGACTTAATGCACAAACGGCAAAAAAGTCGTACCAGTATTTCTGAATTGTGTAGGTCTACAGATTAACAAGAAAGACAAGACCTGGGAGATGAATTGAATAAAAATAACAATTCAACGGAATCTCGATATGGTCTATATGGTCACTTCTAACTCGCGTGGTCTCTACTCACAATTTTTTTTGGACTAGATTTTCAAAACAGGAGAAAGTTTTTGTAAGGCCGAGTGACTAACAAATGAAGAGCGGAGCGGCTACGTATTCAAAACCTAACCCATTGTTTTTCATGTAAGTAAGGCCAATAAAAGCGTTATGGTGCTGAACAGCGGCGTCACTCACTTCGACTCTGTCTAGTTCAGTTTTGAAGCTGACTCCGTTTCCACATACCCCGCTGACCACGCCTTCAAACGTATTATTTCCCGTTATCTAGGTTGCGGTTTTTAAACATTGTAGTTGCTTAGAATCAGTTATGTAGGCCTAAATACTTAAAGTTAAACGACACAAACGCGTTTTTGAAATTACTGAACTCCGCTTCCGTCTTCATTCAACTCCGCTCGACTCAGCTCAGTGCAGCTCCGCTCCGCATTTGTTTTTGCACCATTTGTGTTATGTTTATTGATAAACAATTTTTAAATTAGTCATTCATTTGTAGGCTCTTGCATAATAGTTGTTAAAGTAAAACAGTCCATTATTTTACAAAAACATAATTTTCTTTACAATTCTTTTGATTAATATTATGAGAACTGTTTTTGTTATAGATCGGTCTGCCAGTGATCGTTCTAGCTTCATGAGCTGCTCCTGTAAACCTCAAAGGGCGGAACTAACTAACCCTGCGTGACAACCTCTGGAGATCAGCTGTACTCCCTAAGGACTCCCCAGACTACTGGGCAAGGTCAGAAAACAAACACGTTCTTCATTAATAAAACACATTTTCTGCAAAAGTATCCTGTTCTATGATGAAACAATTGTGGATTGAATCGAATGTCCAAAAATCAACCATACCACAAATTAAAATTTACTCAAATTAGTGTTTTAAAATTACATTAAAATATGACAATGAACCCATTTTCCTACTTTCTTTGGAACATTTTGAATAGTGTTGTGAAGATTTTAACACTAATTAGATGATGAAATTGGATTTAAAAGTGTAAGATAACAATATTTTGGGATGGGTTCAATTTTGAAAATTTTGAATGGATGTTGCTGAGTAGAGAACTTATCCAAGCTATTACGAAAATCGATGTTCCAAGTTATCGATGTTCCCTTTACGAATTTGAAGAACAGCTCAAAATCTTTTCTGTCAGGATCATCTCTTTATCTTGGATCTTAGCCACTCCATACCTTATTTTCAAACAGAAATATGCTAATAAAGTTTTGGGGCGTTCTAACACGTATCGTGTTTCAGGTCTGCTTGTAATGTTGGATTTTACATGATGCGAGTGCACAAATTTATATTGTTACATAATATTACATTTTGGGTGTCGTAAGTCTCACATTAAATTAATTATAATTAAAATCTCCTGTGTTTCCGCCCGGGATCGAACCGGGGACCTTGCGCGTGAGGCACACGCGATAACCACTACACTACGAAAACTACGAAGAAATTTGACTGATTTAAGTATAAAAAATGAATCGTTAATTTAATTTTGGTAGGTAAATTAAAAGATCAGTTATTTTATATTAATTGGTAAAGATCAGTTCATTTCATTGAACAGCTGATAGTCTGTAGTAAGTTTTAGGTTATATCGTGTTTTCGAACAAATTGTCCTAATTAAAATAAAAAGAAATAGGCGGCCATTTCCAACTAACTTTTTTGTGTTCAATGTTTTTGAAAATATGATTTATTTATTACAATCAGAGTTAAATGATCGTTTTGCGTAAAGAATTTTCAAAAACCGTTGAAATAAAGAATATAATTTTTACGGCGGTCAGGGTTCATTTTCGCATTTTCAATGTACGATATTGTACAATATTCAATGTACAATACTGTGATTATGGTGTTTCAGAATTTCAAAAAAGGGTAAAATACAAAAAAAGTACTTTTGGAAATTCAATTCCGTCATGTCAGCGAGACAGATGCGTGCAACAGTCATTTTTTATTTATTTTTGTCTAACTGTGTTTTTATTCGAAAATAAGAGCTTTTCCGTTTTTTTGTTAGTACTAGAGCAAAAGATAATCAAAAATATTCGGCATTATTTAAAAAAAAAAAATGTTTTTTCTACTTTTTTTTATGTAGGCTATTATAGAGAAAGAAATAATTTAAAATTTAGAAAACATTTTCGACGATTTAGAAACACGCAAATTTCATCGAAATTTGTTTTCACGATAGAAATTATATTGTCAAGATCGTAGTTTTCACGAAACTGTACTTTCAAACAGTGATTCTTTTTAAGATAAAAGTGATTTTTGTCTTAAAAAAACTTAACACTAATACGTTTTTAGTAATAAGTTTATTTGGCTTTAATATTTACTATCACAACTATTCTATATTATATAATAAAGTATCGTTACATAATTTTTTATTTATTTTATAAATATCGTTTTCAAACTGATGATTCAAACGTATCGGTTTGTTTTCTGATAACTGTAAATCTTATCAAAAAGTATGCGAGATATCTTTTACGAATTACATGATTAGAACTATTTAATTCAAATCGTCTGTCTTTTCCAACGCGTCCTGTTCGCAGGATCTGTTTTGGACTATAAAGAATATAAATAGAACTATCTTGCGTCTTGTTGGAATTATCCCGAATTCCTGTGTTCTGTAAGTATCTTATATTAATTCTAAAACTTTTTATAAATTATCAAGTTTTAGGAAACTAATTCACTTTTTTATGTCACAAAATGCAGTATACTGTTAGACTAACTTATTATAAGAGTTTAGAATAAATGAAAAGTGGTTTTAATGACTTAAGTGGGTCTTTTTGAGGGTAACACTGAGTAAAACAGAAAAAAGTTTGCCTTGAGCGACAGTTGTTAAAATCTTGGCTTTTATGGATTAGAACTTAGTAAAGGAGAATTTTAATGTTGTCAGAATTAAAAGAACATATTTGTTACGTATTTGCAGTGCCTGTATTTGGTTAAGAAAATCAGCACTTGCAGGTTTTATTTGGATATATTTGGAAAGAAGGCAGAGTGTGGACTGTTGTCAGGTTTCTCAGAGCTCCGTTTGATACACAGGAGTCAGCCAGATTATACAGAGTAGTGGATGTGTAAATGTGTGCGTCTTGAGTAGATGAGTGAGAGTATAGTTGGGTAGAGTACGGTGGGATCGCTAAACCCATCATCTGTTCACTGCCTTCACCGGAAACGGAACAATATATGACTTTTCTTGCATTTTAACACATATCATGTTGTAGGGCTGGTTGTGATGTTGGATTTTGCGGGACGCGTAATGCGAGGAACATGTTTATATTGGACAGTGTATTTTGCGCGTCGCAAGTCTAATATTAAATCAATTATAATTAAAAATGTCTGCGTTTCCGCCCGGAATTGAACCGGGCGTGTGATACATACGTGAGAACCACTACACTACGGAAACTGCGAAGAAAGTTTTCAGATTTAAGTATATAAAATGAATTGTTAATTTAATTTCGGTAGTTATATTAAAAGATCAGTTGTTTTATATTTATTCGTAAAGATCAACTGATTTCATTGAACAGCTGATAGGCTGTAATAAGTTTCAGGTTGTTAAAAGAATAGCTATGCTAAGTTGTCCTCTTTTCGAACAAAATTCGTAATTAAAATAAAAACGGAAGAGCAAACCTAATATATGATTTTTATTTTTGGTTCAATAACACATTTTTTTTGTAGAATTTATTTTCAGTTTCTTCTGTTATGATTAGAATATTTCTATTATAATTTAGCCCAAATGTAATTAAATTATCGTATTTGTCAATAAGGAATAAAGCATCTTACGTGTTTGTTAGTACCAGTAAAATTACTATTTCCAAATGACGTTATAGATATTCGTTTATTGTAAAACGTATCCAGGTTTTTAATGTCCCAGTATAATTAAATTATTGTTATTTAGTTAATTAATATTTTTTGGTAAAACTATACATAAGAATTTGTATTATAATATTCCACTAAACGACTTAAAGTTTGTGTTTTTCACAAATGTTTGAAAAGAATTTTCAGTTAGGCCTATTCGTAAGTTGTTCTTTGTGAGTATCCTTTCGAAACGCCAGATCAACATATTTATCAAAATACATTTTTGGATGAAAAAGTATGCACTTATTTGTCTTGAAAAATCACTTTTAGGTTAAACTGGTCTTAGCATGGTTTCTTTATATTTTGAAACTTAATGTGAATCTTAACAGTCGAGAAAACAACTATCGATTAAACAAAATTATTCTTCTAAACACACCCAAATAAAACTGATTGATGATTTTTCTGACAAAATACAGAACCTGCAAACAAATTTACAAATATATTTATTTTTTTTATATTGTATTTTGATTTAATCTTCTTAATCAATAAAAGCAATGGATTTAACAAACGTTTGCACAATGCAAACTTTTAACTACGTTTTCAAACCGCCACTGCTGGAAAACCCCATTAAAGTCTTGAAATCCAATTATCATTTAGTCTGAGCTTTTAAAATAAGATGTTATAATAATAGACTACTCTCTTGTGACATAAACAAGTGATTTCTGTTTCTAAAACCTGACCATTTATAAAAATGTTTTATAATTAATATGGGAGCTCGGTATCGATGTGGCTAAAGCACCGGTCATTAATACCTTTAATATGATGAGAGGAGGAGATGCTGCGTCTCTAAACTGCGCATCTAAAGGTTCTTGGTTCGAGCCGCAGTCATTCCAGTTGCTTTTCCCTTATCGTTAACGCTGATCCCTTGTCCTCCTTAGTCTAACTGTCATAAAGTATGAACGTTAAGAAAGAAAAAACATAATTAGTATGAAATACTTACAGGGATTCAGAAATACTTACTGGGATCTAGAAATACTTACAGGGATCCAGAAATACTTACAGGAATCCAGAAATACTTACAGGGATCCAGAAATACTTACAGGGATCCAGAAACGTAGATGAGAAGTAAGATTTTTGCTCCGCAATAGGTACTGAGAGCAGAACGCGATGGACAAGTCAAACGAGTTGAACTTAATGGTTTCTGATCGTCTCGTATTTAAAAATAACATTGATGATTCTGTCATTAATATTATGTAAACGGCACCTCTAATTAAATAAGCAGGTGTTTGTTAATTAATTAAATTAACGAATACAAAATAAGACGTAAAACATCTAGTAAGTAAATGTAACACAAATAGAGCCTGACACAACATTTCTCACATTCAGTTCTTCAGCTAGAATTAAAACATTGGGTTAATATCTCTAAAGTTTTCATTGTTCAAAAATGCATCCCAATACCGAAGTATAGTAATTTATAAACAGTGACTAAGCATCAAAGTGACCATCAAAGTGACTAAACGGCGAACCATCAAAGTGACTAAAATTTGATAAAAATTTGATGACGCAAATTTCAGAAATTAAAAAGTTTTTTTAAATTACTCTCGAAACAAATTTTTTTGGATATTTATTTTCTATTTTGAGGAAAGTAGGATCAATTTCGAGAAACAAATTCAAATTTATTTTTGACCTAAGATAAACACTTTTTTGAAAAATTAAATTATCCTCTAGATATGGACAAACATACCTACATATGCCGAATGCCATTAAAATCTTTCAATTAGTTTCGACTTGCGATTTTTCATAGAAACATAAGGACAAATATCCAAGTTAAAAATCATTTTTTTAAAAGTTAGAGTACTTAAAAAAGGAGAGATCAATCAACATTTCAAAACTGGTTAATTTAACAAACACCACATGAACACACTTCGTAAAGTAATGAAGTAAATCTTTTTCGAAAAGAAATATGCTTTTAAGTGTTTTTTTACTTTTGACTCTACTAAATACACACTCGCAAAATATGTATTTTGTAAACGTGAAAAATCGATTTTTAGGCTTTGACTGATATATATTATTTTCAGGTTCTTTGAGTCCAAAAATGTGGGTTTATTTGCCACTTGTGTTCAGTTCTGTATAAAACCGCAACTGAAAGCAGAATTACAGTAACAAAAATGAAATGTCTAAGACGGATTTGATAAAACTCGATTTGATAAAGAAAGGAACGTTAGAGAGCAAAAGCCATTAGTATCAGAACTGGATAAGACACACTGAAAATGATATGAACAGGATGACAAGAAAAAGGATGGCAGGGGTGAAATATTTTTGAGGCAAGTCCGGTTGGAAAATAAGGTAGAGGAAGACCACGATCATCAAGGATGAAAACAATAGCAGAACTGGGAGGAAAAAGGGGGAAGACCGAAAGAGAAAGAAAGAAAGAAAGAGAAGAGAGAGAGAGAGAGAGAGAGAGAGAGAGAGAGAGAGAGAGAGATGAAACCATTGACAGAATAAGACGAAAGACATTTTCCGAGGCCCGATGCTTCTAGCATAAAGGATAGTAAAAGAAAAAAAAAGGACGAGAAGGAGGAGAAGAAAAAGGAGAATAAGGAGAAGTAGAAGAAGGATAAGCAGGAGGAGGAGACGAAGAAGAAGAAGAAGGACGAAGGAGAAGGAGAAGAAGAAGAAGAAGAAGAAGAAGAAGAAGAAGAGGAGGAGGAGGAGGAGGAGGAGGAGGAGAACGAGGAGATGGAAATGAATCTCAGAACCTTTTTAATATATCAAAAAAGTTGTTTTTCATAATATTTTTGTCAAAAAAATCTTGAAAATGAACAAAAAACCACTAGAACGATTTTACGTAGATACATTATTATACCGATACAAAACAAATAATTGATTGTCTAAAAAAAAAATAAAACATTAAACAAAACCTGTTCACCAGATATTGTTCAAGCCTTGGCAGTATATACAGATTCATAAATCGTCAGTGTTAAATTTTAAATAATACTTACGGTTTGGAAAAGGGAAAAAAGAAAATAAACTATGATCGCTATTCAATTTCTTTTGACTACGTTGTTTAAATACTCAACGTGTTCTGGGGGCAGGGTCGGTGCACATTTCACAGTTTCTGTATATATCGCGATAGCTGCTGCAACAGCAATAACATTAAACTATTGCCATAAAATTCTGAAATAATTAGTAGAAGTTAATGTATTATTTTGAACGTATGACGTCATATGGCAACACTAAGCAGATTGTAAATTATTTGTGACATATTTAGATTGGAATAATAAAACTGTATTACCGACATTTAGACCTTGTTTACAAGTAATAAAAGCGATCAAATCAGGAGCCCACACAGTGAGCCGTGGCGATACGATCCTGTAATAGTAGTCTTAATAAATGTAATAAAAATATACTTGCTCCGTAATAAACATACGCGTATTGATTTATGTGTGGATTTGCATATGAATAGACTTTTATGTCCATCATGATCCCCCCCCCCGGACAGCAAGGCCTTTGGCTCGGCAAGTTTGTAAAATATTGATTTTAGACGAAATTAAGATTTATTTGATAATTTTTGTGTACAGTCAGCTTAAGAATTTTAAAATACGAGTGGAATATTTATTAGCAGGAAGTTTTTTTTTGCTTAAAAGTCATTAATGACAATGGTATGTTATATAAAAGTTTGTCTGTGTGTTTTTTACGAATACAAATTTTTATCTTTTGAAATATTCGCTCAACATTACACACAAAGCTTCTTTAAGGTCTATGAATATCAGGACAAATATTGCGGAAGTGGCGGACCATTCACACCCACCCCTAATCCCGAAATCGTTATTTTCTCAGTTAAATTACATCATCAAAGAGAAAAAAGGTTCGCGATTCATAGCAATGGTCTTAACGAGGCCTAAAATATCCCCATATATACCCTTGACCTCCAAACGTTTCCTTGACCTTTAAAACATAGATTGTGTTGAAATTGGATCAAAAAAACAATATTTTTTCGCAATTATCGTAGTGAATTGTAATAATCATTTCCTTAAGACCAAAGCAGTAGGTACAGGTATCCACGGCTAGTCTTATCTTAATCTTATTCATATTATATTTCTGAAAGTTTGTGTGTTTGTTTGTTATTCAATCACGCTTTAACCACTGGACCAATTGAGATGAAATTTGGTACGAATATGGTTTAAGTATCTGAGATAAACATAGGCCTATAACGTTTTAAAAAACGTTATTATACTACTTACCCAGCCCAAAATAATTATTAGTATTTAGTTTTGTGACATGTGTTAACTGTAGTTAGGTTTAATTACTGTTTACTGGACATGATATTTAGGAACCTGAGATGGACATAGATCTAATCCCATTTTACAAATCTTAATCTGTGTTTTATTTATTGCAAAATTATTGTTTTTAATGTTACATTTTCATCTAATAATCACAATCTGGTATTTTTCATTTAAGACTTTTCAATGTTTTCGAAGCAGAGTACAGAATATATAACATATACAATTTTATTAAGATACTTTATTTGTAAGGTAGTATATATATTTGTGTTATTACATTATATGAAAAAATGGTAAATATGCAGTGTAGCATATATTGGATTTTTCGATATTTTTGTTACTAAAATGCTTTATTATGTCCTCAAAAGCAAGAATCCAAAATATGAAAGCACGAGAAGTACGATAAAAATCGAAAATAAAAGTGACCAACATAACCTCAAAATTGGGAGAAGCACGGAGTTCCCAAATGTACTCCTGCTACTCTTAATGTCTGACCCTTCGACTTATTAATTGTAATTATTCACCCGCGGAAAACATTTCTTTTTTTTTTAAAGAATATATGCGATTTTAAGCCAATTTTTACAGAACTATACTCACACGATGTTACTGTTTACATTGCATTGGCGATACTATTATTCCTTCTCTGATTTACCGGACATGAGCATTCTTATGTACGTGTACTTATTGCTCATGCGCAATACAGAATCTGACAGGCATTACTAAATTTTATGATTTATTACTGTGTTTGTGCTTGTTAACGAAACATCGTTAAAATGGCCGCTGTTATTTGTGAACTTTGCGATTTGCCTCTGTTTGAGTTTCTAGGTTGAAATTACGGTCGTGTTGTCGAATTTCTTATTAACCATGGCATCTTTAAAGAATCGTATTCGTGTTCGAAGTGCGGCAATATTTGCATTATTAATAAAGAAAAATTATCGTTTTATTGAAACCCTGTACAACGGAACCAAAAACTGTCATCAGGTTTTTTTCACGCATCACCGTATTAGGCCCAACAATTGTGTCAGTTAGGTATAGGTATTCTTTAAAAAGAAATAATAAAGGTTTTTTTCACGCATCACCTTGTTAGGACCAACAACCGTGTCAGTTAGGTTCTGAAGTATTCTTTTTAAAAAAATAATAAAGGTATTTTTTCACGCATCACCGTGTTAGGACCAACAACCGTGTCAGGTTATAGAGTATTCTTTTTAAAAAAAAAAATAAAGGTTTTTTAGAGCATCACCGTGTTAGGCCTAACAACCGTGTTAGTTAAGTTATGGAGTACTTTTAAAAGAAAATAATGTTTTTTTTCACGCATCACCGTATTAGGCCCAACAACCGTGTCAGTTAGGTTATGGAGTACTCGTTAAAAAAAAGAAATAAAAGTTTTTTAATGCATCACCGTGTTAGGCCTAACAACCATGTTAGTTAGCTTATAGAGTATTCTTAAAAAAAAATATAAAGTTTTTTTCACAAATCACCGTGATAGGCCCAACAACCGTGTCAGGATATGTAGTAGTCTTTAAGTGTTAGGCCTAACAACTGTGTCAGTTAGGTATGTAGTATTCTTTAAAAAATAAAGGTTTTTTTATGCACACCGTGTTAGGCCTAACAACCGTGTCAGTTAGGTTATGGAGTATTCATTTAAAAAATGGGTTTCTTATCACCCAAAACCCGTGTTAATCGTATTTTTATTGTTTTACCGATCTACAACACGTTACCGACTTTCGCGCGGTAACAATTTTGAGGTTATGTTGGTCACTTTTATTTTCGATTTTTATCGTAGTTTCCGCGCTTTTGTATTTTGTATTCTTGCTTTTGGGCATGTAATAAAGCGTTTTAGTAACAAAAATATCGAAAAATCCAGGACATGCTACACTGCATATTTACCATTTTTTCATATAATGTAATTACGTAAATATATATACTAGCTTACAATTAAAGTATCCTAATAAAATTGTATATGTTATATATTCTGATTCTGCGTCGAAAACATTGAAAAGTCTTAAATGAGAAACACCAGATTGTGAATATTTGATCTAATGAAACTTAAAATAACAAAACTACAAACAATAAAGCAAACACAGTAATAAATCATAAAATTTAGTAATGCCTGTCAGATTCTGTATTGCGCATGAGCAATAAGTACACGTAAATAACAAGAATGCTCATGTCCGGTAAATCAGAGAAGGAATAATAGTATCGCCAATGCAATTTAAACAGTAACATCGTGTGAGTATAGTTCTGTAAAAATTGGCTTAAAATCGCATGTATTCTTTAAAAAAAAAAATTGTTTTCCGCATGTGATCAATTACAATTAATAAGTCGCAGGGTCAGACATTAAGAGTAGCAGGAATACATTTGGGAACTCCGTGCTTCTCCCACGGTCAGTTATATGTTGCCTGTTCTAGAGTGTCGAGTAGCAGAAAAGTTATTCTGAATTTCAAAATCGACTACAAATTTTATTATCTTTAATGTATATTATGATTGCGGGCAAAGGCGTGACGGGTAATAGCTAGTAATGTTATAATTCTGAAAGTTTGTGTGTTTGTTATTCAATCACGCTTTAGTTACAGGACCAATTGAGATGAAATTTGGTATGAACATGGTTTAGTTTACTTGATATGAACACAGACCTATTCCCGTTTAAAAAAAACACCATTATACTACTCACCCAATCCATTTAGTATTTATTTAGTAATTATTTAGTATTTAGTTTTGTAATATGTGCTAACTTGTCAACAGTGACGTTTTAATAATACTTTATACTTCTTAATACAATATTAAAAATCTAAAAGTTTGCTTGTTTGATTGTTATTCAATCACGCATTAACTACTGGACCGATTGAGATGAAATTTGGTACGAACATGATTTAGGTAACCTGAGATGAACACGGTTGTATTCCTGTTTTAAAAAACTTAATTTCTGTTATTATTTATTACAAAAATATTGTTTATAAACTTACCTTTGCAATGGGGACATTTTTCAATAATTCCTATAATTCCAAACAACAAATTTCCAATTAAAAGATTGCAGTTTCCATTAAAGTTGGCATTAACAATTAAGTCGCAGGGTCAGACATTAAGAATAGCATGAATATATTTGAGAACTCCGTGCTTCTCCCACGGTCAGTTAAATGTCGTCTGTTCTAGAGTGTTGAGTTGCAAAAATATATGTCTTAACCGAAAACCATAAATTGTATAAATGAATATATTAAATTGAAGTGAACCCATTCTGATGAAAATCGACTATAGATTTTATTACCTACATTATAATTGCTTTCGAAGCCGCGACGGGTGCCCACGGCCAGTTTGCTATAAAACCTATACTGTGCATGAAAACAAGCAGTAAAATAGTGTTTTCAAAAATAAAGTTAACTTAAAAATGAGCTGACTGAGGAACAGAAAAGCGAACCAAGCATGGATCACATTATGAATACAAAATGAGCCATTGAGTAAACAAAATGTCAATAATGGAGCCAAAAGAGCAATACGATTAAAGTATCTTTTATTCATAATGTTTCCATATCTCGGTTAAATTCAAATTTCCCACTTTACTGTCATTGCACTCAGTCTCAATATTACCCGCAGTTGGCAACACCGATTTAGACATCAGTATAGCTTTGCTGCGTAAATCAGACTCTGTGAGGTCTGAAGAATGGACAAAGCACAAGCCACGGGCGGTGGCTGGCCTACCACAGTACTTTAACAATTAGGTCATCATCTACCCACACAC
The DNA here is from genome assembly GCA_022606455.1 of Callitettix versicolor. Taxonomy (NCBI): domain Eukaryota; kingdom Metazoa; phylum Arthropoda; class Insecta; order Hemiptera; family Cercopidae; genus Callitettix; species Callitettix versicolor. The sequence continues at coordinate 52,599,337 of CM040190.1, read as the reverse complement.
CAGTCAAAGCTTTTGTCCTTGGAACATCTGCTTGTGGAAGGACTCAAGGACAGTTAGCGTCTTGGCTCTTAAACACACACAGCTCAAAATCTACTAATATTATTTTGGTAAAAATAAAACATCTTTGTTTCTTAAAGAGGCTACGATAGTAAAATAATCACGACACGCAGCTGTCTCGCTGACGTGATAGAAGTGAATTCGCCAAAGTATTTTTCTTTACCCTTTTTGAAATTCAGATTTCACCATCATAATCAGCATTAAAATCTTCATTGATTTGCATTTTAAACTTTCAAATTACACTGGAAATAGCAAAACGAACCCTAACCGTCTTAAAAATATTTTTCAATGGATTTTGAAAATTTTAAATGTTAATTGATGCAAGTCGTACCGCTGATTACGATGGCGAAATCAGATTCAAAAAAGAGTTCAAGATAAAGAAATTTTGAAAGATTTAAGTGGCACTTATTTTGAAACTGTTGAACGAATTTTGCTACTCAAATATTTTCTCCAAGCTTTTTCTCCAAACTGATTAACATAATCAGTTTTCGTGCCAAGTTTGAATCAAATCGGACCAAAATTTCGAACTCGTGCGTGCTAAAACTCTTCTCTATCCCTCTCTCTCTCTCTCTCTCTCTTTCTTTCTCTCTCTCTCTCTCTCTCTCTCTCTCTCTCTCTCTCTCTCTCTCTCTCTCTCTCTCTCTCTCTCTCGTTGTCAGGATTGGTGCTAATTTCAAGGTCTGGGTCTTACCACAATGGCCACCCATTTTGAAATTGTTGAACGAATTTTGCTGGTCAAAGATTGTGTCTAAATTATTAACATAATCAGTTTTCTTGTCAAGTTTGAATCAAATCGGACCAAAATTTCGAATTCGTGGGTCATAAAACTCTTTCTCTCGCTCCCTCCCTCCCTTTATCTCTCTCTCGTGGTCAGGATTTGTGCTAATTTCCAAGTTTGGGTATGAGACTGACCACAATGGCTCCTCCAATAGATCATTTTTCCAAACGAAATTTATTAACGACATTAACGATGATTAAAGTTTACTTTGTTTTCCATCGTTTACTAACAAACTGAAACTTTTGAATTTTAATTTTAAAAAAACACGGCACCCACAGTCATCAGCGCTCAAACCAAAACGGCCACCCACAGATCCAACTTGTTACATTGCAGATCATAAATGTTCCGCTGGATAAAACATGATCAAATGACTTCCGTTAATCAAGTATCAAGCCGCCTTAAAAATATACAAAGCCACGCCCTTTTTGAATTAATTTTATTACGTCGCGATAACATCACCTGCTCGGTTTTTTATTATTTTATTATATATATAAAATCCGTAACGAGAAACAAGGTTATAAATATTTGCGTTCGTTCAATTTGATCTGGCGATCTGATTCAATACTGGTTATTAAAACAAAGTGAGTGTTAAGCAATAAGTGGCCGAAATGATCCGATAATAGCGGGTATTTTAGTGTTTCAGTGTTGGCAATACTATTACTGGTAATGGTGATGAGGTACGTGTAATTGCAGGTGTGGCAAGCGTTAAAACATCTTTTACTTTGAACGCGTGTTAGATTTATAACTTGATACTGGGAATCTAATTCTTTTGGCACTGCAGGATGTGTTGGCCCGTTGTTTCCACCTGCATCTGCGTTCTGTTTTCTTTGAAATACCTTTCCTCCTTACGCGCGGTCTATTTTTGGTCACCTACACGGAGAAGTTCAAAATTTGTAAAATCGAAAGATTACCGTACACTGCCTACGACGGTTCTTCGTATATTTCTTTGAAAATAATCTCTACGTTAAAAATGGGGTAAGTATTTAAGCCCAGACATGTCATCAGCCATTTATATTATCATTTTCTCCTTTCAACATCGTCCCATTGGCTTTAGAAATCATCGTGTTAATTTTATGAGAAATATTTTATTTGATCAGCTGATTTCTTAAACATATGTTCATTAACCGAAATAGTTCAATAGGTTCACTACAGAATGCATCACATGCAACGGTTTTATTCTTTTAATAATGTAAAGTCGATTCTTTTAATGACTGACCGAGTGAAGCGAGGTCTCTTTTTCAACTCGAACTTTCGGCTTTTGGTTTGTGTGTTTGTTAAGCAGTTTTGGCCAAACGCATTGACCGATTGTTTTGAAATTTAGTAAGTGGGCACCTTGTATAAAGCCCAAAACGGCGTATGTGTAAGATATTTTCCCTTTCACTTTCATCTCAAGATGGCGACTTCTGATTTAACGATGATAATCTAGTTGCTGGCTATTTCCTGTAATACTGGCTAAATAGCGAGACCGACCATAATTTTTACTGCTTGCTGGAGATAAAGCACAAAATGTCCAATAAAGCTGACTCAGTAATATTTCCGCATATATTACGGTTACCGGTTACATTGGCGGAAAATGTTACGAGCGCTGTCGTGGGGCGCTCTGTACAAGGTCTACTGTTCTTTGAACTACTAGTAATAAAAAATAATGTGTTGTGTTATGTAACGTGTTCGACACATTATCATTTTTAGTTCTTCTTGTTGCTGAAATGTTCCTTTCATACTGCACTTATTTTTTGTATGTACTGGCTTTGTTTTTCTTTTGAATAGACTATTTAACAATTTATTTTTTGGTTTCAAGGTTATTCGTTAAGTAATTTAAATGACCTTTGCATCTTAAGTCACTTTAAATCCTTATTAAACATTGAATTGGGTAGCAGAAAAATCAGTTACTGAAGGAATAATCATTCATTATAATAAGAAATATTTATATGTTTATTCTTGTTTTATACTTGGCGTTGTTAGAGCCTCTATTAAAATTTAAAGTTTTATTATTCGTTTGTTAAAATAATTTGCTTATGCAGTTTTCCTTTACTGGTTACTTAAGTACATTTTTAGAGGTTTTGTTTTGCATCTGAATATACTTTCAAGGACGAGCCCGATGTAGTTTCAAAATATGACGCCAGTCTGATTAAAGTTTTACTGAAAATGTAACCTTGCTAATTTCAAAACAAGAAGCAAAACACGTTAAAATAAATAAATGGTATAAAATCTTGAAACTTTCTCACAATCGATTATTTTCTTCGAATATCCTATTCAGATAATATCGATAAGAAACAAGAGACAAATTTACTGTTCAAAAAAAACGGAAACATAATCTTTGGCTGGCGGTACAGATTACTAATATAGGAATAACCTAACTAAGGGCATCGAAACATTGTACGGAAATATAACAGCAAAGGTAAAAGTGGGAAATAAAATGTCTAAAGGTTTCAAAGACACCAAGGGACTTAAACAAGGATCCCTAACATTGTTTAAAATCTACCTGGTAAGATTCTGTGAGAATGAGTATACCATTAAACGACAACACCTTAAACACCCTCTGCTTTGCTGATTACCAAATACCTATAGCGCATGATTGTAGAATATATGAGTAGAAAATTAATAGAGGAATATGATATTTGGGGACTTACGGTAAACCTACACAAAACGGAGTGCATGTGTATTGGAGGACAGAGCAGGAATCTTCTACTGGAACACGCCACAAAAGTCAAAGTGTGTACAACCTACAAGTGTTTAGGTATGATAATTACAAGTGTTGGATTCTTAGACACAGGGAAGAAGAGCAATAAGGATACTGACCAGCATCATATGGGATCAAGAGATATCAAAAATAAATACACATAGAATATACAATACCATTACAAAACGTATAATCCGATATGAAAGCGAAGTATGGTCACTGAAACAAAAAACAAAACAAAAAAGTCTTGAAGCTACAGTAATAGATTATTGGCGAAGAGCCGCAGTCGAAACGGTTGTAGGTCATACACGTCTTTAAGACAAAACAACTTGGATGGTTTGGCCATGTACAAAGGATGGACGAAAATCGACTTCCCAAACAGATTCTAAAATAGAAACCACATGGTCGCAGTAAAAGAGGAAGAGCAAGACTTAGTTGGAGGGAAGGAATTGATAAGGAAGTGAGAGAGAGGAGATTGGATCAAGATCTTCGGATCGACAGCGAAAATTGGAAGTTAGGAATCAGAAGACGCAGGAGAACGTTTTAAGCCGAAACGAAGACGAGAGGAAAAATAGAACAAATCTCGAATACTGTCACAGATTTTTTTAAAATTAAAAAAATAAAAATTTCTTTTATTTAAAATTGTATCATCGATTTCAGTAATGAACCTTCAAATTGTTGAGCAAAATCTGAGTAATTAAAGTGAAACTACTTTTGAGAACTTTTATTGAAAAATGAGATATTAGAGCTGTCGTCACGTTAATACCCAACCCGGAACCGTAAAATTAGTGCTGAGTCGTCATTCAAATGTTTGTGTATTGTGTATGTTATGAATGTGTGTGCTAGCATTCTTACGTTCACAAGTGTAGTCCGAGTTGTTTCAAATTTGGCGCGAACGTCAATCCAGAAAAATCTGTTCAACAGAGTCTCAGATAGGCTGTTATTAAAAAAAATCATAACTTTTTATTCCATTGAAAATACTTGATGGTTTCATTTTCATATTTTTATTGCATTTTGAAACTTTGTAATACTAAGAATTTATATACAGATTTTAACTCTGTTTATGCTCACGAAAATGTGGAAACACTATATTGCTAGAGATTTTAATGCTGATTATGCTCAAGAAAATGTTCAAAAAATTTGTTGTTGGAGATCTTAATGCTGATTATTCTCAAGAAAAATGTGGGGAAATGTTATTGTTGGAGATTTTAATTCTGACTATGCTACAAAAAATAGAGGATACTTTATTGTTGGGGATTAGCTGCCATTGCGTCAGCAAGACTGTTTAGTGCCGCGATTATTTTGTTTAAGGTAGCCAAAGATTGATTATTTCACTGTCTCCATACTTTCCTACATAAGCCTTTTAGCCCCATAACTTACACTGGACAGGTGTGGTTGTGCGTCATTAGAGAAGGCACGAGTGGGCGGCCCCGACATGATACTATCACTCATCTAGACACAAAACTTCAACTCTTTTTGACTTCAAAGCGGAAACTCTCCGGTAGTTGACAATGGAGGCACTTCCGTTTAAGGGCTCTGTAGACAATACCTGAAGAATGTAACACCTGGTGCTTACCTCGGGCTTATCCTTTAAGTGGCAGTTTCTTGGGGCCTATTAGAAGACTGCTTAAAGAAACGAGATTTGAGAACCTTCAACAAGAATTTCGTAACTGTTTTTACAAATATATAAATCAATAAATTAAAAAAAGAACGTTAACGTTACTCAATGCCGTTTAATATCAGTTTCAATTTTTGCATAAAGTATACAGAGTGTGAATAAATACACGACCAAACTTCCAAAAACAGATTGGGTAGGATAAAATGCAGCTATAAGAATGCAGCTATAAAACGGCACGTACACATTATCTCGCTAATTCGGTGCATGCATTTTTAATATTACGTTTTTACAAGTGCACATAAAAAAATTAATTAATAATTTTCGAAATTCTCCAAATTTACAAATTTACAAAATTTACAAATTTTAACGTCAAATATGTCAAAAATATTAATTCTACAAAAGAAAAATTAAAATTGTATAAAAAGGTTTTCCATTTTTTTCATCGTACAGTTTGAGAGATTACCGAGTTATCGACACAAAACTTCCGTTCCTTTCGATTTACTCGAACGACTGAGTTAAACTGATTTCAGTTATTCATTTCCATATCGATAAATTGGATCCAGTTTTTTTCGATATTTGCCGAATCGATTTTTTTGCATGATTTTTTTGCAGAAATAACATGCGTGCGTTTGTTTGGAATAGTTAAGGGCTAAATGTAATCACATTATTTATAATTGAACCGACTGATAAAATCAAAGATCCAGTTGAATCATCCAACCAGTTGCTTTGTATTTATCCGTAAGGGAGACACACAAATACACTTTAAAACAATTAGCCTACTTGTCCATATATGTTCTATATATTTCGTACAGTGACATTGTAAAAAGACAAAAGTGTTACTTTGATTAAACTTCTACTGAAAGGAAAAGCTGGCGCCAAAAAGTATAAAGACTTTGCCTTTGGCAAGTCGGCTAATAGACCCATAATTAAGTAGCTTTTATGGCACAACTAAGGTATAATGCAGGAATACCGTTTTAAAGTCCTAAAACTTAGACAGAATTACGACTTCACTCTCAACCTTCTTAATTTACAAAATCCTACAACTTGCAAGGTTAGTTCCGTTATTTACCCTCGTTATTTATAAAAGAGATTATTTCATAAAATCAGTCAAGATTGATGGACACTGCAGGTGTGTGCGCATTAAGCCCGAGTAATAAATATCTTTTTTAAAAAAATCAAAGTTTCGGCTTTGCGCATGCCCGTCAGAACGGCTTATTTCGCCGCAAAGTGACGTGTAACAAACAGGTTATGCATTATGCATCCGTGCAGGTGTTTAAAGGCGTTCGACGCTACTGTGCTCTACCAACAAGTGTTCATAACCTGTGAAAAGTTAAAATGTAGACGGAGAAACAACTGTAGAACGTAAGTCCGGTATGGCGGTAAACGTAATTACACTTAACAAGCAACTAAACTGACGGTACAGTAATGTAGATCACAACCGGGAAAAATATTTTCTTAAATGAAAGATGATTAAATAATATTGTGCGAACATGATACAATATAAGTTCAAGTTTTATAGCAAATAACAATATCACGTTATTTGCTATAAAAATACCCGATTCAAAACTATCGAAAACCAGTTCTAATTTTTTAAAACTATCAAATCCGATTCGAAAGCTATCGAAATTTAGTCCTAATTTGTTAAAACTCAATTAGATTCGATTAGAAATATATTAGTCAGTACCGAACCAGTAATAATTTGTTAAAAACATACCAGATCCATACAAAAGCTATCGGAAACCAGTCCTAGTTTGTTAAAGCGCTTTCAGATACGATTTGAATGGTATCGAAAACCATCTTAATTTGTTAAAATCCTATTAGATCCGATTCGAAAGCTATCGAACAACAAAAAAAAAAAAAACAGTTTTAATTTGTTAAAACGCTAAGCTTTGAAGTCTCCAAACACCAGTAGATGTTATACGTAACATCACCTAACAATTTTACCATCTTGAGGAAGTCCTTGAATTCTTCTACGCAGAAATTAAACGAAACTATAGCATGCATCTGGATTTTGAATCTTCCCCCCTTTTTCTTCATCTTCCACTCTCTGAGCCTTTGAAGTAGTATTTGCATTTCCCTAGCTGTAACCAAAGTCAGTCTGAAGAGACTATTTATAGTGTTGGCAGTTTTACGTGCCTTATAACCAGCCTATTTACATTTGAAGAAACGTTTGATCCGATCCTCTCCGTAAAGTCAGTTGGTCAGTTGTCTACCCCCATTTTTTAGCGTTGAAGTTTCCAACCAACGCTAAGCAGCGTTTCTACATGGCATACCTGACAAAAACGTTCTCCACTTTGTTGACGAAGTCCTTGGAGTCCATCTAAAGCATTTCATTATTCTTCCACTCAAAACGTATTCTAGTGTCAGAATCAACATATTTCCTTATATGGATCTTCTATGGGTGTTTACTATGATGGCTGATCCAGTAGGTCTTTTTACAACGACAATTTTGCTAGTAAATGAATATTGTAGTAATATGACTGTTAGGGTAGGATAGAGGGATAAAATTATTCATTTTTGCACGGATATTTTGAATATTCTGACATACATACCCTGGGTAGAGAGAGAAGAATATGGCGGATATTTCAGTAGTGTAATGTGTCAGGAATTATGCCAATGTAAAACGAAGCCAGAAAAACAATAATTAAAATATTTTTAGGGATGACTGACATATTGCAAAATTAGAGTATATGGTTTAACATCCAGACCGTCAGGTAAGTAATTTGTTACTGGGAACGAAATTCGCTTTATATCGTGTCAGAAGAACATGTACGCGCCGATTTGGTCACTGATTACTTAATTACTGTACGGAAGCTTAATTACTCGAATAGAACAGTAGACTATGCTCAGGAATTTCTACGACGTGATTGAACTTGTAGCTTGCCGGTAGTTACAGTCAACACCGAGATACTTGTGTATCAGTCGGTAGGATAGACAGTTTGCTAGAGCTCGGATTGTGCGCAGGTTCCAATCTAGTTAACTTTTCCGTACCCACGAACTAGATTTTGGTATAAAGTAAAGGTACTGAAACACAGAACAAAAACATAATAAAGAAATAATCGTGACACGTGATTCTTGCTAGCGTGATAGAAGCGAATTTCCAAAATATAATAACATCACAGTAATTCTTTGTTATACCTTTTTGAAAATCTGATTTTTACTAGCATAATCGTTAAAACCCTACATTTTTTACAACATTTTTATTTTTATAAGATTTTGTTTCGATATTCTGAGCCGAATGTGTAGATGATATTGCGAATAAATTCATAAAATCTTGGGGCTTTAAAAAGTTACGATTTTTTGTAGTTTAAAGTCTTTAGTCTACTTTGTACTACTTACACTAATAACGAGGGATCATTGTAACATACTGAAAAATTATAGTAACTCGAGTCGTACTTGCGTACCAAGTTCTAGCTGCCTGCTTTCATACCGGACTGACTACATGTCATGAAAATACCTAAACAAGTATGTAAATGGTGTAGAAGTAACGTAATTTTTAATTTTTCAAAACAAGCGCTGTTCTAAACGCAGAAATATTCTGAATAAAAACGTCTTGCTATTTTATCTCAGCATTAAAATCTCCAAACGTCAACTACCGGAGACTTCAATGCCTCGATACGTTGTACATCAACTACTTTAACATGTTTATCATGAAGAAAATATACCTGACCGGGGTAATAGAATGAAGGCAATTAAAGACGTATGAATAAATTTAAGAAATAACGACCGTGTTAGTACTGCAAGGGAATAACGGCGGTTGTGTTTTATTTACAGTGAGCCCAAGTGATCAATTACTCTGTAAGTGCAAGACTAATGTCTTGCCTATAATACAGTATACTGTTTTTATGGTGCATACTTTGACTTTGGTATTTTTTTTACTCTGCAATGTTGTATAAAGATGTCACCCGCGCCTCCATTCTTCGACTTCAGGTTTCTGTTTTTCATACTGTTCCTTTAACGTCTTGCAGCGGACATTGCAAATAATTCGCCGCCATTTTGTAGAACTATGATTAAACTTTTAATTTTCAACATTAAATGAACTGTAAGAATTAAGTCTGTTTACCACTTTTGCAGGATCGTACGAAATAGCGTAAGTTTGTAAGTCAGTGACAAACCCTATGTCATAAAGTATTTATTAATTTAAAACATCCGGTTAAAATGTTTAACTTTCTCGCTTGAAGATGTTTATAGAATGTATTGTAATGGTGAAAAATAGATCTAGGTATTAAAGTAGGTTAGGTATTAGTAGCTCCATATGTTTTATAGAAAGACTTAAAGGGAAAATAGGGATTCTGGGCAGTGAACAACTCAGGAAAACCAAAAGGACTTATGACAGGGTACTGTAGTCTGACGGTGTAGGATAGGAATATATTTCGAATGAGCTGTACAGGCTATAATCTATGATTGCGAGGTTCTTCCCAGCAGGAAGTAAAGGATGTTTGCCTTCCAGGATCAAAGGATCTCTAGGAGAATGAGCTAATTAGATGGACTGCTAAACTTCACTGAGGTACGAGTCTATTGCAATAAAAACCAAAATTAGTGGCACAATACGACATTTGATTGCGATGCAAGAACACGAAATCCCATAACCTCTATAGAATCCAATCAATCAATCAATGCGTTTTCATGATAAGTAAAAAATGTTTTTACTTTCATGTTTGTCCGCGCATATCTATAAGGACTAAACGGATTTACATTTTTGATTAAATTTAGCTTGTACTTTTGTTTACCCATACCTGTAACCATTTTTTTTATCGTGAATAACGTTTTTAGTCAAATAATTAAAAACGGATCTATCAAAACGGCTGTAACGATTTTGGTCAAATTTTGCTGTAATATAATCTATAAATACTGAAACGTTTGTGTAGTTATATCTTTAAAATTCCAGTTAGGAAATCGAAAAAAAACGTGCTAATTTTACCAAAATTGATTCATCAAAATACCTTAACGTATTGTCATAACTGAAAGCACTGTAAAATTTGTAATAAAATAAATTTTATAAAAGATTAAGGTAAAACAATACGTTATGGTCACATTAATAAAATGGTAAAACAGTTCGGTGTTCGAGGTGGTCAATCGCCGGTTGGTCTGCTTCGTCTCTTAAACTTCACACCTCAAGGTTGTAGGTTCGAAAATGCAGTTACTGATGTAATCTTTACCATTTTTCTTAACGCCGTACACTCGTTCTCAGTAGACTAACTGGCAAAAGTTCGAACGTTAGAAAAAAACTATTAAAACAGAATGGATTTTTCTGTCTCACGAACTAGCCCAATCTATCTAAGTCGAAACAACATTGTAAATGCTTGAGTACTGGGTGAAGAACGGTGATTATACATTTTTTTGAATAAGTATCCAAGGAAAATATAATTTATCTACTTCGGAATTTTTAGTTGCTTACGTGCATTTTTCAACCCCAAAAGAGCGAATATTTTCTTTTCTCAACAAGACTGCACAAACTGAAAAAAAAACGAAATAATAATTGGTTATTAGAAAAGCAGAATACATATTGAAATCGAAGATCTTACTTGATTATTAATTTAAAAAAAACACTGAACAATTCATTTCAATAACTGAAATTTAAAAAAAAATTTAAAAGGTTTTGAAGTAAATGATAATGATTTTGTATTCTTATAGCGCATGTAGTAATACAGGTCTGCATTATGTCGATGTCTTAAAGTCTGTGCACAATACAAACCAATAAGTTCGGGTCCGCCCACACCCATGCACGCGCGCACGTCTGGCTGCAGGCACCAGCAGGTGCACAATATGGTATTTTAATATTTAGTTGTTAAACGTCTGGCTTGTCTGGTCAGCGCAATTATTTAAGTCTGTTTTTTTCTTGCTCTGGGTGTTGGGATAATCTGTCTTAATGTGTTCGTCGGTAGGTGGAATGTGCGCCTCTTTTATGCGCTGAAACACACACGCGTGCGCTCATACGCACACACACACGCGCGCGCGCGCGCGAAAGCATGCTCTAGCTCGCGCGGGAGAAATAAAAGCACGTAGGCCTAAAAACGAAACACAAAGAAACTGAAAGGGGGCGTATCGTAGATCAGACAAATATAGATTGAGACTTTTAAAACATGAAAGATGTTCACGGCAGTTTTAAGGGTTGTAAACGCCCATTATGTTCTAAGAAAGTATAACTTAATTTAAAATTTCATTATTGCAACATAGCCAGCGGACCACATATTTAAATACTGAGGATTATGACATATTGTTCCGTCTAGTGGTATTTTTATGTAAAGGCTACCACGGTTTCGAAACCTTACTGTTTCATCTTCAGGTCATAATACAATAAGTCAACTGTCGAGGTCTTCACAAAGTTAAACAAAACATTGAAAACACACTTCACAAGCACTAAACACAATTACACGATTACAATACGCACGATAGAATTTGGTTTGGCCAAACGATACGTACAATTCATATGTCGTTACATTCCAGACTTAACGAATTTTAATATAGGTCTACTTTCAAAACTTGTTGTTGTTTGTGATCAAGTCATTCTTCCTGTCTTACCTTGGGTGGCCGTTCCAATATCTCGTTTTCCAATGAAAATTCGATAATTTAATGGTTACTTCATAAGACTTTGTTTAATTGGGATTGCTCGGTTTTTGTAAATCAGCTGTCGTACTATTCCATATTGTTATAGATCCACAAATTCGATATTGTGCGTAAATATACTTAAGGAGCAAACAGCTGATCACATAGGAGTAAAACAAACAGAGTCTGTAACATATCCCCCCAAAATTAAAGTTTAACATAAGATGCAATAAAGTTCTTTATCGATAAAGTTAATGTATTGTTAACACCCCTTAGGATCTAAAATACATGAATAGTAAATTAATAATATGATATTTGGGGACTTGAGGTAAACCTAGTAAAACGGAGTAAATCGGAGGGCAGAGCGGGGATCTTCTATTGGGACACCACACACAAATCAAGGGATGTACAACTTACAAGTGTTTGTAGTTACTAGTGCTGGACTCTTAGAAACAACGATGAATGAACGAAACACTTTGGGCATAAGAGCAACAGGATACTGTACAGCACCATATAGGATCAGTATATATATCAAAAATAAATAAACGTAGAATATATAATAAAATTATAAAAAGTATAGCATAATCACATATGGAAGCGAAATATGGCCACTGAAACAAAAAAACAGAAAAATGTCTTGAAGAAATGGACTACTTGAGAAGAGCTGCTGGTTGGTCGAAACGGGAAAAGGTAAAAATATAAGAAGCCGTGAAATCATGGATGCGAAGCACACATTGTAGACGACTTTAAGATAAAACACCTTCGACGATGTCCAAAGGATGGACGAAAATCGACTTCCAAAACAGATTTTAAAATAGAAACCACATGATCGCAAAAAAAGTGGAAGAAAAAGACTTAGTTGGCGAGGAAGAATTGAGAAGGAAATGAGAGAAAGGGTATCAGATCAAGATCTGTGGGATGACAGAAAAAAATCGGAAGACGTCGGAGAAGTTGAAAAGAAGAGATTGTTAAAGCCCCCAAAACCGCTTGGTTTGTTCCTTCAGTTGTTCCTTCAATCCTGTTGTAAAAAAGGTAAATGATTTGTCCTTTCAGATCCTTAATGGCTGTAAGTACCACTTATTTCAAATTTGCTGCGTTAATTTTATTTGCGTATCTGAAACTATAGCAAAACGACAGATAATGTCGAAGCAACTTTAACGGGTCAAAAATTCATAAGTAACTATTAATGTCAAGAAACGTTTAAGGATAAGTTTCCTTCAAGGACGACTTGAGGAAGAAGCACCATTAAACAAGTCACTAATTCTAATAAGCTATTAGCAGATGTCGCAAACAATGTGCAGAGGAACCTCACGTGGATCAGGAGGAAACTTGGAACAATTACAGGAAGTCACTTCGTACTTCCGGTCGGAAATCTAATGAAGCGGAAACGGAACCCGACATCACTTCATAGATGACACCAATAACCTTTTAAGTTGGTAAATTAGTTATTAAATACACACGTGTGCGTTCTTAGCCCGCGGAAGTAATGACCAAAAGGTGTAATTATAGAGTGGGTCACAGAGAAAAAAACAAGTTTATATTAATAATAAATTAATTTTCAAAATTACAAGCTAAGTTTATAAGCATAACTTAGACTGTAATATCATATTTGCTTATTATATATGACGTTTTGCTATACGATAAAAGCTAATAAAATTCTTTATAAATTTTTTTGTAAAAAAAGACTTAAATCTGTCGACAAAACCTACAAATCGTTATCTCAAAAAAAAAAAAAAAACGTATAAATCATGCGTCATATTTTCTCGTTCCTTGTTTTTGTTATTAATCAGTCGATGTTGCTCTTCAGTCATGACTCTTTTACTAATTGTAATACTCGTATTTTCATCGTTAATTTCATTTTTTCGTTTTAATTTATTTTCTAATTTTCGTAGTCTTTCCCGTTCATTTTTCTCTTAATCTTTGTTCTTCATTTAAAACATAGTTTTTAAATAATTTTATTTACCATTTTATTTAGAAATTTAATTTTTAAAATAACCTCAATTGAAATGATATTGAAGCAATAGCTGTTGTGCGAAATCAGCTGTTTAGAAGTATTCACAATTATATTTTCATATACACAATGGCACGCAACGCGCTAAATCCATCACAACCAGCCCTGAAACATGATGCATGTTAAAACCATTGACCAAAATTGAATTTGTCACCCAGTCGAAGACCACTTTACACTTACACTTTCAAGAGCACTTAGCCAAAGCAACTTGTAAACATTTTGCGCTAAATCAGATATTTTAACACCTCTATTCTATTTCAAACGTAATAAAAACTGAAGTTACTGCCGTTAACACCAATCCCTGGTTCTAATTAGTCTAACCAGCAAAAAGTTAATAAATGTCGCTTGTTAAATCTTAAATTATTGTATTAAAACACGTAAAAACACTTACTCATTGCAAGTGGCTGCAGGTCGGACCTTCGATATTGACTATTAGAATAACCCAGTGATAAATTAGGTTAGGTTGGTGTAATTGGAAAGATATTCTTTTTTAATGTTTCTGTTCTTCTGTAGGTCTACAATGTAGTTGTGGTCATAGAATGATGGCATATGGGATTCGCTAGATTTATAAATTTAGTAAGAATAAAAATACCTAAAATGATGGTTTTACTTTCACACAATACAAGGAACTTAAGTTGAAGTAAAAGACCAAAGGTCGGGTAGTGACGTTAACGGACAAAGGACGTGAGATAACGTAAAAGGACAAAGAACTTGTAATGACTTAAAAGAACACAGGACGATCGATGACGTAAAAGGGCAAATTATTTCAAATGACCTTAAAGGACAAAGGACTAAATTGAGGTAAAAGAACAAAGTTTTGTGATGACGGAAAAAGACAAAGATGGTTGTGATGGCCTAAAATGACAAATATTTGTTATGATGTAAAATGACAAAGTACGAGGATGACTTAAAAGCACAAGGGACGTTTGTTTACGTAAAAGAAATCATCATATTTTGATGGATTTATCAGTCAGCAGGTCGTCGAATTCAAAAGTTGATTTTTAGTTAGGTGTATGTCAGTTTATCTGTGCGCACACAGCTAGGGGCTTGAGCAATATGTTGGTCGTTTTTGATGACACGTTTTTCTGTTAAAATTCCTACTTTCTCGAAGCCTGCTCTACGATTTGGATGAAATTTTTCTCAAATAAGCTGTAACATGTAAGCAACCAATCACAGTGTACTTATGCACCTATTTATTTTATTTCAAATTTGCTACACTAATTTGATTTATGAATCTTTATCAGTTAGTCAAATGTAATTAGTAAAATGTGAGCAAATTCTCATTAGTTTTGAGAAATTATGCATATTTTACGGTTTTGTTCCAAACCGGTTTTTTGAGGATATTTTTCGCTGGGTTTAAGAGATTATTTAAATTATATTACTACTAATGTAATCGTGTTTGTCTACACTAAGAATGTTGTAATTTTATAAAGTGTGCATCTCTGCATTTCTAGCTCCAAACACTTTATTGACGCGTTTCGGAATAGTTACATTTTCAAAACTGTTAACTGTTTTGGGGAGGACCTAAGGAAGCAGTACGGCAAATCGCTTTGAAAACGGAAGTATTTCGAAACACGTCTACAAACATAAAGTGTTTGAAGCTATGAAAGGCAGAGATACGTACTCTACAAATTTAAGGGATTGTATTAAATGGGTCAAGCTGGAAGATAAAAGCCATCAATGCTAAAAATAAGTGAACGGGAAGGATTATAAACTTTCCTAATTTGAATTTTATCTGAAAGATAAAACAAACCATTTTGATTAAACGGGCGAAGCCAAACGTACCGTTAACAGAGCCTATCACGTGGCACCAGGACTGCGAAAGAAGCTAAATAAGGAGAAGGAAAAGGTTTTTTCACAAACAAAACGAATTAAAATATACAATACCGAATCCACTAATACGGGCAGACATGACAATAAAGTAAATTTTGGATTCGGTTACCCCAATTATTTCGTTAAAACAATTCTAAGAAACCAGTTTGACATTTTTACTGCCGCTCCGTTTGGAAATAATCAGTTGTCACTCACATAAACTGCGCCCGCTAATATGATCTACAAAACAATGCGCCATAAAGCGGACGAAAAACTCGGTTATTTTGAGGTTAGGTCTGTTTTGTTATTCCGGCCGGCCACTTGGTAGCTACGTCTTAATTGGAACGTCGAGCTTTACGAGGTTTACGTGAAGAAATCTGGTGGTAATCTGTAACCAGCGGTTATAAAACGGTTAAACGTTAACGGCCGGTTAGTGTATTACAATGACCGAATGCCGTGTGTTTAACGACCGTTATGGCTGTAATGTAGTTAAGGCACATCATTAGCCGCCATGCCGCTGTAATAAGAAAGGCTCATAAAGTGCGCATGCGCGCACGGATCCTTTATAAAAGGGAATGATGCAGTGGGTTGTTGATGTAAGCGATTGTTCATGGGGAAATCATACGGTTTTATGGTTTCGAGTTGGTTTGTAATGGGGTCTTGGAAAAATGCTTGGAATAAATTAGGATCTGGAAACACGTGTAGGCATTGTCACTGTCTGTTGCACGAATGCTGACGGTAAATATTGCAAATTTGTACTGAAAAATGAGCTATTCTAATGGCCATCATGGTAAAATCCAGATCTGGGATAAAAAAATGTACTCTGTTAACTCTGCTATAAGGTATAACTAGTGGTTACAAATATTAAAGAGCGCGGGGGTAGAAGTGGTTGCAACCCCGGTCTGTCTGTTGCGCCTATGAGCTGTAAAATCGGCCTATTTTTTCAAAACAAGTTTACGGGAAGAAATCTGGTAGTAATTTGTAACCAGCGGTTATAAAACGATTAAACGTTAACTACCGGTTAGTGTACAATGACACTGTATTACTCAAATATAGATTTTATTCAAATTTTGTTCAGATACGAAGACCGAAAACTTGAGTCAGTGTGAGAAATTTGTGTAAAAGGTATTTTTTGGGAGTAAATCGAAAAAAACAAACCCTGAAAGTTGTCGGTTTTTTTTTTTTTACTCTCAAACCGAAGTCGTTTTTTATTTCAAACTTGGTACAATTATTTTGTTAAAAGGATTTTGACAAATTGTGTCAAATTTTCAGTTTTTTGTCTGTACTTCTAGATGGAATTTTAGTCTTTAATTTGAGAGGTATTTCTGACTTTTTGGAACTTGTGCAAAAATCATGATTTTTTTTCTTTTATTATATGCTATGTAATTTCGTTGAGAGATATTAACCTGCGGAAGATTAAATTCATTGCGATAAATTACGATTTTTAGCCATTTTTTTTTACGGAACTATATTCTAACGTCACTAATGTTTACTTTGCACGAAGCATGTTGAATTTACTGCACTAGATTAATACGCAAAGGTCACCAATCGTCGTACTGCTCATGCGCGTTAACTCTATAATAAACCATATATCTTGACAGTTTTTGTTGTGAAAACATCTTTACAAAAATGGCTGCCATTATTTGTGAACTTTTGCTTCTTTTCGTCAGTTTAGGTTGGAATCACGGTAATGTTGTAGAATTTCTTATAAACCGGCATTTTAAAAAAATCGTATTCGTGTTTTACGGAATACTATTTGTATACGCAGCAACTGAGTTGAACACCCAACAACTGAGTCAAGTTAGATTTTGAACTCCTCATTTAATTAATCATTTTCGCGATAAAAAACACGTTTTCTGCTTTCTCACTGTAGGCATTTTGAGGTTATCTTTGACAATTTTATTTTCATTTTTTTGTAACTTCCCGTTGTTTTCGCACTTTTATACATTGGAGTATTATATTAATATTGGACATATAATAAAGCATTTTAGTTCAAAAAATACCAAAATTGACAAAAGTCCTTAAAATTCCGTTTTACCATTTCTGAAAGTATGTGTATGGTTTTTGCAATAATTAACACGCAAAAGGCCAATAACAGTACAAAATATTTCTCATAGAAATTATTTGGTATCGAACTAGCTAAATACACGTGCTTCTCTACGATATTTTAATTCGCTTTACGTATGTATCGTTATGATAATTAAATATCGAACAAAGAATGCAGTCATTGATACATGGTAATTCTGGAAGACCATAGAAGACCATAACCAGCTTGAAAACATTGGACCATTACTACACTGTTTTAACACATTTATCCTGTTCCAAACTTAATGAAATAAATGTCATTCAAAAGTAGACTTTTTAAGCTCTATTTATCATTTTTAAGATTTGTGCAATTTATCTATAAATTGTTATGATAAATTCATAAAGAAACACACTAATTTTAATTGCTTACCTTGTTTGCAATGCGTCTGCATTTTGCCTATTTTCAAACATTTATTCAACCAAGTAAACAATTTTCTATAGAATTTTGGATTTGAAAGACTAGACCTGTCTCTTGAATTTATGTTAGGTTTAGTTTGGTATCTAAGATTTTTCACAGTGGTCTACAAATGAAATAAGAAATCACGGAGGTCACTGGAAACTACGATTTCTAGTCTGTTTCTTGTCATAGATAAACTCATTTTCTTCGAAATCATATTATTTGTTATAGACAAAATCCAATAGCTAAGTATTATATTTTTTCACGAAAAGTTCATAATTTCTTAACACTGATGCAAGCTTCATTCTGCCAGTCTTTAATAGACTAACTAAATGTCATAGTTTTCATATTCATGTTGATATTGTTGGTTTTTATTATTATTGTTAGACCTGTTAAAAATAACAAATTTCGGTTGTGGAGTAAAAATTGATTCTTGTAATAAATACATGTGATGAACGTGACTAACGGTTGCACTAAAGAAATTTTAGGTTGTTTACTGCGAAAAAATCACTTTTTCGAAATTTTTATTTTTTTTCAAATGAATACTGTTTTCTAAAACTAAACATTTGTAAGATATTTTCAGAAATTTGTACCAAGATCCGTTTTAGATTTCCAACATAAAATTGTATAAAAAATTATAATTTTATTTGTACCATTTTTTTGAAAATAATTTTAGAAACTCTTGTACATTTTGAAAAAAAAACAAACAAAATATTTATATTTTTCACGGGGTTCAAAGTTGATATTTTTAATCCACGGACAATGTTTTTTACTATTCCAAAGGTAATAACTATTTTGAAAAAAATGTTTGTTTTGTTTGTCGCTTACAACCAATATATTCTGTAGTTATTTCTGAATAAAATGATATACAACACTTTGGATTTAAAAGGAAATCATTTCTTTAGTTGAATTTAGAATAACTTGGAACAGTCTACTGCGTTACATGCAGAACAGTGTTAAGGTTCTTACCAGCCTGTTCTTGTACAGCAATAAATATGCAAAAATTAAGCAATTACTGCTTTTATTTGATGTCTGTAATTGTAAAATATCTGATCCACTGTCTAAAGTGTATCTGTGCAAACTTTCACGGCAATACACACAGATTAGATTCATGTTCTAGACAAATATAATTTTATAGGTATAGGCATCACATGTTTTATAGAATCTGTTTAAAATAGCACTTAAGACCTTGACATTCAATTTTCCTAATTACAGACACTGCGGTACGGAATTTTTTCGTGTCCGCGAGTGTACATGCACTTGTGGCGCACTCTATGCCCGTACACAGGCAGGACAATTAAAATACTTGCACTCAATCTGTGCGGCGTAGACAAAGCGCTCCGGTTAATTAGGCGAGAGAAATCCACCTAATCACCGGCTAGGCCGATAAATTCAGTCCTGCAAAAAAAAGGCATTTTCTCCGAAATGGAACACGTCATATTTCCCGTGACATTTAAAGTTTGACAGTCATTGAAACAAATTGCGGTGCTCGAACAGAGTTGAAATTTTAAATGCATTGATGGAAGCGAATTTAAAAAAAAAGTAATATCACTACAAAACCCGAAATTATTTCAATATACTAAAATGAATCCCGACCGCCTTAAAATGCATATCAATTTTTGTTGATGGACGGACTTGAAAAGTTGAAATAAATGTAGTATAACAGCGTTCATTGTTAATTAACATTTTTATTTACAAAACTTTCTGTTACCAAACCAAAAATATAAATCACGTGTCTTGTTGTTCTCTTCTCTCGTTTTTGTTATTAATTACTTGATTTTGCTCTCCAGTCATAAATCTTTCATTGATTATAACATTTTGATTGTTAACTTCATTGTATTAGCACGCTCACGTATGCAATTATTATTACAGTCAGGTTTGATTCAAACTTAGCATAAAACTGATTTTTGTAATGTTTTAGAAGGTCTAATAGTTTCAATATAGCGCCCAACTTCAAATTTTTAAAAGTTAACAACGTTTTTGTCTTAAAAATTTTTGAAAATTTGATTTTACCTTCGTAACCAGCGTTAAAAACTACATAAATTAGCTTTTTGAATTTTTAAAACCTCTTGAAATTTAAAATTTAATTTGACGTCTGTCAGGGTTCTTTTTTTGAATTTTGAGTGCAATTTGAAACTTTAACTGCTTAAATGCTGTTTACGTGAATGAAAGCAGTGTCAAAACCAAAAATATACATCATGTATCACGTTTTTCTCGATTTCCCGTTTTTAGTATTAATCAGTTAAGTTGCTCTTCAGTCATAACTCATTTATTAATTGTAACATTTTCATCGTTAATTTCATTTTTTCGTTTTAGTTTATTTTCTAATCGTCGTAGTCTTTCTCGTTCCTTTTTCTTAGCCTTAATTCTTCACATAAAACACTTTTTAAAAAAATCTGTCCATTTTATCTAGAAAAAAGGGATTATTTAACATAACCTTAATTGGAATTATATTGTAGCTATTGCGCGAAATCAGCTGTTTAGAAGTAGTCACGATTATATTTTTATACATACAACAGCACGCAACGCGCTAAATACACTATTATATACAATATGACATTGACACACATCGTGTAAAATTCAACATTACAACCAGCCCTAAAACATGATACATGTTGAATTTTTCAATATACAGTGCGCAAGATATATTCAACCGTAAACACTCTAAATATTTTTGTATAATATGCGTCGTCGGGTATGTAGTATAATGGCGTTAATTATAATTAAAATAATTATTATTCAATTTATTTATATAGGCCTACATAGTTTAAAAAAATAAATAATACACGTAAATACATTAAGGTATATGTATATTTA
Source organism: Callitettix versicolor (assembly GCA_022606455.1). NCBI lineage: Eukaryota > Metazoa > Arthropoda > Insecta > Hemiptera > Cercopidae > Callitettix > Callitettix versicolor. The sequence continues at coordinate 52,578,536 of CM040190.1, read as the reverse complement.
ACTGTAAAAATATAAACAGTCTTATGATAAAGTTTGTGTATGCAGTGTAATAGCGTTAATTTAAATTATATGTAGTTTATTTATTATTGAACTTATTTATCATACATAATTAAAAAATATATTAAATATAAAACGTAAGAGACTGCGTAACCGTGACGGTCAAAACCTTACATGTCTTGTCGTTTTATCACCAAGAAAGCTAATTTCCTTGACTAGACAGGCGCGTCTATTGTTTTCACTATACAATTCTGATTTAACTATCATTGTAAGCGTAAAAATCTTTGTAAATATTATTTTAATTGTTTCTAATCACATTTGAAAAAAAAATAGGATGTTATTATTTTTTAGAGATTTTAACGCCGATCACGATGGTAGGTAAGGTTTTTAAGAGTAAAAAGATTTTTCACAGACTGCCATTTTGAAACAGTTTAACGGATTTCAGTGGGTAAAAAACTTCTAAAATCTTACTGAAATAATTTGTTTTACCAAGTGCAACTAAAGTGGTACTAAAATTTTCCTGTACGTTATCCCCTTTATTAAAATGTGTTGAAAATTTTGTGTATTGAGTTCATTACAAAAATACCTGATTTATTGTTTAAACAGGATTTCAATTTTTCGTCAAGATTGTTCTATAATTTACGTAGATTGTTCCATTACAATATACGTAATTAATATTTCGAAATCGTTCTTGATCCATTTATTTTATAGTCCCTAATGCCAAATATTTGGAAGCGATGAGAGATTAGCAGTAAAACGGTTTTATCAGGTAGGAAGTGCAGAGCATCATAATGTGACAAGACGTTCCCTGAACGCAGCTTCCGTTTTGGTTCTTGAAATTATTTATCTGAGGATTTCCGCTGATTGCGAGTTCCTCTCGACTGCGTCTGTGGTCACACCTAGGTCAAGGTCAAAGAAAATCAGTATTCACACTGTCACAGTTATAACCATTATTGCTACTTCATAATAACGTCTTATTTAAACCGTTATTTCGTTAACCGTTATTTAAACTGCTAATCAGAGTTTTCAATACATTTTCGCAAAATTGATTAAAAGAAATTGTTTGTGAAGCAGGCTATAATTTACCTACTCCATTTATTAGGTTCACGATAAGTAGATAATAGATTTAATTTTTATTAAAACACTTGAATATAAAAAAATAATTAAATCATAATAGCGAAAAGGTATACAGTCAGACATGCCAAAAAAAGTAGTCACTTCTGTCGGCCAGTCCCGCACTGCTTAAGTTTTTTTAAATATTAATTCGTAACGATCAGCTGATTTCACTGAACAGGTGATAAGCTATAATAAGTTTTAGGTTATGTTGTTAAAAATTAGCTATGTTAATTTGTCGTATTTTCGAACAAATAATCGTAATTAAAATAAAAAGATAGAGAAAACATGTTAAATGATTTTTATTTTTGTTCAATAACAAGAATTTGTTTTCATTGAAGCTACCGAATCGGATATTTTTTAAGAGAAAGCGATCCGTATTGTGAGTGGGCTACATATGAGCCAAATTTACACTAATTATATATAATTCTTACAAGGGTTTACAGATTATATTGACACTCGATGTTTTCAAAGTTTTGTCACACCTCACGCCACGTTTCCTCTTATACCAGCCACCCACAAGACCTATTAACTACGTGGAAAACGTGGCCTAACGAATGCAATAATCACCGTAACTACCCTTAGCTATCGACACCCCCTCGATATCTTACACCGTAACATCCCTTGCCAAAAGTTAAAAACTAGTTAGCCACTCAGAGGGACAAGCGGCACGAATGCGTCCAACGTCTTAGTATTGTTGACGATTCGACGATTTTGTGTAAGCTGGAACTTTTGGCAGCCATATCAAGAGCGTAACTAACTCGTAAATAGTTTAAGGGGCGTAAATATTACCAGATAAAACGCATTTAGAGTTCGAAATATTTGACGTAAATGACAAAGAGCACTTGTTATAAATATATAATATTTAAAACTCGCTCTTACGTGTAGAAGTTATTGGGTTCAACCCCGAAGAGGAGTGCAGACTAGCTGCACCTATTGAGAGGCTTTAGACGTTCCTCGCGGTACCCGAGTCTAACACACACACACTCACAACACTACACTTACGATATTAACACTTCACTCTCACACTTACATTTAGGGAGGCGATAATAGCCTAAATGTGCTTTTCGCCTTAAAATAAAAAAAAAATATATTGGGTTCAAGCAACCAAACAAAACCTTTATCCTCAAAAATCGCGTTTCGAAAACTGTTATTATAAAATAGAAAAATTGATAATTATCATCTATGAGTCATAATTTCTCAAAATCGATTTTATAATTTTATTATTGCAGATTTTAGGTAAGCAGATTCTTTGCTAAAATATGTACCAAATTCGAAATAAAGGGAAGTTTATTATTATAAGCAGTAAGCAGCTGTTTTTCTGACATGATGGAGGCGGATTTCATTTTTTTTTTTTTTTTTTTGCACACTTGGGCTAATGCAGACGGTGGGATGATTTATAGCGTATGAAAATGCCAAGCCCTCGCTGGGAATCGAACCCGGATCCTCGGGGTGAAAGCCTAGTACGCTATCCACTAGACCACCGATTTCAAAATGTAACAAAATTAAATAATACAAATTTTAATCGAGCAATAATAATAATGATAATAATAATAATTTTAAATAAATATTGAAAAATTTAATCTCATCGTAGTAAAATTTATGAAATATGAAAATTTAAAGATATAATTTTGGAGATGTTAACGCTGGTATTGAAGCAGAAAAAACAAAAGTTGTGTTGTAATAAAAAAAGTAAGTTAACAAGTATAACTTTTTACAGATTTAGAATGTCCTCCATTTTAACAGATTTTTCGGTATAATGAACTTGTTCAGTTATAACCAAAACCGATATTTGTACCAAGATTGAAATCAAATCTGACCTCTTCTAAAGGGCAGGTTAATTTCACATTATATCTTTGATCTGGGTTTTACCACGGTTGTCATTTCACTAGTCCATTTTCCATAGATATTCCCCAATAAAAGTTGACAGACAATGAAAGCACACTTAAATACCAGTTCTGTAAATAAGAAGGTTATTTTGCAATACGACTGTTAATATTTCGGATTTTTTTCAAAAATGTTTTATCTTAAGAACATTTAAAGGGTTATTTTAGATACTGCATCAAGTTGTAATGTTTCTGCACTTCTGTAAGTGCATTTCACAAGGTTTAGCATAAGGGCTTGGTGTACAAATTGGAAAGAAACCTTCATAAACAATACTGTGAAATTCTAAGGTCCTATCTTGCAGACACAATGTACCGTGTGAAATATGGATGTTTATATTAGGAATTTAAAGAGATCAGTGCTGGTGTGTCACAAGGGAGCGTACTGGGGCCATTGCTGTATTTGTAATATACAGGTGATCTGCCGTTGGATGAAGAAATTACAGTGGTTACATTTGCGGATTGTACTTCTATACCAGCTGTTGGCGATAATGTTAAAGTAGCAACAGAGAAACTGCAAAAATCATTCTGAATGTTAACGTGTGGACGAAAAGGTGGCGTATAAAACTTTACAAATCAATTTAACCAATATCAATTTTATGTATAAAAAAAGAGAAAGAAGTGCCCGTACTAATAAACAGTAAAATTATTGCATTCAGAAATGGAGTTAAATATTTGGGATCATTCTCAATATTCGAATTTGGATTCGAAGCTGAACTGGAAGTCACACATTACAAAGAAAAGAAAGGAACTTGAAATTAAGTTCAAGAATATGTACTGGTTATTTCGATATAATGGTTATTTTAGGATGCGCCAAGAGGAGTGATATAAAGAAAATTCAGACTATTAAAAACAAAATACTTCGGATGTGCCGTGATACATACGAAATGAAAATATTCACAGATACCTCAAAGTGAACACAATTGTTGATTTAATCAAGACAGTAGCAATGAAGTATGAAAAACGAATGTAAATCCATACTAATGCTAGAGTTCAGCAGATAGCACTAAACTTTTAACTTGGTGAGTGATAGCACATCAAGCTAAGAGGCTGTAGCTGACAATCAGAGCCATTCAGTGCAATAAATACACAGTGAACTATATTAAGTTATAACTACTGCATAAGTTTATACTTAGTTGTAGTCCTCAATAAAAATAAGTAAAATAACGTGTGGAAGTACGGTATACTTTATGCCAGCCAGTCAATTTTGAACACATGCAAATTTATTGTAGTCTATTATTGTAATATACTATTTTAGAAACCTATATCTGTCATAAAAATAAATAGCATATTTCTTTGATAAAATTACATAAGAAGAATTCAGTGAACATGTCTTATGTCTTACGTCGAATGGTTCAGTGTTTCTGTATTTACATGTTAAATTTTCCTGTAATTGTTTTGGAATTCGCATTGGAAATATCATGGAACGGAAGAGCCAACGGTTAACAACAGAAGGGATGAGACACCCTTAGTGGTACTAAATCGTATTTATTAATGCAAGTAAACATAAGCTTATAAGCAGTCGTACTATCAAAAACAACTAGTATGGAACGTTGGTGGATGTATGGTTCATCTGATCAACAATGATGTCCTTATACTGTTACCAAAAATTAAAAGTCTTTTTAGCGTTCCCAATCCATCTTTACCCTCGTCAACCCCTCAAGAAGTGTCAAACAATATTATTTATCGTCACGACATGTGTCGAGTTGTATATAACGGCAATAAAACTCCCGAAGGAAATGTTTATGACACCATACCCCGGCAATTGGACATGCTTCCATCCCCCTAACAAGACTAGGCGAAGTTGAAACTTTTATGACACCTCAGTCCCTAGAATTACTGGTAGTATCACGTTTTTGAAAGGCTGTAAACATTTCTTCCGACTTTGTCGGTCCAACTTTCACCTTTCTGTTCACAAAGAGCAATGAGTACACTTCTTTCACAAAGAGCAATGAGTACAAAGAGCAATCTATAAGGACACTTCTTGCATGAAATAGTACATTTTATTCGGCCGAGAACTCTACTTGGATCCCCCGCCGATAGGCAGCGCTGCATGTTTTTTCTGAACTTGAAGCTCAGAGAGAGACAGATATTGTGGTGATGGCATTCTCTGTCTCTCTCTTCCTGCCAACAATTGAGGAGGGTTGAAAAGAAAATTGTTCTGTATTTACTTCGCAGGTCAACTTGCATAAACTTTCGTTTTCATTACGGCAATGAGCCTGTCAGTTTAATAGAAAACATCGCTTTCTTCCTTTCCTAGACCACCAGTCTAGACATGATTTTCTGAAGTTGAACCATATATTTGACTGAGTACTATTTGATAAATTTAACAGTAATATTGAATAGAGCCTTAATTAATGTATATGCATTGTAAACATTTAAAATTAAAGAACTTAAAAAAACTGTATAAAATAGCCTACTTTGGATCAATTACTAAATTGTTTATTTCATCACATATATAATTTCTATTCCTAAAATATTTTAAGTAGTGCGGTCCTAAATAATAAACAAAAAGTTGGTAGAGTATTAAATAAGAACCCAAATGAAATAAAAGTTTTTTTTTATTTTGAGTTACAGTGAAATTAGATCTAGTTAATGTTCACATACCATGTTGTTACCAAGTTTATAAAACTATCATTTTTACAATTTTTAACATAGTAAACTATAGTGCTAACAATGATTTTTCTATCCAGTTTTTCTATTAATATATGATATCCTAAAATACGGAAAAATAAAAGAATTATGTTGCATACATAACATGTTATAATAATTGATAAAAACTTATGTTCTCAGACTTTTGGAAATTATTCCTTAAGTCATAATAAAAAAACCTTCCAGTAATCATATTTATGAAAATGTTTTCTTTTTTCAATTTTCTGGTCTGTCTGTAAAATTCTCTAAAGAAAAAAAAAAAAGTTATTTTATTTAACTCAAACATAAACACCAGGATAACCTACTGTTGAAAACAAATATCGGCATTAAAATCCGCATAAATTAGCCTGGATTTATTTTTCGTTTTTCCGGTTTAATTTGGAACCGTAAATTTGTTTAGTAAAACGTTGCTCACTGACTTCAATTATTAACCTACGAAATCTGATGAGTAGTTTTCTTAAAGCTCCAGAACCTGGTATTTGGGCTGTAAGAACGGATTATGTTTGAGTAAGTACGGATTATATGGATTATATTTTTGTGTAAAATCATCCAGCTGATTTTTAAAAAATCTGATTTTTAACATTTTTCTCGAAAAGTAATTCAAAAATGGTTTTTTGAACCGAACGCTTTCAGAGCGGCTGACTAAAAAAAATATTTTCTGTTATTGAAACAAAAATAAAAATCATATATCATTTTTTCTCTTCCTTTTTATTTTAATTACGATAATTTGTTCGAAACCGCTACACATAATTTTTATTTTTGGTTCAGTAACACATTTTTGTAACTAAGAAATTGCTCTGGATTTGGTATTTTTTCTTAAAAATTATAATTATGTGTATTGTATTTTTTAAATAATAATTTCTTTTACAATATTAATATAACATTTATTTGTTATTGTTTATAAAATGTCAGTAATATTCATTTTATTGTCTTTATTTTCATTACTTATGAAAATAATATGAGACTTGTGACGCGCAAAATACACACACTATTTAGTATCAATATAACTTTGTGCACTCGCATCACGCGATGCGCACAACCTGCCCTAAAACATGATACATGTTAATTTTGATAGAGAAAATACTTTGAAATCGTATCAGATAAAAATTATCACGCAGTTTTCTGCTTATGAAACTAAAGGATCAGTTCAAAACGCGCTATTGCCTTTGAAACTTTTCTGATTGATGTTTATTTGTATAAAATTATGTATATGAATAATAATTATTGCAATTATAAATTACGCCATTATACCATATACCGGCCCGTTTACCACACAAAATTGTTTATAGCGTGTAAAGTTAAATATATATTGCATAATAAATTTAATCATATATAGGTATATATATATATATATATATAAAAGAGCCGCCTCGGTGGCCTAGCTGATAGCGTACTGGACTTTCACCCCGAGGACCCGGGTTCGATTCCCGGCCAGGGTTTGGCATTTTCATACGCTATAAATCGTCTGCATTAGCCCAAGTGTGTACAATAGTCGGACGTTAAAAAAAAAAAACAACATACAACCGAAACTATTATAGCTAGAGACTTGAAATTTTCAGGATACCTCCTTACAACAATGTCGAGGCGCACTATTCAAATTGCCACTTAACCTGAATACCATCAAGACTCCGAAATGTAATAATAATAAACAATCAAATATGGCAAAAGTTTTAAAAGAATGCAAGCTCATAGTTTATGATGAAAGCCCAATGTCACACAAAAAAGGGTTTGAAGCTCTAAATAACTGTATAAAGGATCTGAAAAATTTTAAATGGAAATTACAGTACTTTTAGTTAGAGATTTTCGACAAACAATACCAAATACCAGTTATACGTAGGGGAACTCGGGCTAATGAGGTTGCAGCATGTATCAAGACTCCATATTTGTGGCCTCAGATAATGAAACTTTCTCACAAAAAATATGCCAGTACATTTATGAAGACACAAGGTTGCTGTACAGTTTTCTGAACTTCTCTTAAAAATATGAGATGGAAAATACCCAGAATCGGAAGGAAAAATTATATAGCTACCACACTTATGTACAGTAGTAAGAACTTTAAAGATCTTACACATAAAATATATATCCTGGCATCGAAAATCTCAAAAAGAGAAATCTACAGAATGGTTATGTGAGAGCGGCCATTTTAATGTCAACAAATAATACAGCAGCAGAAAGAAACAAAATATTATTAGACTCTTTTTAAGCAGAAAATATGGAATACAGATCTGTAAATTCAGTATTGGAAGTTAGATGATGCAGTTAATTATCCAGCTGAATTTCTTAACTCGCTAAATCTCCAAGATTTTCACCACATATGTTAACATTAAAAGTTGGTGCTCCAATAATGCTTCTGAGAAATCTTAGCCTACATAAATTGTGCAATGTTACACGTTTATGTATAACTGCTCTCCAAAAAAACCTGATAGAAGCTGAAATTATACTGGATCTGCAAAAGGTGAATCAGTTTTGATTCCTCGCATATCAATGATACCATCAGATTATCCTTTCCAATTCAAGAGAATACAATTTCTTCTTAAAGTATGTTTTGCTATGACGATATATAAATCTCAAGGTCAAACCTTGAAAATTGCAGGGATTGATGTAAGAGAAGACTGTTTTTCACATGGACAATTCTATGTTACATGCTTCAGAGTCACCACACCCGCAAATTTAGTTATTTGAGCACCAGATGAAAAGACCTCAAACGTAGTTTATAGAGGAGTTTTAAAATAGTTTTTTAAAAAATAAATTGTTATTTTTTATAATTGTATACTTTTTTGTATTTTTTGCATTTTTTAAAAACTATACTGTTATTTGTATTTTTATTTATTTATTAATTATTATTATTGTTATTATTAATCTATTGTTGTTTTTAGGTCTTTAAAAAAACACATCTGATCAACACACAACTGATATCTTACAAGAACTGTAAGATCTCGGAAAAATATATATTTTTATACACATTTTTTTCCGAGCTCAAATAAAAAAATCTCTTTCAATGTGATAATGAATGATGATTTAGAATAGTAAGAAGGAGGTTTCTTTGTTTTCTACTGCTGATATTATCATTTAAAAATTTATTTTCCATTATCCATTAATTTAGTTTCAATATCTATTCAATTAATTCATTAATTCATAATCAATTAGATAAAAATAAACTTCAATGAAATTTATATATAGTGTGAGAATTTAAAATTGCTCGGGCGAAGCCACGACGGATCACGCTAGTATATATTATTGTAGGCCTACATATAATTATATATGTAGGCCTAAAATAATAAAAATAAAAATGAAAGCCATTACACTACATACCAGCTCATCTAATACAAAACTGTTAGACCCCGTAGGGGTGTGCAGACTAGCTGCACCTATTGAGAGGATTTAGACGTCCCTCGCGGTACCCGAGTGTAACACACACTTACACTTACAACACTACACTTATAACTTTAACACTTTACACTTACACTTACATTAAGGAGGCGATAATAGCCTTAATGTGCTTTTCGCCTTAAAAAAAACTGTTAGAGCTTTTGTAGTTAAATATACCTACGTTGCACAAATTTTGAACAAGATTATTCTTTAATGTGTATAAATAAAATTAATAATAGTCCTATACTTAAATTATAATTAACGCTTTTATACTACATATCAGCCCAAGTACCATTAAATGTTAGAGCATTAACAGTTCAATATATCTTGTACATACTTTGTACAAAATTGTTCTACAATATTATGTGTATAAATAATATCATTAATAATTATTTAAATTATTAATGAACATTATTGTTACTTGTCCAGCTCAGCTTTCGGTTGTTAGAGAATTAACAGTTATTGTAACTATTGCCTGATATATTGGCAAACCAGACATACATGCTAAATTTTATCTAAACAGCCAATTAGTCACAGAAACAAACAGATGGACAGACATTCGACCAAAATCCACTTCTTTGGACTGCTGGTAAAATAGACCAATCAAAATTTAAAGATAATTTGTTTACGATCATCAAGCCTTCTTTTATACTTCATTTAGGTAAGGTAGTGAGTAAAACGATAAATGCTACATTTTAATAATTTTTGCTTTAAGTTTCATTCACAAAGCTTTTATTATTTACAAACAGTTTATCAACAACATATAGTGTTAGTCAAAAGTATCGGGACACCCGAATAACTTTTTAGTTTATTAATGGAGAAAAACTAAATGCATGAAATGATTATTTATAAGGCATAAAGATGTACTTTTTAGTACATGTAGTATGGGGTAACTTTGCCTCTACCCCCAAAATTGCAGATTTTGAAGGTCGAGACAAAGTTGCCTCATGCACTAAAATGTACATCTTTATGTTTTCTAAACACTTCATAAGTTTAGTTTTTCTCCATAAATAAACAAGAAAAGTATGAGTCACGACAACATTCGACCAATCCTGTATATTAATGTAGGATTTGGAGAGGGAAAAACAGAGAGATAGACAGACAGACAGCGAGAGAGAGAGTGAGAGAGAGAGAGAGAGAGAGAGAGAGAGAGAGAGAGAGAGAGAGAGAGAGGGAGAGAGAGAGAGTGCCATCATCCCTATAACTGTCTCTCTCTGAGCTACAAGTTTGGAAAAAAACATGCAGCGATGCCTATCGGCAGGGGATTCAAGTAGCGTTGTTGGTCGAATAAAATGGGCTGAATTTTTCATGCAAGAAGTGTCCTTCTTATAGATTCTGTATTCATTGCAAAGAGGCACGTAGTTTTACAACGGAGTCTCAGACAGTCTGTGCTGTCCAGTAACTAATATCACTTGGACATTATGTAGGCAGGAAACCAATCTTATACGACGACAAATCTCTCTGCATATATTTGTTCGGTAAAAATTACGCTGTTATCGACCATGAACTCTGGTCGTTACTGTCAACCGTGCGAAGAATTTGGTTGACGTGGTCTGTGATACTCAAGCTTTTACGAGGAAAACTTCCAACTGCAACAGGTAATGTGCAACATGGCAAAGAAAACCAAGAAACATGCAAATAGATCTCTTTAAAGAGACGTAGCTTGTTGGCTTCGTTATGAGCAAGAGAGAACGCATAGTTTATGTTCTTTAATTAACAAACACTTGAACGAGCTAGCCGGGGACGAACCTACAAGCGCTTAGGTGAGGAGAATGAACGTAAATTATGAAAGCCATACTTAAATTTGTCAGAAGACTTGCGGTGGGTCTCACTGTCTAATTTGTGTTTATGAAAAACGAAGGATATTATTTTGTAACCTAATTTTAATACTTTAAAGCTCTCACGCACCGACGCGTCCGCGATGGTGATCAAATGTAACTCATTAGTTAGACCACTAAACGTAATAAACGTACTAGAATGATAATCCTTATGAAAGCTGTGAGCTCTTGCTGCTGGTAGCATCTTGTGGCAAAGTGTACAACTACAGTTAAATATGTAATAGTACTGTCTATTTTCTCAAACGTCTTACCCCGTCCTTGCTTGCAGCGATCGTAGTGTCAGATAGTCGAATTACTTGGACTTAAGCCGCTGGTATCCAGCACGTTTGTTATAATGGTGGCTGTACTTTTTGTCAGTTTATATTCAATGCTATTAATCTATACATTTACTTATCCTTGTTATACTTAAAACATATCACGCTTTGTACAGTATGACGCCATTTCAGATGCATTACTAACGGACTGTGTACATATCCTAGCCTACACAAAGACTACTGTACTTCTGTAAAAAGCAAAACTTTTATGTGATCCACTCCTCCCACATTTGTTTAATAATATTTTATAAATTCTGGTCAATAATTAGACTATGTTTAATAGTAAACAGACAGTTGTTTAACAAAAGCCAATTTGTGTTTGTGAAAATTATTTTTGTCCACAATAAGCTATTTATTTTACTTGTTTAAGCATTTTAACCTCTACAGAACTTGTGTTATATTTGTGTTCAAACTATTTTACCATCACCGCCGAAGTTATCACCATCGTGGCCGCATCAGCATGTGGGAACCTTAAATCATAAAATAAATTTAATCAAAATGTGTGTTGATTTAAAAAAATACTTAAGTTGTTGTTGCTTTAGGGCTGGATTCTCTAGACTTTACAGTTTTCCACAAGCATTATAATATTTTAAAATATGTATAACTTCCTTTAAAAATATTTCTTGACAAACATACCATTCTAAGCGACTTTAAAATCTCTATTTTTATTTTAAATTTTCTGATAACAAGGTAAATACGTTGTGATTTTAACAGCGATCAGAATAAGAGTTTTTTAAAGAACAAAGTAGAAATGTTCGTTTATATTATTAGGTAGTTTTTTAGCTTCCATTGCGTCAGCGAGACAGATGCGTGACGTTATTATTTCGTCATACGTTTTCTCTGCATATTACATGAGCGTGTAAATACTGGAAAAAAACTATTAAGTTTGCCACACTTAATAATCGAACAATTAATTGAGTTATGTAAAAACTCATACGATAGTTCCCACGTCGGTTGTTTGAAGTTTGACCCTGATTCCGACCCTGTCAACCAAATTGCTAAAAAAAAAAAAAAAAACCGAAACTTTAATCTACCAATTGCGAAGTTTTCGAGAAAGCAGTGTAGGCTGGGACACTCCCACGTTGCGGTCGGTAGTTTGAAAAGGGAGCCCGCTTATTGTTCAGTTGTCAACAACTGAAAAACATTTCGAGGCGTAAAGGCGGCCGCCAGGAGCTGGGATTGTTTTACGGCATGAAGGCAATCAGGCGCGCTAAGAGACCTGCCCAGTAATGGTGCTAAAACAACATGAAACAATTAGGCACACCTGCAGGATAACGTTGGCGCTCGTTTACTAAGGGTATTGTTTTAGTGTCTTCTTTGGTGCCGATATTTAGGATATGAATAGCAATAGCGGCGCGCAGCTGTTTCGCTGCATGGAAATTTGTCTGAATATTGTACTTACAATATGGAGTAGATACTGGGTAGGCGAAAATTAATGCACACAAATTAATTTATTTTCCCGCTGTATAAAGTATAAAAAGAAATTGTGCGGATCGTGAAAAATCGATCTTTTGGTTTTGTTGGAGCTTCCGTTTTATGTCTAAAATAGTTGTTTTTATTTGGATAAGTGAGTGTACATCCTTGGAAAATAATTTGAAATAACCGATGAATTTTTTTACAAAAATTTTTACCTAAAGTACAAAAAGGTAAAAATTGTATGTTTTCCAAATATGCTATTAAAGAATAATAACTACTGTATCTAGGCCTACTGTAACGGATCCTTCGAAACTAGTATGTTTAAAAACCGTAACCTAAGTAACGAGACATAATAAGAATAAGACCGTTGTCAGCGTGGTTGGGGAAGCGGAGTCAGCTTCAAAACCGACCTAGACAGAGTCGAAGCTGGAACCCAGCGACACCGCTCAGTTCCGTTGCGCTTTCAGTAGCCGCACTTACATTAAAAACAATAGGTTAGGTTTTAAATGTGCAGTCCGCTCCTCTCAGCGCACTTACACTCCGCATTTGGTGGCTAATCTTGAGCATGCGCAGTAACGATGAGTTCGATTGTCGTTATTCGTCTAATTCTAACCTATATTGCCGGTTAAGGTTACATCAAAATTAGGGTCTACTGTCAAATCAACAACTAATCGAATCTGTACTATCTTTAAATCATATGTTTAGATTTCAACCAATAGCGTTTTCCTATTTTATACACACAACAATTCAGATTTATTGAAATGTAGATTCTAAACATCTTCATTAAATAATTTATTTCAACGTTTTGGAATGTTTTCCATCATTTATTTTCTTAACTGTATTATATCTTCGAAAATGGCGACTGCGACCGTTAATTTCATCTCTGTTGCAGACCTTCCAAGGTCGTCATTGTCCACTAATTAATGTTAAAAAGTCGATTCTCAGTTTTATCGAGCGGCATTATTGAACCGACAGCTGTTTTCATTACTGGACCATTAAAAAAAATAAACAATCAAACAGCCAACATAACATTCCTTAATAGCCAACAGAATCTGATCGCCATTGTCGATGGCCGAGATAAATTTACGTCAGATAAGATCAGAATCTGTGCACCTGACAAGGGTGCATGTATATCACTGCCCTATGGGGTGGGATAATGAGGGTTCGCACCCCTTAACCGCCTAAAGAAAGGATTTAATTATACCAACCCTAACCAGAGAGCGTTGTATTTTGAAAACAAGTGGCACATAGAGATTAGATCGGTAGATCTCAGATAGCGTAGATTGTAAATCGTTAGTTCGGCTTCTGGTGGTGCAATTTAGCATCATTAAGGGGTGCTTTTTACCTGTTATTCCTTGTTCTTTGATTTGCATAGTTCTATTTTCACCTGTTTTACTTCGGGTACTTTGTGTTTAGAATTTGTTGCGGCCACGATTTGAATTAATGAGTGAACTTTATTTATTTGCATTTAATTCATGTATGTTACAAATTAACTTTCTCATTCAATGGAAAAGTGAAATAGAAAATAGAGACTTTATGCTATAGACAAACACGAAGAGATACATCCTTAAATGGAAAACTAAACAAATACCAAAACTAAAATTAAACATAAATTAATTGTTCCAAACTTATTTTTTAAATCTTATAATCATTTAAAAATCTGATTTTACAAAAATAATCAGCATTGAAATCTGAATAAATTTGCATTTCAAAATTTTAATGTTACCGAACAAGAACCCTGACCGCCAAAATTCCAATAAATTTTCAATGGACATTGAAAGTTTAACTAGCAATTTTATGCAGGTTTTATTAAAGATTGCTATAATGAAAGATTTTAAAAAAGGAATTAAAATAAAAAGTTATAAATTAAATGACAATACATTTTTTAAATTTTTTATTTTAAATTAAAAAATCTTTGCTTATTAAAATGTTTGTTTATCCGATATTTCTTACTTTTGGAAAATGCCTGAATGGCAAATGCAGAAGGCTGTGGTGTTCCAATTACTTGATATTATTTTCTTTATTTTAAAAGAACTAAAACCTATATTTTTGCTGCGATCCACTGGAATATAATACAGAAAGGAAAGCCCTTTGTTGTTGAAATGAAAAGAGTAGTCAGCTTTCCCACTGAAGATGGTAGTTATGTTATCGAAATGTAACACTTGACCAGTTTAATATTTATTTTTTTCATATAAAATTGGTTTCTTTTCGTTTTGTGGCAAAGTGGTTGTTTTATTTTTGTATATCATGTATATTTGTATAGACTACAGCTGGTTAAAAACAAATAGTTTTATCCTAAACTGTAACGAATGTGATTTTAATTCTACACTGTCTAAAATACCACGCACAAGATGAACGTGTGTTCCGTGTAGCATCTTTGTCTATTGCAGGCGCTCTGTACAATATCAGGTTCATTACTTTCAACAGTGCTCTGTCCCTGGGTAACCGGGTTACTCTTCATTGGGTTCCGGGGCTAAGGGAGTTGCGGGTAATGAGGAGGTAGACCGAATGGCTAGACTGGGATCTGCATATGAGTTTATCGGACCTTAGCCGACTTTAAGGATTTCTCTGTCGATGGCCAGGTCTTCAGGTCTTGTATTAGTACGTTTAGTAAAATAACCAGGCAAGATAGGATAACCTTCTCATAGCAAAGTTCCTTATGAAGGGCTTAAAGGGGCAGCAGACGTCTTGGTTAGAGCACAACTCATGAAAATCATGGCGCTCATTACAGGGCAAGTTCCAAGAAAAATCGACTAAAACATAATATCCTAAGATAAAGTTTTACACTTGTTAACACATTAGTGGTTGAAATTTTATAAAATCGTTTTTCCATCGCCACATTAAAAATTAATAGCGCCACGTAGCTGTATCACTGACGTGATAGGAGCGAATTTCCAAAAAAATATTTTGCTTTAACTTTTCCTTATTGAAATTTCTTCTTTCACCAACATATTCAGGCGCACTCTGGAAAACTTTCAAATTACATTGAGCATAAAAAAACAAACCCTGGCCGCCGTCAAATTTCTCAATTTCAACGGATTTTAAAAATAAAAAAATGCTAATTTATGTAATTTTTAACGCTGGTTATGATAGTAAAATTGGATTTTAAAAAATTGAGACAATTTATGAATTTTTAAATATTCAAAATAGCCGCCATTTTTAACTGTTAACGAATTTCGCTAGTTAACGATCGTGTCTAAGTTATTACTATAAGCAGTTTTTGGTAATTTTAACGATCCCTTGACAAGTGATCTAGAGGTCAGTATCGGTGCTCATTTCAAGGTAACTGGTCTTACCATAATGGCCGCTCTAGTAGCTCATTTTTCCAATGAAAATTCGATAATGAAATATTACAGACCAAATTATATATGAAAGGTTTAAAAGGTTTCAGTTCTGTGTAAGTAGATTTTCTGTGCATGATCGAATTTTTTTTATTACAGTTTATTCAAGTTATATTTTAACATCTAAAAGTCTAATAATTTGTGTTTGAAAAATATTTCAGTACACCGTTTTTCGAAATGAAAGGTACTTATAAATACTTGTAAAGGTACATAGCATATTTATTACATAGGTTGTTAAAGTGTACATTTTATAACTTGTCAATTGACAAGTCATTTCCCCTGAAGATGTATGCACAGCATATTACATTTATTTACTTAAATGGACATTTCTTGAATGTTTGCCCACCCTCGGTTAAAACATAAAAGCAAACAAACTTCGATTTTGAGTTTATTAACACAAATACAAAGATTTTCTCGCCACGTCTCCAGAACTGGTAATCCGATACGGCAGGATTAAGGAAGACCTAATGGATTGAGGAACTCGAGAAGAGCTCAACAAACTAAAAGATTTCCGTAATTGGTTGAAGAGGATTTGTACTTGAATCTGTCTTCACCGTTCCGATCAAAATAGTTTTTGTGGTTAACGGTTGGCCACACCTTGTTTGGGATTACGGTTCGGTTCTTGTTCATTCTATGACGTGGCTCCCAGTGAATCTATGACCTAAAGGCTAAGCGAGGCTGTGGTTAACCAGCTGATTACGGGAGCCGCTTGGAATTGAATACGGAGTGAATTTTCTCATAGAAGTATAAAGATCGTAAAATATATTTATTTTGATGGTCCCACCCGGTTTTTGAAATGGGAAAAATGAATTGTTTTTTACTTGACTGGCTGTATGCGTAAATTGATAAAAAACTATACTAATTCGTCAATTTTGTTGAAATTTGCTGTGTATCTGGTGTGACATGTCTCTGCATGACGTTTTAATTTTTCAAGTCAAATTTTATGTTAAAAATAATATTAGATATCGATTGTTTCAAAATCGATTGTTGCTATTACCACATTGATAACATTTTTTACATGAAGTACATAACTACGAAGCAAAACGAATAGGTTTATATACTCCAGATTTTTTTTGTGGGACCGATATTTAGTTCATGAAATCAAGATCAAGAAACTAGTTCCTCAATAAAATCAATTTTTGTACCAAGTTTGAAGTAAAATTCACACACACACACACACACACACGCGCGCTGAACACTTGTAACACATGCTTGTTAAAAAAAGTTACTTTAAATGAAGTGTTTGATGTATATAACCAAATACCAATAAATTAGTGTTTATTTTTATTATTGAAAAGTCTTTGTACAAAGAAAAGAATGTTATTTCCCAAACAAAAACCTTTCACATTCAAATATTTTTTGAATACTATTCCTTCACTTAATAATACAATGTAGCCCTAATTAATATTATAACGAAAATATTTTTTTTGCTTTTAAAAAAATCAAACCTAATCCAAGACGATTTGGTTGCAGTAGAATGCTAATAGTGTTTTTGTCTTTAGTTTTTCTATAAAAAACCTAACCTAACGAATTTCCAGACGTTTTGAGAATGTCCCTAAACAAATCTAACCTCACTTTTATTATATTTACATAAACCATTAGTAAGATAAATATTGGTATAGACGCACCGGAATACATTATAACCGTCAAGTCCCTTGTAGTCGATAATTGTCGATTTGCATACAACCCCGGAACAATATGCAAAGCCGATTCATCGAATGCGATTTAACGACTGAACATTTCAGTGCCTTTGTGTTTTGTTTTCCCTCACAAATTCCGTTAAATTTTTTATTCCGTCACCTTTAGAGATGAGTAGAAAAAACTTGTACTAAACAAAAGCCCCTCTAGTTTTAAAATAAAATAATTATTGTGACCAGATGTCTTGGAGTCGTCTCACAAACCGCAAGTTTAAAAAAAAAGAAAATTTAGAACACGATTTTTTAGGTTTCATCGTATAATTGAACTATTCTCAAAAGTCACGTATCCTGTAGGCCACTAATTTCAATACTACGACTTCTAAGAAAATGGTTCATTAGGTTTGTTGTAAACTTGAACCAGTCTCAAATGTCACGTGTCCTATAGGCCACTAGTTTCAGAAACCACGATTTCTAAGAAGACGGTTGGTCAGATCTCGTCGTATATTTGGACCAGTCTGAAAGTATAGAGTCTTACTGTTATAGAGAGATTTTCGTTTTAAAGAGATTTTCAATAGAGATTTTACTGTATTAACAATTAAAATTTCCAAAGTAAACACAAAATGAACAATGACCGCCGTCAGTTATATTTTTGTATTTTTAACGGGTGTACAATACTAAGTTAGGCAGATTTTAATACTGATACGACGTTAAAAATATTTCCAACAAAATGTAAGATAACAAATTTATGAATTTTTAAAGATTTAAAATGGTCGCTATTTTGAAACTGTTGAACGAATTTTGTTGGGTAACGTAGGTATGAACAAAATCGATTTTTTCTCTACGATTGAATCAAATCTGAACAATATGGCAAACGTGAGAGTGCTCTCTCTCTCTCTCTCTCTCTCTCTCACACACACACACACACACACACACACACACTACACACTCCAAAAGCTCATTTTTCAATGAAAAGTCTCTAAACAGATAGGAAAAAGAAGTGAGAAGAGAAGTTATATTTGCATAGACCTTTTTCTGGTGGAGAACTGTCAAATTTTTAAAATAATATCCACACCATACTTCACACATAAGTATGTAATAGTAGCCAGTTACAATGTCTGATTAAATAATGCATAGCCTATACAAGATAAATCACCTGTAATACGTAGGCTACCCAACTAAAGTTTTTTTAAACTAAACCTTACAAACAATACCAAACCAGGACCATAAATTACCGAAATCCTCGGCGGCAAGTGATTCTCGCTCACCCTGTAGACAGGCTAAGCTAACGATATGTAAATGCGCTCTCTCCCCTTTAGGTAATACTCGGTTATAAATGAGCTTCGACGCTCCTGCGGACAAGGACGACAAGGATAAAGGACACGGAAGACACTGATGGATCTGCCAGTAACAGGTAAGGTGATTGTGTAACTAATAGTTCCTGCTAGGGAGGAGACGCCCTCTATATAACATTATGGGGAGATTTGTTTTAGTCATTATGGGAAACTGAAATTAATCGTCAATGGATGGTGAGAGGAAGATATATGAGAAAGTTAAAGTAAGATTGTCTGCAATGAAATTGCTTGTAAGTTACGTAAATTTAGCGAACAAGAAGCTATTTGAACCACCATCCACAACACGATCGTTGCCGTGACTTCTGGATCACTTTTTGAAAGGTTAAAAATGTTATGCACAGATGATAGCAGAAATGTTTTTTAATCGTCTCTCTCTTCTTTTCGGCTTAAAACGTTTTCGGCGTCTCCGATTCCTAACTTCCATTTTTCTCTATCTTCATAGATCTTAATCCAATCCCCTCTCTCTCACTTCCTTATCAATTTTGTCTGTCCAACTTAGTCTCGGTCTTCCTCTTTTTCTGCGACCATGTGATTTCCATTTTAGAATCTGGAAAGTCGGTTTTCATCCATCCTTTGGACATGGTCCAAACATCGAAGTTAAATTGCTTTAATGTGGCCTTCGCATCCATGATTTTACGGAATCCAAAATTTTTTTTCTTTTCCCATTTTTGACCTACCTGCGGCTCTTCGCCAATAGTCCATTTCTGTATCTTCAAGACATTTCCTGTTTTTAGCATGCATCATGTTTTAGGGCTGGTTGTGAAGATAACATAGAAAGAAGCCGGATTGTCATCAACATGTTCCGCTTGCTTCATTGTCAGACGGTTAAATTTTGCATCATCGTGTGGATTTACTTCCCAACTGGTTACACTTTGCAACTGGAATCGTACACAAGTAATTACAGCGCCCGATTTCAAACATGGCGTCACTGCCGCATCACACGTGATCTTCCGTGTTCGTCCGTCGTTAAGAACAACATAACCTCAAAATACTTCATTAAAGTTATCAAAATATTTGGCCTACGTAAGTAATTTTCTGATATTAATGGTTAGCGAAAGCCGAGCCGCGAGTTATGCATACAATTTGTATGCAGATGTATTCGTGCGCTTGTTTCCTGGCTAGTTGTGTTGCGGAATAATTGATTGTAAACATGCTTCTGGGGAGACCGGGATTGTTTGCGCTGGCCTTGAAATGATTCTGGTTTAGAACCTGTACGGGGATTTGTTGACATTTATGGGAAGAACAAAACATTCCAGGTAATGGATAAGCATGTAAAATTTTGAAAGTAACTGTGGCCAATCTGGGGGCCTGTATAGTGTTATAAAACCAGTGGCTCGATAAAGCGATTATATTGAAACTTATAAGGAACCGCAGTAGAAAACGTCACTACACTAATATCGTTTCAGAACGGTAGAATCAAAGACTAAATAGGCTACCTTACACAGTTCTTCTCCATTCACGAGAGGATTGGGAAATCGGCAAGCGACCGGTACATCCGGATCAGATAGTCTGGTACACAGACGGATCACTGCATGATCAACAGTCTGGATATGGAGGATACTACTAGCCTAGCTAGGTATTGCACAGTGTTCCAAACTGAGATCTGTTCAATCTCAGCATGTGTTCTTCGAGTATTAGAGGAAGGACTTACAGGTAAGGACATTCTAATACATACATACATCCAGGCGATATTACAGGCTCTCAGCTCCTCTGTAAAAATTATAGCGTTCCGTGACGGCAAACGTAATTTTTCCCCGTGCAAAACGTACACCTACACCCCGATATGAACTAGTCTCTTCAAAAATATACGGCGATGATAACCTTAACGGTTTTTAGCCGGAAAAAAAATTCAAAAATATACGGTCTTAAATTATTTAGTTTATTTTCAAAATTTCAACTATACGAGTTTCTTTGTTTAAATGTTTAATCGTTCCGATTCAATGTGTCATACAACGTTCAATTTCTAACGATGTTTTTCGATTGAACAGTACTGTTAGCCTTAACAAGCGGTAATCTAGACTTCGATGATTGTCAAAAATTTGTACGTCGAATGTTTTGGCCATACGTACCCCGCGCAGGCTTGTCCATTAGACAAGATAATCGTAAAGATAAAATTCCCTCTCGCCGTCCTGACACCTGACTGTAATAACATAAACAACAGCTGTTTCTCGGTTTTACACGCGCGGATTTCTCCCAGGTATGTCTACACAACTAGTTGCCGGTAATAAGTGATAATGGGCTGGTTCTGTCCGTGTCCGTGAAGGCACGCGATCCGCGGGAGGGACACGTTTCGAGTCGAGTAAGTCATCTTTTAAATTTCGATAACCTACGAACATATTAAGTACATAAGAAATAAACATTGTTACATTTATGTAATTATAATAAATTAAGAATTTAAACAAAAATAAGGGAAAATAATAATCGGATGCTTCACTAACGTGACGGAAGCGAATACCGGAACTTTAATAAAATAAACAATAATGATATTTTTTTTGTAAATTTTAACGTTGATTACAATGGTTAAATTAAATATGCAGTAAGTTTAAGGTAATTTCTTACGATGAGATTAAGGAAAACGAGCTCAATAAATTTAAGTGCAAATTACAATAATTGCAAATACTATTGGGACAATAACAGATATGAATACATTTTGAACGATCCTATTTTATAAGTCAAGGTCGTTTCGAAAGCATTCTTGAGTCTGAATCTTTCCATAATTTCCGCTTCATAGCTCATTTTCCAATCGAAATTCATTAATAGGAGATGAAAAAGGACGAAGCAATTTCTGTTACCGAACCAAAAATATAAATCATGTATCATGTTTCTTTCGATTCCTTGTTTTTTTAATAATTAGTTGGTGTTGCTCTTCAGTCATAATTCTTTATTAATTGCAACATTTTCATCGTTCATTTCGATTTTTCATTTTAATTTAATTTCTAATTGTCGTATTCTTTCTCGTTCATTTTTTCCCTGTCTGATCATTTAAAATATATTTTAAAAAAATAATTTCATTGTCCATTTTATCTAGAAATTGAATTTTTAACATAACTTCAATTGAAATGATATTGAAGCAACAGCTGTTGTGCGAAATCAGATATTTTTATTGGCACGCATCGCGCAAAATCGAACATCACGATCAGTCCTAAAACATGATACATGTTAAACGGTATTCTTAGATGAAAAAAATTCAGAAATGTAGTGGAATAAAATAGCAGGACTATAATTTGGGAATATGTAGGTAACTTATGCGCTTAAATTTAGATAAGTAAAGTTTAAGGTTATAAACCTAAAAAGTAAAAATAGATCTACTTAAAATATTAATAAAAAAAGTACAGTAGTTAAAATCTCTTAAAATTCGAACGGGGTTATCTCAGCAGGACTGTTATGTATTTAATTTTCATTGAAGTACAAAACGTTATTCTTTTCAAAACCTTGGTGCAGAGTTTTTTAAAATCAATGCACCTCGCCCTTTTAAAGAAAAATAGGGCGACTCGAAATTTTTAACTGACAAAAACCATTATATTTCAAGTATACAAATTTTATCGGCACCAGCCCTTGTTGAATACGAACCTTTCTCGATCTTTTTCAAAAACCGCATGACCAAACTTCAAAAAGGTCCAAATATTGAGAGATTTTCACGTGTCTGGGTCCACATTATCTTGTTCCTATCTGCTGATTTTTTTCTACGAAAAATCTTTGTCATTTATTGAAATGAAAACTTCCACGATCGCGGTTGACAAAACACGTGTATAAATATTTTCTTTCGCATTATATTTGATTGCACAACGCATACCTCACATTATATATGATTGTAGACTTGAAGTAACTACTTCTAAACAGTTCATTTTGCACAACAGCTGTTGCTTCAATATCATTTCAATTGTAGTTATATTTATTGTTCTTGTTAATTTAAAAAATTCTATTTTCTAAATTTGTGTAGTTAAATTATTTAATGAATATGACCTATACCAATTTTCGAACTCAGAATCACAAATATTATATTAATTATTATATTTTAGACTATTAAAACCCTTCCTGCACGCGTTTCAGTTTTTATAAAAATAATTAAATCATAAAAAAGTACGCACGCAAGTGCGCGCACACGCTCTCTCTTTCTCCCCCCTCTCTCTCTCTCACACACACACACACACACACACACACACACACACACACACACACACACACACACACACACACACACACACACACACACACACACACACACACACACACACACACACACACACACACACACACACACACACACGTCAGGCATACCAAAGGCGTAGGTACTTCTGAAGGCCAGTCCCGCGACTGCCTTCTTTTTTTCGTAATTTCCCATCGTAACGTAGCAACAGTGTTATGAACAGAGTACTGAAATATCAATCTGAAATTTTCATGCTCTCAACTGTTTGTTACCTTCAAATTGTTTTTCAAAGTGAAAGTCCAAGTCGGCAAAATGTAATCTCACAGCGGATATCGAATTACATGTCTGCGTGATATAAAGCTTCCCCCCATTAGGTACGAGGAAGCAAACAGTTTTATCGCCAGGCAAGGCATATACTGCCGGCCATCACGGAAACATCCATGCAGACCCACCGTTAAATTCACCTTTCAACAAACATCGGAATTAAAATAACGAAATATTTACCTCTTCCCCACTGGGCGTTAATTGTAAACCTGTTTTCAAATTTGTAGCCTCTCATCCCGGGATCGCATTTCGTTTTGGATGTTGGTGTATCACGTATACGTTTCTGTTAAATTTCTCAAAGAACTAACTCACGATTATACTTCTTGCCTATCCGAGATTAAAGTCTCTTCTGAGAAACAAATTGTTTGGGATTTTTAAAGGATATTTTTCTGTTTTAAAAGTGGTTGTTATATTGCAAGAGCAAAAAAAAAAAAAAAAATGATTGTTATATTGCATGATTAAAAAGTTTGGTTTCTATGAGACAGCAGTTCGCACTTGTCACTAATTCTCTCTTTCACTAAAAAGTTAATGGCTAAAGTATTGATACAGATGATGTTTAAAAGTTAAATAGCAAAAATACAGGGACTTCTTTTGGATTAATTACTTTTTAAGTGGCGTAATTACACTATCAAAGATATTTGTCAAATATTTGACGCAACTTTGACAATATACCTTGTTCAAATAATTGTCTCAAAATACTAGCATATATTGTAAAAAATAATTATATATTTTTTATATAAATAAATGCTTACGTTGTATTACATTAGGTGAAATACTATTTAGAAATTAAACAAAATGTGTCTCATTACAAAGCGCAGAATATTAACATTCTCTTCTACATGCCTTGCGTAATCTTACCCTGATATCTCAGTCTCTCGCAGGTTTCATGTTTCACTGTCAAAAAACTAGCCTTTTGACGGATGAAATACATTCCCTCCCCCGGATACCGAGATGCAACTATCAATCTGGATTTACCTTGAGAAATTATCTATTTCTGTTGGCTGCAAGAAGGATCCAGATCCTTAAACCATTAACGGACGCAGCTGGTTGTCCCGGGCGACACTTGGTTCTAGGCAAAAACACTCGTTGTCATTAGTAAACTTCAAAAGAACTTTGGACAGACGTATTTCATCTGAACACCTTGGTGTCATCTCGGCCGTGGCTGGGACAAAGGTTATCGCGAATCGTTGGATGTTTTCAAGCGAAACGATCTAATCCAGATATAGGCCTAAGCTATGTTTGGCTGTCATTAACCAACCTTAGTTACAGTCTTGTCCGACAAACAAAAATTTCTTTTATTGAAAAATAAAAAACTTGTATCATGTTTTCTCTTCCTTTTTTTATTTTAATTGCGATATTTTTTTCGAAAATACGACAAATTATCATACCTGGTTTTTACAACATAACCTGAAAGTTATTATAGCCTATCAGCTGTTCTATGAAACTAGCTGATCTTTACGAGTTAATATAAACGACAAATTAACATAGCTAGTTTTTAACAATATAACATGAAACTTATTATAGCCTATCTGGTGTTCAATGAAATCAGCTGATCGTTACAGATTAATATAAAACAACTGATCTTTTTAATATAGCTACTTAAATTAAACGAACGATTAATTTCATATACTTAAATCGGTAAAAATTCTTCATACTTTCCGTAGTGTAGTGGTTATCGCTTGTGCCTTACACGAGCAAGGTCCCTGTTCGATCCCGGCGGGAAAACAGCAAATTTTTAATTATAATTAATTTTAATATGAAACTTGCGACGCGCAAATTATACTGTTAAATATAAACTTTCAAATTTAAAATATTATATTAAGAAGTATAAAATATTATTAAAACGTCACTGTTGTAGCCTACAGTTAACACATATCACAAAACTGAATACTAAATAATTCAGTTGCACTGGGTAAGTAGTATAATGGAATTTAAATATTTATTATTCACACCGACCAATATACAACAACGTATAAAACGTCACTGTTACACAGTTAACACTTGTCATAAAACTAAATACTAAATAAAGTTGGACTGGGTAAGTAGTATAATGGCGTTTAAAATAATTAAAATATTTATTATTCACACCTACCAATATATAATAAACGTATAAAACGTTACTGTTACACAGTTAACACTTGACACAAAACTAAATAATTAAGTTGGACTGGGTAAGTAATATAATGGCTCGAACATACAAGTTTTCTCTTCAAAAATACATTTTAAAACAAATATATATATAAGAGCGTGATGCGTGACGGCAAACTAAATTTTTTCCCGTGCAAAACATACATCCATACCCCGCCATAAGAAGTAGTCACTTCAATAAGAGCGTGATGCGTGATGCGTAGTGCGTGACGGCAAACTGATTTTTTCCCCGTGCAAAACATACATCCATACACCGCCATAAAAAGTATTCACTTCAAAAAAACTTAGACATTGCTAGACTGGCCGACAGAAGTTACTACTTCTTTTGGCATGCCTGACTATACTTTTTCACTATTATGATTTCATTATTTTTATAAAAAATTATATGCATGCAGGAAAGGGAAACTCTTGAAAATTATTTTCGTATTAAATTTCGCGTGTGTGTAGGTACACAACTTAAAAATTAACTGAAACTGTTACAGATTATGGATTCGAATAACTTAGGCTATATAAGGGACTTGAATAATTAATCATTTTATAACCCTACTTTTGACAATTATACTGTCTAAGAATAATAATAAGTATAATATTTGTGATTCTGGTATTCAAAAATTTGTATAGGGCATATACATTAAATAATTTAACTACACAAATTTAGAAAATACATAATTTAAAATTAACAAGAACAATAAACATAACCTCAATTGAAATGATATTGAAGCTATTGTACGAAATCAGCTGTTTATAAGTAATCACTTTCAGTCTAGATATATACAAGAACAATATATGCTGTGAGGTATGCATTACTCATTCAAGCGTGACGCGAAAGCAAATATTTATACCTGTTTTGTCAACCACGACCATAGAAGTTTCACTTCAAAATACATTTTATTAATCACTGGAATAATAATAATAATAATAATAATAATAATAATAATAATGTGTTGTAATAATGTCTGTAGTAATACTGTTTGGAATAACAATGTTCACTAGAGTGGGCGTATGGATGTGTTACCGCGTTCCGTGACGGTAGGGCGTGACTGCAAACTGAATTTTCCCCGTGCAAAACATACAACCATACCCAGTGATAAGAAGTAGTCACTTGAAAACGTAGATTTTGTTTTTACATTCGTTGAATTATAAGTTGAAACATAACGTAGCAAATTTCTGTGTGCAGTGGTCACGGTCTTCAGGAGATTACAAGTCTAATCCAGATAGCGAGAAGGGTTTATACACATACACAAGAGCAGTGATTATCGTGAGCCTTTGATACGCAGGTGTTTCCTTTCAAAGAATGGACGTACGGACAGAGTGACTGACAGACACGTGGGCTCTGATTACAGGCGCGGTTAATTACACAAGCAATACGCGCCAGTTCAAGGTCACAGTTTGTACCCGGGGCTGTTTAATTGTACAATGCGCGTAGCACGTCCAGTACAAGTGACTGAGCAAGCTTTAATTGTAAAGTGCTTTGAAGAAATTACATTCAGATACTATCAGCAACAAAAGGTTGCAGACATTAATACTTCTATGGGTCCAATCGTTAATATACTGTCTGAAATTAGTCATATATATTACTTCACAAGTAAACATCTCTGTTTCTCAGCACATACTGTACAGGCATAATTGAGGTATCTTTAGAAAGATCTTTTAACCGGCTTCTGACATTGCAGAATGTTTTTGCGATAAAACTTACTGTTTGGGGAAACTTTTAACTGTCAGGCAAAACGACATCATGGATGAGCATGCGGGCATCATAAATCAGACAATATTTTGTATATTTTACGATGCTAACGTATTAATCACGAATAGACAATCCCGTTACAAATGCCACTTTTTTGCATAACGTGCTTAGAACAATTTCAATATTTACTTAAAAGTCATTAAACGTATAGGTTATGAGGCCCTACTGAATGTCCCTAACTATCAGTTTTTTAATGATATAATCACTGAATTCACAATTAAGTTGATTGACATCAGGAAAACTGTATTAATACCACGGATAAACCTAACACCATATGATCCAAACAAGCCTTTCCAATTGACTAGAAGACCTATTAAAATTGCGTTTGCTGTCACTATAAACAAGTAGCAGTGACAAACACTTCAAAGAGCAGGATTTTATTTACAAAATGCCGTCTTTACTCACGGGCCTTTTCAAGGGTAAATAAATAAACTAACATGTTTGTATCCATTAAAGAAAAGGAAATACAAAAAGTATAAGAAGATTATATTCTTACATCAAATATCATTTACAACGATGTATTGTAATGTCCTTTAAAAATTTCCATTAAAACACAATTATCTGTATTGAAATGTATATACTACAACGGCTCATGAATTTATGATTAGTAATTCAAACCGATCGCTTTTCGATTTATTTTTTAAACATGTTTTCGCTTTTTTCCAACTGCCACCCTCACTCCAAAGACCACTTTTATTTAAAAGGCTGTGTTTACTTAAAACTTTCATAGTGCGAAATTTCTTTTGGGCCTGGTTTCTTTAAAATAATGTTTTGGTAACAACCGTAAAAGAATATCAATCTTCTCAAAATCGGTTTATCAAATTTTACTGAAATATTGGTGTTACATAAAGATTGGAACACAAGTCGATGAAGCAAATTTTGAAATTAAAAAAAAATACGCTTCAAACGTAAATCGGGAGAAAAACGAAAGCACCACGATTTTCGTATTTATACTACAATTAATTGTAAGTTCTTTTATTAAAATTTTTCCTCCATATACTGATTGGAATTGTAAATGGCCAACATTTCAGGAAAACCTCAATAAAGCGTTCCGTTTTTTCTTTGAATTTTTTAATATTTAATTTTAAAATTTAATTATTTTTCACAAATAAAAAATGCTTTTATATTAAATATGAAACTAATTTCTTATTGAAGCGAAGCTTTTAATGTTACCTTTGGCGAGAGGAGTAAATAGAAAAAACCCTTCAGAACGGACTAATGTAACGGAAATATGAAACGAACGAGCAAACGAATATCGTCTTTTTATTTTTCATTTTCCTTTTCGATAACAGTACACGCGTATTATACGAAAAGGTTGTGTTGCTTTGGTTTCGGTGTTTTTCCTTAGTTGAAGAACACGTGCACTTTGTAAGCGTTTATAACACTTTCAAAATTAATATAAACGTTTAAAATAATTGTTGCTAATATTGCTAGTTTTTAACATAACCTGAAACTTCTTACAGTATATTAGCTGTTCAATGAAATCAGCTGATCTTTTACTATAACTACAGTAAGTAATAGCCTATCTAAGCTAGGCATACGTATTTATTTATTTAAACAAAACAAGATATTTGTAAACGTATCTTTAAACTAATTGCATATTCAGCAAAAATATTATTAACAAAAGCTTTGTTTCTGTCGGTAACTCCATGAGTTCCACACGTATACTTTCTTATTTTTAAAGTTACAAATATTTTTATTAAGACATTGTTTTTTCTACTAAAAAAAAAAAAAAAAAATCGAAACGTTTTTCATATTCACTGCTCAAATAGTTCTGTTACGACATTTTCACTATTTGTAATAAGTTTTTAAACTTGTCATCCACTTGTAAAACTGTATTTGTTACTACAAACCAATTACAGTTCAAAACTATTAAGAACTACGAAAATAAAATCAAATCGGCAAAATGAAAGAAAGGCAACCTACATAACGGTAGCAGAATTTAATTAAAAATTCAGTCGAAGCAATTAGTTTCCAACCACACTTGTCAATAAACCGATTTCTATGCCGCCTTCGTTCTTATCCCACCGTTGAAATTCCTAGTGATCCACTCGTGATCTAAACCTTCCTCGGGCTATAATTACCACCTGTTGGAACTAATACACATATTTAACCTTATTAACAATTCCTGTACCGGTTAGTTTTGGTTTCGCTAAAACGGTTTCTAAATTATGTGTTAGCAAAAGTGATAATTGGATTTTGTGTGTGGGCGTGGTTTGAAACCGTGTAGTTTTAGCTTTATTACATTAGTTTTTAAATGTTTCTGGTTATCCTCGCGGGTAAAGGTTGGGCATCGGTCGATCGACTAATGGACGGTTTGTTTTTTTTTTTTTAAATACGGGAAAAGAAAACGCAGTGATTTTGAAGCCGGTCTATTAATGGGGGCTGATTTATGGTTGAACTGAATAAGATGCTGGAGTTTAAAGAGAAGCGTTGAAAGATATGATATTTCTTGAATTGTAAACCTAGACCGCCGTTTCTTCAGAATTATTTTTATTTCTTAAATATAGGCCTACGAAGTATAAAGAAAGACGTATCGAAAGTGATAATGAAAAATAATTTTTGAAAGTTTTGCGTTTTGAGTAAAAAAAATTGGTTTTACTTGCACATCTCTAAAGCAGAGTGTCTTCATTGCAGCCTGAACTGTTACACCGAATTTTAAAGAAATTTACCGTTACATTGTTTTCTTTTAATTAGGGAAATGTTTAGTCTAAAAATCGGGTTTTCTAAATTCGACACTAACGATTAAAATAAATTAAGCACAAATATAATTCATAAATAAATAATCAAAACAAATTGGTTGCTTCATTTCCCAAAAATCTAATTAGGAAAGTGTCAAAAAAATAAAAAAGTAGTAGCCTATAATTTATTCGTTTATCAAATTTCAATTGAAGATGACCTGTAAAGGTCGAAACCTGTAGAGAGTAATAAAACTCTACTCTTTAGTATAGAAAGTGGTCCGTCTGTGTGTCAGTATGGCTGTGCATCTTGCTGGAGACTGATTTAGGTGAAATTGTGGATGTCGGTCTGGTTTTATCACAACCCGAAACGTTGTTAAAATTTAAAAGTAAATTAATTTGTGTTTGCCAAAGAGTTAAAAATCAATATCACTCTAACCCTGCTGCGATTGGTACTTACAGTAAATATATTTTTGAAGCTTTGCTATTTGCGTGTAGGTGCGTTGTAGGCACTTTTTGTATGAGTCATCGTTTATAAAATGTATATAAATAAAACAACGTATTAATTGATGTAGATATTATAACATTAAAAGAGAAAGATCATGCATATGATAATTTAACTTTAATAATCATTTTTGGGGGTTACTAGTGCCGATAGGTATTAAAACTGGCCTAATGGTATTGCTTTTAATTTACAAATTATCAAATTTTTATTTTTGATGCTACAATGAATTTGATAGTCAAATATAAAAACCAAACGCACATACTGTTTATTGCAGAGTTAATGTTTACAAGCCATATTTTCTAAATTTAATATTTTAAAATTAATAAAAAGGCCTTTATTTTGGTTTTCTCTCGCAGGTTATAAAATGTGTTTAAAAATATAGATTTATATGTCAATAATTCTGCAATTTTGTAAGCATGTATATTACTTTCTATAACAATTAGTGCAAGCAAAGCATCTATCGCCTAGTCTCCTGACTGCCACGTTCTTTAGGGTAAAAGTACACACTTATTAAGTAGAAAATCACTCTTATAAAATGTTTTTTTTTTCAATTTTATTTGGAATTTAAAAAATCGATGAATAGTTAAGATGAAGTGCTTGCATAATAATACATGATACTTTTAATATTGTTCCTTCTGAAAGCAAATGTATTTTTGAATAAAATTTAAAATAAAATGTAAAATTGAATAAAAATAAAAAATTTCCAAAAAAACACATACCGAAGTTGTCAGGTAATAGTAAAAAAATTACTCTTGTAATAAGCTTTACTTTGATATAAAATAATTCAGGCTATAGTATTAAATTGAAAGATAAAAGTTTAAAAAAACAAAGTTTTCAGCAGGTATAAAACGGAAATAAAAAAGCAAGATTTCCTTGTATAAACACTTCTTATTTAATTTTTTTAAAACAAGGTTATTGATATGTAGAAAAAATGAAGAAAAATCACTAAAATTGAAAATTAATTTTTCTTAAATTTTAAATTGTTTTATAAAATAAATTTTAACTGATTGCAACCTGATTTTTGAAACAAAATTCTCTGTACTTCGTGTATTGAGAATGTAAGACGTATATTTACAAACAATCTATAAAAAATTTCAAGTAATATTTCATTTTTAATTTCGGTGTTGCTGCACAAAAAACAAATTCGGTAGCCAGAATAATTTCGGTGTCCTGTGGCAGGCGGCGTATTAAGACAGGATGTGGGAAATGAAACACCTTCATCGCCGGGTGACACGGGGACAAAGGCGCCGAAGTAGAATTACCGAAATCCTCTCACCGGTTAACCACAACTAATCAACGAATAATTCCGACAAAAAGTTATCAAATATCTGAGATTGACGTGTGGGTAATGACAGGGAGGGGCAGGTAATTATAGAGCGATGGTAATGCAAACACTAGCTGCGACGCCTTGCTTCTGGCCAGGGGCGGAGATCTGCCGAGACTACAAAGTAAGAGTCTGGAGGCGTATTTCTAAACACAAAATATGTTCATTGTTTCTTTTAGATATACCCTCATACTAAGAAAAGAAAAAGCGTGAAAAATTCAATATACTCAAATTTTTTTGGTCATTATCAGGTTCCTTTCCAAATCAGCTGATTTAAAAAAAAAAGTTGTTGAGTGTTTAAGTCTCGATTAGCCATATTTCTGGATCATTGTATAACCAAAAATACATTTTTGGTTTAAAAAATACCATATATTAGGTATATTATGAAAAATACGGGTTGCTATATGACCAAAAAATAATAAGCATACAATTGCCTCGCTGACGTGATAGAATCAAATTCCCAAATTTATTTTTCTCTATCTTACCTCTTTTTGAAATTGTGATTTAGTTATTATAAAGTTGCATATATTTGCGATTTAAACTTTACATTAAATTACATTGGAATCACGAAAATTAAACCTGACCACCTTCAAATAAAATTTCTTAATTTAAACGGATTTTTAAAATTGAAAATTATAAATTAAGCTGTTTTCAACGCTAATTACGAAAGTTAAATTAGAATATAAAAAAGAATTAAGACAACAAGTTGTGAATTTTTCATGATTTTAAATGGTCGCAATTTTGAAACTATTTAACAATTTTGCTGGTTAACGAACTTGTTGAAACTATTACTAAAATTAAGCAAATGAGGTACCTTTTATATATATGACACCCAAACTCATATGTTAAAACAAATACATATATAAATGTTAACGACCCTTCAAAACGTGAATTAGAAGTTAGGATCGATAATCATTTCATGGTTACGGATCTGAGTCTAACCCTGGGGTTTTTTTATAATAGCTCATTTTTCAAACAGAAATTCGCTAAAAATATCAAGTTCGATAGCTATCGAAAAAAGTATTATGATTGTGAAAAAAATTCGAAGTCACTAATCTTGGATGGATTAATCGATGGATATGCAAGGTATCGTCCATATTTTTCTTAAATTGCCAAATAAACTAATAAACATACAGTTTTCTCAAAATCAGCTTTTTTAGTGAAATTTTGTTTCTAAGTAGTCAAGTATTTAAATACTTATAGCTCAGTGTTTCCACGAAACCTCAATTTCGGAGATTAATTATACATACATACATATATATATATATATATATATATATATATATATATATATATATATAAACAAATAAACGATTTGTGATAATTTGTTAATTTTTTTTAATTTGTGAAGGTAAATAAATTAAGAAAAAGATCATTAAGGTCTTTTAGTTAAAATATTGAACGTTTACTTAAGTTGTAATTTTCACACGTGACTAAAATTTATTAAATATTATTAAAAGATTTTAAGAAAAAGGTAGATTTGTTGTTTCTTCTTAAAAGTGACTTGATACAGAATTTTGGAGGAAAGTAGCTACATTTGAGAAAGTTTGTGCAGTGTTTTTGCACAGTTTCAGTTGTTTACTATTACGTTATTAAACATTTAAAATTGTACAATTTGGTGAACAATTAATCCACCCAAGTTCTCTGTGATGTTTTCATAGTTCCTTCTACTGAACGTTTAATTCAAGTCAAGTTTACAAATCTTGATGTAAAAATGACGTAACAGTATGTGTTTTTGTACCGCACGGACTATTCACAAATTAGCCCTTCACAAACCCAAATCAAACAAAACCTTTCGATAAATTCCTACCGATTTCTGTCATCATCGAAACCAGAAAGGATTCGAGAATGCCTACACAACAGCTGATTGTATTCTGTTTGACGCCGGTATTTGCTAACTCACCACTCCAAGTTGTTGGTTTAGGTTTAGTTCTATCAACTCTCACCTGCAGCTCTAGTGCGCCTGTTTTTACAGGTTTCGACTCCCTTAAGTAATAACAAAGGTTTTTAAAATTCTGTCAATATCGCTTCAAGAAGTCCTTCTAAGAGGACGAGTCAAGAACAGATAAACGCAGCACTTTAGTACTGAATACAAACTTTGCTCTTGGGTTGGTATTTGTTTAGTTAAATTCTGTTTATAAATAAAACGTACACAATTAGAATTCGACTTAATACAATTAGCTGACAAAAGTGTGAGGCGAAAAAAATGGATAGAAATTTGAAAAGGTTTAATGAAAGTGTAAAGAAAAGTTGAAACAATTTGAGAGAAGTAAAGTTGATAATAATAGGAGAGGAAGTTTTGAACAGTGGAATAAAAGAAATGTAAATTTTGTTGTTCTATGTTTTCTTTCTATGATAAAGCTTTATACTGTAAAGAAACAAAAATGTTTAAAATTTAACAAAATATACCAAAATTTTGTTTAACAACTTGGAGAAAATACAGTGGCATTGAAGGGAACTTTAATTTTCGCCGCTATAAAGAGATTCGCATTATTGAGAGAACTACACCAAAACGTGTATAAAATGTATTTTTATTTGTAAAACGTGGTATACACTAATTTGAGCGTTTAATTGAATGCAAAGGTTATTAAAGTAAAACTATATAACGAAGAGACTTTAAAAAACAATAGGGTATTTACTAATACAGTAACTGTGAGAAAAATACAATATTCTGTTGAAACTGCTGCAGAATCGCTTCATCAATTCCTTCTATTTCAGGATTTTTTTAACTTTTCTCTTTATTTTATTTTCATTTTTCAATATCGTGCCAACAGAAGAACTATCTAAATTAAAATTTCGGCAAACATCTACTTGCTTCACACCTTTCTCTAACTCTAACT
This sequence comes from Callitettix versicolor, assembly GCA_022606455.1. Classification (NCBI taxonomy): domain Eukaryota; kingdom Metazoa; phylum Arthropoda; class Insecta; order Hemiptera; family Cercopidae; genus Callitettix; species Callitettix versicolor. The sequence continues at coordinate 52,543,914 of CM040190.1, read as the reverse complement.
GTAACTTTACATCTAACGATAATGTAATAGCTACAAAACACGCGATTCAGTTGACGCACTACGCATTGCTTTTAACACTCGAATGACGTGTTGGTATAATGAGAAATAGGGTAGAAGAGCAGGAAGTGTGCATGTGTTTCGCAGCTATAGAGATACCTGATATTTTGTTTGCCTCAATATAGATAATTACAGTACATATTTCTACTATAGGAGTGGGAAAGGACTAACACATTCTGCCATTATAGGGAGATTTCCGTTATAAAAAGATCCGCAATAGAGAGATATTATTGTGGTTTCCTATTCTTCTGTCAGGATGGATTATTTACTTTATTTAATTATTTTGACAGTTCAACTAAGATGTTTGAAGATTTATTTTTGAAAAATCTTTTTACGTGAAACAAAATTAGAATCGATGCCTGGTTTTGGTTAGAAAATTAAAGCTAAAATAAGTAGCAGCTTTTAGCAAAGTAATAAGAACCTTAAACACGAATTAAAAGTATATGTAGCGTCCACCATCTCGGTCTCGTTTAAAGAGGACAGGGGACGTTTTGTCAGTACCGCTTTAACATTTGTAGTAGTCGTTAACTGCGCATGCGTAAATCGAATCAGCGGTTTTCGTTTCCAAATTCGAAATGCTTTTATAAACGGAATCAACATAGCAGTAATTGAATTGTTTAAATTTCAATACTATAATCTACACGATAAATGTTTCGATGATATTAACTGGGCAGAGTCCAATAAGCCCACCCGAATTTTAAAATTTAAAACAGAGAACAAGATCGACGTACGGAAGCATTTAATGGATAAGCCACTGGGAACTACTTGGAAGTTATGTAGTACTGTTCCCCATGAGCTTTGGTGAACGCCGGCACATCCTTTGAGAACAAGTCGCGACCCGTTCTACCAGCTTATCCAGTCCACAATTTAAACGATTCAACCGTTCCCAAATTAATTGCTTGAATACTAGAAACTGTTCATTGATACGAATGTCGATTGTCAAATGGTCGATTTCTCGTTACAAATCGATTACTGCACGTGCTCAGGTTCCACCTCGGTTGCCCATTGTTGCGGTCAATTTTAATGAGCGCCTTCGTACTGTGGGAATGGGACTGGGGATGAGCTGCTGAAGAAAGGAATAGTTTTTGTTGAACACTGGCTGAGTGAGGCGAGATTATAAAGCTGGTTCGACATGTAGCGATTTAGATGTTTAAATAATAACGTATTAGAAACCAGAAATATTGTATTTTTAGTCAGTACTTCGGTTAAAGGTGGGGGGAATGGAACAATACAGATTTTACTTCTCACAATACGAATAATATAGAAAATATCGATATCAAGATTTAATATTAATGTTTCTTTTTTTCTCTTTTTGTTTTGTGTTTAACATCCGACTATTGTGTACACTTGGGCTAATGCAGACGATGGGATGATTTATAGCGTATGAAAATGCCAAGCACTGGCCGGGAATCGAACCCGGGTCCTCGGGGTGAAAGCCCAGTACGCTATCAACTAGGCCACCGAGGCGGCTTTGATTTGTTGAAAGTTTGATAGTAGTTGTTGTTAGTGGAAAATGCTATGTTGTTGGAGCGGACATTTATGTTTCTGATTTCAGGCTTAATGAGAAGACAAATAAAAACGGTATTTATTTGCATGTCTATCAGCCTGTGTGTGTGTGTGTGTGTGTGTGTGTGCGCGCGCGCGCTTGTATATTTTTTGAAGGGTTATCCTGTGATTTGTTCAAACATAGTTTGCCCATATATGCAAATCATTTAAACCATTTTTCAGTAAAAAAAATTTTAAAAATCAAGTCAAATATGATTTTTTTAAACCAGTTATTACTTTACGAACGAATTTCACTCAAATGTAGTCCTTAACTCCCCCCCCGCTCCAAATATGGGTATCTATATTCGCATTTTCTCAAACCGTATATTCGGTTTCAATTAACGTTTTCTCTAAGTGCCAAAAAAAAAAATTTCGAAAAGTATCAACAGAAATTGGAAACTCAGTTCATCACCTATTTTCCCAATTTTAGAGATTTTTTACTCAAGTCAGTATAATTGACAATTCTAACAAATTATTCCAAATTTCCATTTTTTCATCGATAAGTTCCGTAACTGAATTTTTGAAATGATTTTGCAACATTTATTTTTGTTCGGATTCAATGTGAAAGCTTCGTGATATGTGCTCGCTCTTTTGTGATTTGAAAGAACTAAACATTTCGTACTTTTGTACAAATGTTCTCCCAAGAAATTCGTGTTTACGATGTTTTTGATTCGCCAGGAAATAAGGGTCATTAATAACACAACATTGTCCCTAGCCGTTTGGCGGGGTGATTTGTCATTAAGGGATGAAAAGACGTGGACATCCCAATAGTGGCCTTCCGTTCTAGTTGTACTTTGTGTAAACATTTATTGTGGCTGGAAATCTAACGTTGGGGATGTGACTGACTGTGTGAGAGGGTGCGAAGTGCGGTATTGTTGCATCAGAATGCAGGCCTATTTCAGTGTTGACTTCTACCCCTAAGGGACAAGAGTTGTGGATAAAATTTAATAAATCGTTCAGAGATGTCTTACTGTATTTTTGAAATTTCCAGTAATATTTTATGAGAATAGTTTTAGGATTTCTAAAATTTTGTATGTATTATTAGCATTGTAATTTAAAAAGAATAAAAATTAGTTACTAGAGCGATCCTTCATAAAAACTCAAATGAGCACAAATCCTGAAATGTAGAACAACATTTTAAGGATTGTTAAAATATATATACTTTAGTTGAACTTGGTTATAACGTCTTTGAATTTTACATTAACTCGAATGTAATATCATTTGTTCACGAGTGCAATCAAAAGATTTTCTTTTTAAAAAAAACACATAATAGGAAAAGTTAGAGTGGAATAAAACTACATAAGGTCTGCATGGAAATTGTCATACAGCAGATAAGTGCCGTTAGGATTAATACTGCTGACAGAAACAAGACTGAGCTGTAAATATTTGTTATTCTGCTGAAACGCGAAGTTGTTCTTAAGAATAGGCTGTATGTTTATTCTATTCCACTATACGTAGCCCCAGATGTAACTTTAAGTGACGTATAGCCAAGTATCACTATAGTCTATATATAAAAAACATTATTTAGGTAAAAATTAATATTTTAAACTTCTGAAAATTTGATTTTACCGTTGAAATATTCATTAAAATCTTTTAAAATTAGCATTTAAAAACTTAAAAATTTAATTGAAAATACAAAAATTAACGAAATAAAGGCGGTTTTTTGTCATATTAATTATTACTTTTTGGAAGTTTGCTTTCATTATATTAACGAGACGGCTGCATACTAACATTATTCTATTTTCTTGGAAGATTATCTAGTTTCTTATTTTGATATTTTCTGTAACAAAACTTCAGTTCTTACAACTTCAGTGATTGGCTATGATTAAATAGATTATAAGTTACGAGAAACATTTAGTTACATAATTAGCCTACTAATTTTAGTTTGATATTTATGATACATTCAATAGTTATACTTCGACCGATTTTGTCCAAAGTTAACATTTCGGCGACAGTATGGCGTTGTTGATCTTTCGCTAAGAAAAACTAAGCCACACACAAAGTTTGGTCAGGGTCAAAGAAATGTTATTGTTTTCGTGCGCGAACTACCCTTTGTAACATGATTCCTTGCGAACCCGACCAATTAGGGGATGTACCGTGGCTTGTACAGATTACCGGGTCGAGAGGGTGGGCCGGAAGAGAGGGCGTGTTCAAGGGTGCCAACACTTGACGTCGGCAGGAAATGAAGACATTTATTACGTTCAGGTTTGGAGGAAGCGAAATTAACTTTGAGAGTCAAAAAAAGTTGTCAATAGCGAAAAAAACTTATATGCCTGAAAAATAAGTACAATTTGCATATGTTTGAGTTTTTATTTTAAAAATTTGATTGGAGAATGAACCATGATCCCGAATCATTACCGAAAGCAAATTTCTTATCCCTTGAATATCGTTTATTGAAATGTTTGTTTGTATCCAGTTAGTGAAATGCTACGATAGTCACGAAATTTCCATAGAACAAATTAGCTATTTGAGCGACCATCATGGTAAGACCCAGACACGGAACCTTGAAATGAGCACCGATTCTGACCTCTATATCACGTTTTGAGGAGATACTAAAATTTTTATATTCACAATTTTAGTCCGATTTTATTTAAACTTGGCACAAAAATCGACTATTACAATTACTTGGACAAGTTTGTTAACCAGTAAAATTCGTTCAACGTTTCAAAATGGCAATAATTTTAAATCTTTAAAAATTCTTTACAAATTTTAATAATTTTTTTTATATCTAATTTAACCGTAAAAAGCGTTAAAAACTGCGTCAATTTTCACTTTGAATTTTCAAAATCCTTTGAACTTAAAAACAAATGTTGATGGCTGTCAGGGTTCATTTTCGTATTTTCAGTATGAATTGAAAGTTTAAGTGCTAATATATGCAGATTTTAATGCTTACGTTCGCAATTTTGGTCCGATTTTATTCAAACTTAGCATAAAGTCGTCTGTTGAAATAGCTTGAAAAAGTTTGTTAACCAACAATATTCGTTTAACAGTTTCAAAATGGCGATAATTTTACCTTATAAGAAAGTTAGTTTAAAGTCGATCGCAAAGTTTGTACCGAACAGACAAACAGACAAGAAAGCTAATTAATATTTCATTGTCATCAAGTTTTGAGATACATTTAAAGTTTCAAGTCTCTAGCCTATCGGGGGAAATTATTTAAAATAGATTACAAATTTGTACCAAACAGACAAGAAAGCTAATTAATATTTCATTGTCATCAAGTTTTGAGTTACATTTAAAGTTTCAAGTCTCTAGCCTATCGGGGAAATTAGTTTAAAATGGATTACAAATTTGTACCAAACAGACAAGAAAGCTAATTAATATTTCATTGTCATCAAGTTTTGAGTTACATTTAAAGTTTCAAGTCTCTAGCCTATCGGGGAAATTAGTTTAAAATGGATTACAAATTTAAAACAGACAAGAAAGCTTTAATATTTCAAGTCTTTTGAGTTACATTTAAAGCCTATCGGGGAAATTAGTTTAAAATGGATTACAAATTTGTACCAAACAGACAAGAAAGCTAATTAATATTTCATTGTCATCAAGTTTTGAGTTACATTTAAAGTTTCTAGCCTATCAGGAAATTAAGTCTCTAATATTTCATTGTCATCAAGTTTTGAGTTACATTTAAAGTTTCAAGTCTCTAGCCTATCGGTGGAAATTAGTTTAAAATGGATTACAAATTTGTACCGAACAGACAAACAGAGAAGAAAGCTAGTTAATAAAAACGTGATAAAAATCGATAAAACTTCGAGAAAAGATTTTTGGAAAAAACAATTTAAAAAAAACTCTTTTGAGTAAAAGAAAGCTTCAAAAAACATCATGAGATAAGTGCAAAGTAGATTTACGACTCGATTCATTGAAATCGTTGATGGTTGCAGAAACAGACAGACAGACAGGCAGCCAAGTAAAAACCACTTTTTTTTAATCAAGTGTTAAGAAAACGGATAGATCTATCAAAATCTCAAGCTAGATTTTCTTCACAATCGCGAAACTTTTTCAAACTTCCTGCCGTGGGAAAGTAATGAAAAAGGTGTCGGAATACAAAATTGTGTTTTGGAACGACCAGAAAAAACATTCACTGATTTAATTTTCCAACCGTATTCGAAGTTTACACGAATAAGCCAGTGTTCGCGTTGACATGCGCGAACATGTGTTATTCAACAAGGGTGTGCAAAAACACAGGTACAACGTGTTGGCAAATTTAATCGGTAAAAAATGCGAACAAATCCGAGAGCGTTGACAAAGCGTTGTTAACAAGTGTCGTTCACGCCGGGGCCGCAGTAAGTCAAAGATCCTGGCGCGGGCGCGGGCGCTATTATAAATCAGAATTAGCGGCTATTGTCTCACCTGTACAACTTTTTGTCGCTGTCAAATTCCGAAGCTCGAGGTGAGAGGTTTTTGGCGGATTTTTCATTTTTCACCTTTTGTTTGCGTTGAGGAATTCGATATATCGGCAGTCTTATCGTTTTGTTAGACTTATTGAAACTGAACAAGCTTTTGTAATAGTTAACGCTTTTAATTACCACAAATAAATAAGCCTATTTTAGTTTCCCTTATACAAAGTATAACTACAATAGTATTGCACTCCGGTAAAAAAGTTTTTTGGAAAAATAGACTACCCTTTTCATCAAAAAGAGTGTTGACTTGAATGTCTGTCCGTCTGTAAATGTTACTGATAAAGTGCAGAAATCACTTATTCTACAGATTAGCTAGGTAATATGCACATTAACTAGGGGGTGAAAATTGTTTAATTTCTCAAGTTACCTAAGCAATCTGCACATTACCTACTGGGCACTCATTGAAGTGAAAATAAGATCTTTGCTGGAACAACAGCAACGTTTCTGTAAGGTTAAATTAACGTAACGTTATTTATTAATGATCTCTAAAGAATCACGTTAATACAATTAAACATTCAACAAATTATTTGATAGAATCAATCATCAATCAATTAAAAAAATTGTAATACAAAAATTCAAACGGTTTAAAATATTATTACAATTAAGGAAATTAACGTAATGTTATTTATTTATTTTTCGATATTTAAATAATCAAATTAATGTTATCAACAGATTCGTTGAAAAATCAATCAACAAACATTCGGTCATTAAAGATACGGAAGCCGCTAATATGCACATTACCTGGCAAAGCGCGGAAAAATCTTGATTGCTCACGTTATCGGAGCAAAGCAGTTAACCTGCAGATTAGCTAGGTAATGTGCACACTAACGGCCGTACATCTCTAATGGAGACTAAACAAATGTATAGGTTTTAATAACATTTTATGTACTGACTTGTCCATATCTTATTAGTAAGTTATACAACAAATATGGATAATTATCTTTTTAAAAACATTCTTTAAGTAAAAATCAACAAAAATATGAACATCACGGTTTAGCACTCAATCTTGGAGTTTAAAAATAATTCATAACTGAAAACAGTGTAATGAATTTGAAATAAAACAATTTCACAGTTCAGTAGTAAATGTACAAAAAACCCGAACCCTAATAGCCATCAATTAACTCTCTGGGTAATTCGTTATAATGACTTAATTGAATATTCATAACATGTAATTTGTTAGAATTTTCGGTTTTTTAAGATAGTTTTTTAAACCGGTTTCTTAAAAAAAAATAGCTACGTGATAATGCTAAATTTGTGCCATATTTATGCACAAGTTCTACAACGTGAAAAGCAGCGAAAATATTTTCAAATTTTTCTTCAAAAGCTTTCTCCCCTAAGGCACAGTTTTTATAGCAAGTTACAAACCGTAAACAAGTACCAAAGCTGTCCAACTATTTGGACTATCGACCCAGAGAAGTACGTGAGCCACCTTACTGGCCATCGTTCTTGCCCCAGCGTTAATGTCTAAAACACACGTCACGTTTTGATTAGGCAAACGCCGGCATCAGTCATAGATTGTATTATTTGTACTGCGGTCGCACCGAAATCAGCCGAGCGTTAAGTTTGGCTGTGTAATTTTAACAATCCAGCCCGGATTCAACTTCCACGGCAGTTGTTTCTCTTTTTGTTCATTAAAACGTGTTTTTCCCCTTCTGGATTGTGACCGCAATTCGGTTTTTTCTGCCCAGGTAAGTGTGTTCAATTTAGCGGGAATCGTAATTATATTTTAAGTACTTGAACAAATATTTTAATAAAAATAATTGCCGCGATAAAATCAACGGCGAAGACAAGCCGTAATTGTTTTATTTATTTTAAAGTTAATTAATCGTTTAATTAGTTTCTAACCGTTGCTGATTTTTTCTTATGTTCATTGTTTTTTGTCTGCTTTAAAAACATTCGCGCATTTTCCGTTATGTTAAAATTATAGTCCAGCATAACAGTAGCATAAAATGTATTTAAATATTGTATAATTAAAAAAAAATTAAAAGTTTTGGAAGTTACTGATAAGAAAAAAAAAAAAATCAGTACTTTAGATTTTGCTTAAAATCTTATATGAGTTTTGCTTATTTACATCCAAATTATTAATTTTTGTTACTCAAAATTTGATGTACTAGCTTGAGTTGTATCTTTTAATATAGAATAAAACCAAAATTTGATCAACCAAGTTGAAAGGATTTTTCTTTGTTATTTCAGTTTCTCTATGACTATTGAACAGTGTTTTTTTTTTTTTTTTTTTTTTTTTTTTTTGAAGAGAAGCCTGTAACAACGAATTCGTTTTGTTTGGACTTTTGTAAGTTACGTACGAATACATTTTCATCAAAATATTACAACCGTCTTTGAAAAATCCATATTCAATTATGTATTTCCACAAAAAGAAGTTTCGAAAATGAAAATCATTAAACCAGAACTACATGCCAAATTTTAACGACATTTGTCAACGTGTTTAGTTACAGATATACAAACAGTCAAACAGGAAAGTCAGAACGACCTTTTGCAGTTCCAGAGAAATTAAAAATAATATATTTACTGAATGTGAACGCCTTCTTTAACAGTACATTATTTATTTTTAATACTTATTTAGTACTTATTGCAAAATAGTAAATATTTTCATATCTAGTTGTATCGCGCAAAGAAACTTATTCAAATCAATCAATTTCTCTTCATCTGAGAAAACCCTAACTCACGTGACTCATATTTAAATATTTTTCTTCCAACAGTCAAACATTACCTGAATTTCTCTTTTTGTGTCTTATTGCTACTTTCTACGTGCAAACAAAATTTCAAATTACTGGTTGAAATGATCGCATAGGTTGATCATACAATCATAGATGATTCATACAAGTTACCAGACAAATGATATAGGGCAGAGAAATTAGTTATTACTGTATAAAAAGCTAACGTTTTTCAAAAGTAATTGTGAAAGGAGTTAAGATATAAGTACTGGCCATAGTTCTTATTCAGCGTTAATGTCTAAAAGCACAGGTCACGTTCTGAGAAGGAAAATACCTACATGGTAAAAAATAAATAAATAAAATTATTAACAAATGTTTATGAAAAAATGAGTTATTGAATTGAAGCAGCCATATTTGAATTGAAGACTCGGGACTTTAAAATGAGTACCGATATACATACACACACACACACACACACACACACACATATATATATATATATATATATATATATATATATATATATATATATATGTTTTGGTCCGATTTGATTTAAACTTGGCAATTAACTAAGGTAATAGTTCTGACAAGTTCGTTAACAAGCAAATTCGTTTAACAGTTTCAAAATGGTGCCATTTCAATTCTTTAAAAACTCATACATTTTTTCTACATTTTTAAAATATGTTTTCATCATTGTAATCATCACAACAAACTGCTTAAGTTTGAATTTTTGATTTAAGAAATTTAATTTCACTGCGGTCATGGTTCATGTTTATATTTTCAGTGCAATTTGAAAGTTTAAAGCGTTAATATATGCAGATTTAAATTTTGATTGTGATAGCGAAATAATAATTTCAAATAAGGGATTATAAGAAAATTCTTTTAAAAATTCACTTCTAACACGTCAGCGAGACGTCTACATGCAGCGATTATATTTGAGGGTAAGAAATTTCACGTTTCTAAGTTTTAAGTAAAATTTTGTATAACAATACAGAAAAGTTAATAAATTTTTCGACACTGTTTACAATAACAGATTCTGGATTACTAAAGACCTGCTTAACTCCAGGTTGGAAAAAATTCTAAAAAATCCAGATAAAGTATTTGTTGATACAATTGTTTTAAGGAATTCTAGTTTGAAGGTTACCATCATTAGCCCCCTAAATTGTCTATTTTACATGGAAACCATTGTATTCACTTAAATTATAAAATTTGCAGCAAACTTTAAAACGATGGTTTCATTTACTTCTTAATGATTACAAAATATAAGAGAGATTTAAAATTTCAAAATTTGTCAGTCATTTTCCAGTATCGTAGTAAACGTTAAAGTGTCTAACGAAACACCCTATTTTTTTAATGTTTTCGAATATATATATATATATATATATATATATATATATATATATACATACATATAAAGTACCCCATTGAGCTTTTCGCTCGTCTAAAAATGCCAAAAAATTCACGTAAACTAGAAACCACTTCAATATTATTTCACATTTATTGAACATTCCGTCTAAGCGAGATCACGCTACTCTCGCATCAGCTGGCGGTAAAGTATTGCCTTAGGAAGCATTGGTGTTAACGTAAAGGCACTGTATAGGTAATTATATGCCTAGGGTGACCTTGAAAGCGGTCGAATAAACAAACATAAGGTAGAAGCAACCCTTACTTAGTGACATTCCTTTTAATAAAGGGTAGTTAACAATATCTGATATACAAACACCCTTGGGTGGCGTGGCATTGTTATTATGGTGAGTGTTGAGTGGAACAGGATTTAAATACAGGTAGTTTCGGAACACAATCTTAAAATTGTGCTTGTGAAACTGGGCAATGATTTTGTGATACTTTAAGCTAAAAAATTCCTTACTCAACTCTAGCGCTAAATTTTTAGTTTCGAATTTCGTTTTTTTTTAAATTGCTGAAGTTGTAGACCTGAAATGACTGTCAATATTTTGTTAATAATTTGGACAATTTTGTTGCCCAGTAAAATGCGTTCAACATTTACAATGCAAATTTTGAAGGAAATAATAACGATTTCTTTATTTTGAATTTTAAAAAAACATATTTCACCATCGTAGTATATAAATTAGTATTTTTACTTTTCAAAGTCGATTGAAATTATTAAAGTGACGGCGGTCAAGATTTATCTTCTTATTTCGAATATAATTTCAAATTTTATTGTGCTAATTAATAAGAATTAGATTTTATGTTGGTACGAGTGTCAATTACAGTATTAGGTAAATTAAGTTCGTTACCCACCGAAATCCGAACGGTTTCAAAATGTCGGTAATTCCATATCATAAAAGTTCTAAACTTCTTTATATTACACTTTTTTTTAGTATATTTTTGCCGCAGTAATCTGCGTTAAACTCGTATACACTAACCTTAAATTTTTTTATTTATTAAAATTAATAAATTGAATTTTGCAGCAATCAGTGTTCATTTTTAATATAATAATAAATTTGAAATTGCTAATGTACGCAGATTTGAACGCTGATTGTGGTGATGACTTAAAAGTTATACACAGAAGATAAAAATTCGTAAAGCTGTTATTTTACATTTTAAAATGGAAATGATCTAAAGAATTGTATGCCAATACAAAATGGTAAGAAAGAGAGCCTATGTTTCTATTTCCTTAAAAAAAAATAACTTCTTCAAAAAATTTAAACAATCGCGGCGTGAAAAGTGTAAATGTCTCGCTGACGTGATAGAAGCGAATTTCCTAAAGTGAAGTTTTTTATCTGAAGTGAAAAGTGAACTCTTTTTTAAAATCTGCAATTTAAATCCGTCAAATTATATTTCTCAGTGTCAACGGATTTTGAAAATCAAATCAAAATAGTTAATTTACGCACTTCCTAGGGCTGATTACAAAGATGAAATTGGATTTTCAAAAATATTTAGAACAAAGAAGTAATGCATTTTTTTAAAAAAATGAAATGACCGCCATTTTTAAACAGTTGTACGAATTTTGCTGGTTTACGAAATTTTCCAAACTATTACCATAATCGATTTGTATGCCAATTTTGAATCGAATCGAACCTAATTTGCGGACGTGAGCGTGCTGAAACACACACACACACACACACACACACACACACACACACACACACAAACACACACACACACACACACACACACACACACACACACACACACGTGCGCGTATGTGTGTACATATATGTACACATATGTATGTACAATATTAATATATACATGAAGTTTCAAATTAGTTTTGTTTATTTATATTTCATTTTTTTGTTTTTCTTGCTGAAATTTTGTTTTTTATTGTTTAAACTGCCTATTGTTATCATATTTTGTGTAATTATTTATGTTTGTTATGTTCAAAGTAAAATATTTTTATAATTATGTATACAATTTTATCTTATTTTAGTTTCATGTCATGTTAAGTGACAGAGGTGACCTTATGGTCCTAACTTCGCACCTTGAAAAATAAGAATCTTAAAATCAATTTAAAAAAATCAAAATCTTTCTTTCTGTAATAGATATTAATATTATGTTATTACTTTTATTTTCTTTAAATGTTTATTGTACTACGTCATACTTTCTACATTTTATTCAACGAGTATATTTGTTCTGTTTTATTTTAATAATTCAATGTGTTAATTTAAGTGTAAATTATAAGATGTTACGAGGTTAATTGGAAGATATGACATAATGCCCTAACTTCGCCTCAAATAAAGGTTCAAATAAATAAGTATTCATTCATTTATTCCCCCTCTCTCTCCCTCTCGAGAGAAATTACTAACAGCAAAAGAGAGATTCCCTTAGTTTTTATTACTATTACAAATCGTGACCCAAGTAAACCAGTTCCAAACGTTTTCTCCTCAACCCAGACGCGCGCTGCCAACGTATCAATTTGGTCATCAATGCCCACGGCCAATATTTACTCACCTGAACCCGTAAAAAACAACACCTTTCGTACAAAAACACACACCTACTTAACCCCCCACCCCAAATCTCGAACACGGATACGGTTATATATATTTTCCAAAGAATATTTTAAAGGTGTAATTTTGTGATAGCAGCAGGTGTTTGTTCGGGCGCGGTAATTAACTTCTTGTGTAGGTTTTGTTGAGGTTAGGTTTTATTATTACAGCACGGTGTAAGAAAATAATGACCAGTTACTGTTTAATGAGTGGTTAGCACAAAAAGAAAGCGCGAAATATTTACATTCAGTGTGTTTGCACAGGTAACGACAACATTGCAATGAAGAAGGAACATCCTGCAGGATCGTAACTAGTTTTATCATTCGCAAATTACAAAATTTTCTCCTATTTTTGGCAGGTTATATATATATATATCCTAAAAAATCAATATTTTCAAATTTCAAATTACATTAGAAATACGAAAATAAATCCTGTCCGCAGTCACTTTTATTTACCTATTTTTTATAGAATTTAAAAATAATAACTTGAGTCTAATTTAAAAAAAAATATTTTTAAGAATTAATAATGTCGCCATTTTGAAACTGTTGAACTGATACTTGTCGGTAGTCTTAAATCGGTACAATCTAGTCGTTAAAAAGGAAAAATCTAGTCCTTAAGTAAGCCTACCAAAACCGATTTCAAATAAAAGTAATCTATGCTTTGTAGGCTAAGTAAATTGAAAAAAACGTAATGCAACCTTATCTTTGCCAAAGAACGCTTCTAATATATTTTTTGGTGAATTAACTGTATTTGATATTTCATGTAGTGCTTTTCAATGAGTTTTTTAACTTTTTGTACGCCTAGATTAAATTTACATTTGAGACTTTTTTTTCAAACAAATGTTTTTACTAAACAATATTTCCCTTACACACATTTATTCGTAAAATATGTAATTTTCTTAAAATTACGTAATCATGCACCTCGAAATAAACCATTCTTTAACTTTAATATTGAAGCCTTTTAACGTTATTTCTAAAAATGGTGTACTTATGCTGTGTATAAAAACACAGGGTAAACCCTTAAAGCAGCTGCTATATAGTACAAATGAAATATAATTTTAAAAGTGATTTATAATAATAATTTTAAAATTTTTATATAACGAGTAAAGTTAGTAAATTGTAAATTAGTTTCTCCTTTATAAATAGGATCCGTAAGACCGTAGTACAAAAGCATGTTTCAATATTCACTTAGCTTACTGTTATAACGCTATTTTTATAGGTTTAGAATAGCCTCTGTAAATAACGTGATTATATGTCTCGGCATTTGGGTTTATATCACACAAACATTGCTCAAAGTGTTTGACCATAAATCTTGGAAAGGCTTCTATCATTATTTTATTTAATTAACAATATGTTTTCACCATCATAATCAACTTTTAAACCTGCATAAATCGGTGTTTTAAACTTTAAACCTAAGCTAACAAGACGAAAATGAACCCTGACCGCCGTCAATTAGTCAATTTATTTTGAAGATTTTAAATGCTAATTCATGCAGATTTTTAATGTTGAATACAATGGCGAAATCAGATATTTTTAAAATGTAAAATAATAAAATTTATAATTTTTTAAAATTTGAAAATAGCCGCCATTTTGAAACATTTTTCTGCTTTTTCTGGGTGACGAACTTCTTCAAGCTACAGGCCTAAACGAAATCGATGTTTGTGCCAAGTTTAAATGAAAACAGATCAACATTGCGAACTTGAGAGAGCTTGTGTGTGTGTGTGTGTGTGTGTGTGTGTGTGTGTGTGTGTGTGTGTGTGTGTGTGTGTGTGTGTGTGTGTGTGTGTGTGTGTGTGTGTGTGTGTGTGTGTGTGTGTGATAGCACGCCTAAAATTGTGTAATTTTAACACCTCTCAAATAATGGACGAGTAGTCAGGATCGGCCGCCATTTTAAAGTTCATAGCCTGGGTGATACTTCAATGGCCGCTCCAACAATTCATTTTGCAATATAATTTCACCAACATTTCCAGGACAACACCAGTTAACTGATATGGTATTAAAGAACTACATGCTCGTATTTAGAAAAATTGATCTAAATCTAAACGATTTGACCCAAACACAGAATGAAATAAGCGATCCTAACATCTAGATCACTCTTCTTGTGGTCGTTTAAAATCTTATAATTTAAAAGAGCTGACGTGTTCAAGGTGATTAAAGCACCGATCATTCAACTGCGACTCCGAACCTGCGCGCCTCAAAGTAGTAGGTTCCAGGCTGGAGTTACTGCCGTTTTTTAGCACTGATCGCTCGTCCTCATTAGTTGGGAGATAAAGTATGGAAGACGCTCGGTCTTTTCGGGACAGTCCCGAAAACTCGACTTGGAGGGAAACGTTCACTTAAATTACACAAACTTTGCTTGCTCGCGTGGTCTGATATCAAAGGCCATCTTAAATCTAAGAAACACTTGAATACTGTTCTTGCAATTGCTTCTAACACATCAATAAGTAAGTTCTTAATGATAAGTAAATCAGGTAATTATAGTAAATACAGGTGAATCAGGAAGTGAAACAATCACATTAACACTGTTAAATATAAGCACAGTTTTCGTTCTTTAGATGGCGCATCTAAACTAATCTGAAGAAGCATCGCTGTCAATCGAATGCGTTAAAGCAATTCAAACAATGAACCATGTTTTGGAAATCGGGAGTAGATAAAGAATAAAGTGCCAATAAAAAAGTTAAGCTCTACAGAAGAATATGATTGGAGTAATAAACCATTAAAGACGGTGAAATAATGGAAGTGACATTACAAAATTTAGAAAAGTTATTGTATTACAAAGTTAAATTTTATTAGTTATATAGATGAATGTATTGGGTTTTTTCGAAATATTTTAGCAATCGTTTTTGTTATTGTAATTTTATTAATATTAATTGAGTTAAATTTTTGAGATTAGTGTAGAAGTATACACACTTTAAATTAAATGTTAGTACTTTATTAAGTTGACATGAAACTTTTTGTTTTTATTATTTTAAGGCGAAAAGCACATCGAGGCTATTATTGCCTCCCTAAATGTAAGTGTGAGTGTAAAGTGTTAAAGCCATAAGTTTTTTTCCGGCGAAAAACCGATGGGGTTATCATCGCCGACAAATATAAGCGTGAGAGTGAAGTGTTAACGTCGTAAGTGTAGTGTTGTAAGTGTAAGTGTGTGTTAGACTCGGGTACCGCAAGAGACACACTCTCAATAGGTGCAGCTAGTCTGCACCCCTGCGGGGTGATATGAAACTAAAGCCCCTTCCACAAAAAAGAGGGTTTTTTTAGTAAACATTAACACCGTATCTGTATATTATTATATTCATTCTGAAGCACGATATGTTCACCGTGTCTATAAATCATTATAAGCTATTCATACTGAAGCACGATAGTATCTATATTTTATTATTTTCATGCTGAAGCACGATAGTTCGCCGTATATATTATTACATTCATGTTGAAGCACGATACGATCACCGTATCTATATATTATTAGGCTATATTCATGCCGAAGCACGATATGATCACCGTATAGGTATATTTATTATATTAATGCTGAAGCACGATATGATTACCCTATCTATATAATTAATATATAAATGCTGAAGGAAGATATGCTCACCGTATATATTATTACATGCATTTTGAAGAACGATATGATCACTGTCTCTATATTACAATATTCAATCTGAAGCACTATATGATAATCTTATCTATATATTATTATATTCATGCTGAAATACGGTATTATTACTGTGTATATTATTATATGCATTTTGAAGCACGATATATATTATAAACAGTGCTTATTATTATATTATAAGCATTGTGTATTATTATTATATTCAATTTGAAGCACGATATGATAACCGTACCTACATGTTATTTTATTCATGCTTCAGCATGATATGATCACTGTATCTATATATTATTATATTCATGCTGATGCACGTAGGATAAAACTAACCGAGCAATGGTTCATCTTCCAACAAAGCTGCTATAACGAACACCACCCTAGGCAAAGGTATTATTATAGTGTAGGCTGTGATTTCGCCTTGATCAAACAAACACCTGCCTTCTAAAGTTTGGAAACTAATTTACGCTGGCCCTTATGATTAAACAAAAAAATAATATTAAAAACCTACACCTCTTGAAACAGAACGCCTTAGGCTGTGTTGTAAGACATGCTTAATGCTTTTAATTTACTTTTATTATTACTATAGAAGTAATAACGTTGTTGAGTGTGTCGGCAGTGGAGGCAGACGGTTTTTTGTTCCACGTTTGGAAAAGTAAATACAGCGAACATATGTGACGTCATGATGCGGAGTTTTTGTAAATACAGGCTGCCGTAAACCCATCTAACGACGTACCGGTTTTTATTTTCACGCCGTACGACGTTTATGTAGTTATTAAATAAAGAAATAATTAATTAAAGAAAAAATAAGATTTATAATATAATATACTTTTTTTCTGAAACGGACTTAAAAAAATATGAAATAATTTCTGCAAGCTCCGTACAGACATTGTCCTGAAAATGCGTTATTGTGAATTTTTTGTAGCTGTCAAAATATTTTAAGATTTTAAAAGAAAAACGTGGGGCGTATCCTAAGTATTTGCATAGCTACTAAAAACTCACAACCACAAATTTTCAGGACAATGCTACAATTAGGGATGACACAAATTTTTAAAATATAGATCGATGTTCTAATGTATCGATGTATTATTTGAAGAACATCGATGGCGTTAAAATATCGGGACGAAAACATCGATGTTCCTTAGGATTTTTAATAAAACTGTTAAACACGTAATTACAAAATCACTAATGAAATAATGTAACGTGGAAATTATTGAAGTACTTTATACTAAAAATTAAAAGTGTTTTTCTTTTTTGTAGATTAAGAATATTAATGAATTAAATGTAAAATATATATATAAACATAATAACGTGTATTGTTAAACCCAAATATACGAGTTAAAACAAAAGTATCATTTGAACAATTACTTTGCACCAGCCAAGACAGTGTGCAACTGTCATTGTCACCTGAAGTGATAAGCTGAACTGCTGATAACAGAAGCAAAATGTGCTCCAATAGATCACTGAGAAGGAACACCACGAGCCATTTTAATTACAATATTGATATATCGGGACAAAACATCGATGTTGAAAAATCGGCATGTCAAAACATCGATGTTTTTAGAGTAAAGCATCCCTAGCAACAATATCTGAATGGGGCTGGGAGAAATAATTTTATACTTTTTAGTCCGATTTAAAAACGTTGTGTATTAAAATTGTATTTGTTTTCTTTACTAATAAATAATTGATTTTTTTTATAAACACAGCGTGAAGATCGATTTTTGCGGGGAAATTATAGAATTTTAGTAAGTGTGTGTAACGTTTTTGTGTCGTTTATTTCGCTCATGAACGACAGCCATTTTGAAATTTAAAGATTTGTTAAGTTCATAAAAACCTTGGTATACTTTTTTTAAGCAGATCGGAATTAGTTTGCTCTATAACTGATATCACACAAAACGATTGCGGGTTGTAAAAAAGTATTCTTGGCACGTGAGGCGATAAAATATGTTTAAATTTGAATTTTCTACACAGTAAATAGATTACCTGTTTTACATACTATTAAAGTACGCCGGCGGTTTTGAATACACCTGCTGAATGTTTACGTGTAAATAATGCCCCCGCGATAATAATACACCTACTTCAAGTTATACGTTATTTTCACCGATGTGCAAATTATTACAGAGTCCAGAAGTGGAATTTGTAATGGCGTAATTACACGTCTTTTATTTTACGACGTGACCTCACCCGGTAGCAATCACTTCCTGATGAGGTCTGCAGCGCGAAACGAGTCCGAACCCTATAAATATGTCATTCCGAAAGTGTTGAGATTTGACAGCAGAGTTTATCGCCAAACACACGACTTGTTTACGAGCACGTGCGCAAACGCACTGGTACACGTGTGGCTTCGTGCTTGTGTTCTGAGTGGAATCCGGAAGTGACGCAATTAGTTTTTTCACTATACAAAGTATAAACAAAAAATTATGTCAATGAAGTCATTTTTACTTTAATGTATTCATCCTTTTCCTGATCCTTTGAATCGATGTAAAAGTGTAACATTGTTAACAAACCTTCCTCAAATTCCTTCACACTTGACTTATTCATTACAGCAAAATAATGAAAACATTTCACACAGCGAAACATAAATCCTGAAAGTAGCAACTTACGGTTTCTTAAATTAGGAAACCGTGATTTGATAGCGTGGTTTTATAACTTAAATTTTACAGCGTGATTTTATAACTTAAATATTACAGCGTGATCTTATTTATAAATTAAATTCTATAGCGTGATTTTATTACTTACATTTTATAGCGTGATTTTATAATTTAAATTTTATAATGTGATTTTATAACTACAATTTTAAATCGTGATTTTATAATTTAAATTGTATAGCGAAATATTTATAACTTAAATTTTATAGTGTAATTTATGCTATAAAAATGAATGAAACTTAACGAAAATCCGAGACAAAAATAAATGTGTAAAATATGTTTCAGTACTGTATTTTCAGTTTAAAACACAACCCTGGCGGAGGCAGCTGAAATGAGCAGCTGATGTGTTTAGCAATCCCACCGTACCTCTAGCTCATACTACTCTCTTTCATCTACTCAAAAAAAAAACAACAACAACAAAAAACACGAACACACACAGACAGAAGGACATGTGATGCGAGGTACATGTTTATATTGATATATAAAAGTATATTTTGCACTTCACAAGTCTCATATTAAATTAATTATAATTGAAAATTTCTGTGTTTCCGCCGAGATCGAACCGGAGTCCTTGCTGGTGTAAGGTGCACGCAGTAACCACTACACTACGGAACAACGAAGAAATTTGACCGATTTAAGTATATGAAATGAATAGATAATTTAAATTTGGTAGTTATATTAACAGTTGTTTTATATTAATTCGTAAAGATCAGCTGATTTCATTGAACAGCTGATAGGCTATAATAAGTTACAGGTTATGTTGTTAAAAACTAGGTATGTTAATTTGTCGTTTATATTAATTCGTAAGAATCAGCCGATTTCACTGAACAGTTATAATAACTTTAAGGTTATGTTGTAAAAACCAGGTATGTTAAATTGTCGGTTTTTCGAACAAATTATCGTAACTAAAATTGAAAAGGAAGTGAAAACACGACACATAATTTTTATTTTTAGTTCAATAACAGAAATTATTTAACTTCTGAGCTACTTACAGGTCTTAGGAAATAATAGTAATAAAAAAAAAATAACAAGGAAAACAGGATCAGTATCTGTTTTATGGTTTACCGTAGTCCGTTACAACTGAGTGAAATTCCAGTGTAGAAATTCTCAAAGAACATTTAGTTAAATGCCCTTATCACTTATGGAAAGGCTTCTCGGTGAACTTTCCTTATCACCTCCTGAAGATCTTAACAGACAGTCTTCCTTGTCGAGGCCCTTCGGTATTTACGGCGCTGGTTCTCAGTAACGGCGAAAACAGTTTCGAAGAAAATTCAATCGCTTTTTACGACGCTGAACAAATTACTCGTTCCTCTTCAGCGGTTCAATATTTCTTTCTGATAATAATAATTTCCTTTGCTTACAACCATAATTTCTGCGCTTGCAAATTTTAAACGGAAGTCTGTCCTTTCTGACATTGTCTTCGGACATATTGCGTGACTCGACGGAGGAACGCGATCGAACATTGATAACTGTTTTTTGCGGCAATAACAATAAAACCGACAGTTTAATAAATTTACTTTTTGCGCACTAGCGTGGCAGTTATAATTATTTAAAAATAAAATGCAGCAGTGGTTTTCAAACGTTACTGTCCCACTTTTCCTGCAAGAAATTCTTCCGGTACGCCCCAGAAGCTTTTAAGTGGCTAAATAAAACAAGTTAAATAAACGGTGCTGAAAAATGTTACAAACTTTCTCGCATATCGGTCTAATTAATGAAAGTCCGTATATCACATTTTGACAAAATTAAAATTAAAAAAGAAGTAATCTGTGCAAGCAGCTTTCTGTCTGACGGGATGAAAGAAAATTTACACATACGTTTTTATACGCTAAAATCAAATTTGAACAAACATTAATGAATAGTTTGAATATTACCCAGAAAATCTACTCATACATTTCAAAATGGCGGCCGTTTAACATTCTAATAAATACAAAACGTTATTTATACTTTTTATTTCTGATTTAACCATCACCGTTAAAAACTACATAAATTAGCACCTATTTTTGAAATTTCGTTGAAATGTTAGCGTTGATTGTGTAATTTTACGGATGTTTGACTTAGATTAGCGGCAGATGTACACGTAGTACGCCTTCAGTAAGTGTTGTATTTGCTGGAATTATTTGATTGCCCGTAACGATTGCTATAAAGTTTTCTTTCAGACAGTCCAAAGGAAACTTCAGCAAGCCTACGGAGGCAGTCCTTTGTCACAGGTTGTTCGATGGTTTAAGGCATTTTTAGAAGGAAGAGATTAATTTGAAGATAACGGCTTTCTTCTTCAAAAACTGATGATAATGTCGACAGGACCCGGAATCTTGTGAATTCAGATTGTCGATTGACGGTCAGAATGATCGGGGAAGAGTTGAATTTGACTAACACTACAGTTCATAATACTTTTCCCAATGATTAGGGTTAAGAAAAATCTACACACTACAGATTTTAGTTCCAAAAAACCCTCAGCAGTATCAAATATATATCAGGAGGAATTCTTGGAATAGATTGAAAATGATCTCCACTTTCTGGAACGTGCCATTACAGGTGACGAAGCCCAAGCGTCAGAGCATGAAATGGTACACTTAAAGCTCTCCAAGACGAAGAAAAGTAGTAATGAGCAAGTCGAAGATCAAATCCATGCTGATTTGCTTTTTGGATAGCCAGGAAATCGTTCACAAAGAGGGTGCCTCAAGGTTAAAGAGTCAATCAACACTTTTACCGAGAAGTTCTTGGAAGACTTCAAAAAAAAGGTCATGCTCGTGAGTCCAAACATCAAGAACGATTGGGTGGTGCATCACGATTTATGTGGTGTCACACAACAATCTCAGTCAACGAATTTTGGGTTTTTGTGGTTTCTTCCTCTTCCCGGAACTGAAAAACCCTCTAAAGGCAGGTAATTTAGACACTGGAAAACATTCAAAAGGCTGTAAACAATTAGCTAAAGGCTATTTCAATCTCCGATTTCCAGCACTGCTATGAGAAGTGGAAGAATCGTCTCCATCTCTGCGTATCTTCCCATGGAAGTCATTTTGAGGGAACAATATTGATTTGTAATTAAATTTACACACCCCGTATACATACATAAAATAAGCCAGGATCGGTATTCATTGCTACACGACAGTAACTCATTTTCGAATGCAATTCGCAATAATAAATTATCAACTAATTTTCTCTACGTGTATTTCAAGTAGACCGGTCTGCTTACAATCATATTAAAGGCACGATCAAACAACACCAAATTAACCACAGTTTACGATGTCATAATCATTTGTGGTTTCAACATATTTTACAGACTTCGTTCAAAGCTAGTCTATGCAGACATTTTCTGGAACGAATATCCTCAAAACCGATTTACGTCCTGTTTACCAAATCCGTGAACGGAAATAAGAAGAAAGCACAAAACCAGCTCTGCTAACTCGATCCTGAGTCCTTTACAACCTAACCTAACCCGTTCGAATAAGTCGCATACGCACAATAACAAGACATTTAGCGCTGAATGAGTCGGCACGACGACAAAGCTGGTCTCAGCAGGGTGCTACATGTGTCGCGGGGTGATTTGGGGATTTGGACACAATTCTTAAATGATTAAGGGCGAATTAGGTCGCACATGGAAGGGTTGTTCAAAGAGGAAATAGGAAAGAATTGGATTTAGTCGGGTTCCTTTGGAAACTTATTAAGTAGTGTCCCATGAGAGTGGTTAACACGTAAAGCCGGTCAGTGTTGAGTCCTTGGATGACTTCCTGAGCAATAATATTTTAAAGGTAATAAAAACTGGAAAGTCGGTCATCGTAGAGAGCTCAGAGGTAAGAGCGGATTAACGGCAGAATTGAAATTTTGATCTGTTAAAAGACAAGTTTCTCGTAACGTAGCTTTTAAGGACACGACACTTATTTATTTATGAGAGTTTAGTCATTAAAACATAATCGCAGCACACAGCTGACTCGCTGACGTGATAGAAGCGAATTTTTAAAATTATTTTTTCTCATCTCACCATTTTAAAGTTCTGATTCCACCATCATAATCAGCAATAAAATTTACATATATTAGGATTTTAAATTATCAAATTAAATTGAAAATACGAAAATGAACCGTGATCGCCGTCAAATAAAATCCCGTAATTTCAACGAATTTAAAAAATTCAAAATGTTAATTTATGCAGTTTCTAACGCTGATTACGATGGTGAAATCAACTTTTTAAGGAAATATAAGACAAAAAAGTTATGATATTTTAAAATTTTTAATTGCCGCCATTTTGAAACTTGTGAACGAAAATTGCTTGTTATCGAACTTGTCCATTCTATTACGATAATATATTTTTTGCTAAGTTTAAATTAAATCAGACGAACTATACATATAAATTTCAGAAATTAATCGAATTATACGACACTTTAGAAAGTAATCTAGGGGTTCAGGATCAGCGATCATTTTAAAGACCTTAGGTCTGATGATAGCCGCTCCAATAGCTCATTATTCCAATGAAAATTTGCAACTTTTTCCAATGGATATATATATATATTATTTTTTTTTTTTTTTTTTTTTTTTTTTTTAACGTCCGACTATTGTGCACACTTGGGCTAATGCAGACGATGGGATGATTTATAGCGTATGAAAATTCCAAGCCCTGGCCGGGAATCGAACCCGGGTTCTCGGGGTGAAAGCCCAGTACGCTATTAACTAGGTATATATATATACAACTAGGTATATATATATATATTAACTAGGTGTATATATATATATATATATATATATATATATATATATATATGTGTGTGTGTGTGTGTGTGTGTGTGTGTGTGTGTGTGTGTGTGTGTGTGTGTGTGTGTGTGTGTGTGTGTGTGTGTGTGTGTGTGCGGGCGCGCACGCGAGCGTGCGCATGTGTGTACATGTGTACATTCACAATCATAATTTTAATCCAATTTGATTGATTCAAACGGCACAAAAATCGATTTTGATACAGCTATTCCTTAGACAAGTTTGTTAAACAGCAAAATTCGTTCAAAATTTAAAAAATGGCGGCTATTTTAAACCTTTTAAAAAATTATAGCGTTGTTGTCACACGTTTTTTAAAATTCCGATTTCACCGACGGAATCAGCATTAAGAAGTGAACCATCATTTTGAATTTCTAAAATCGTTTGAAACTAACAAATAAAATTTTAATGCTTTCATGGTTCATTTTTGTATTTTCAATGAAATTTGAAAGTTTAAAATGCTAATATAGGCCTATGCAAATTTATTAAGATTTTGCTGATTATGATAGTGAAATCATAATTAAAAAAGGAGAAAATAAAAGAATACCTTTTTAAAATTCACTTCTATCACCTGCTGGCCGTGATTTTACTTGCTTTTAGGCCTTCAGGAATTTATGGCAAGATATGTTTATGTTTTTAAGTTTGAGGGTGCGCAATACCACTACAAAGCAGTCTCGAGCAGTACTCTGGAATCTGACAATTGTTGCAGTGTGCGGTAATTCGTTGATTGACAGACATCCTGTCTACAGTTAGTAGGTTTTATGTTTTTAAGTTTGAGGGTGCGCAATACCACTACAAAGCAGTCTCGAGCAGTACTCTGGAATCTGACAATTGTTGCAGTGTGCGGTAATTCGTTGATTGACAGACATTCTGTCTACAGTTTGTAGGTTTTATGTTTTTAAGTTTGAGGGTGCGCAATACCACTACAAAGCAGTCTCGAGCAGTACTCTGGAATCTGGCAATTGTTGCAGTGTGCGGTAATTCGTTGATTGACAGACATTCTGTCTACAGTTTGTAGGTTTTATGTTTTTAAGTTGAGGGTGCGCAATACCACTACAAAGCAGTCTCGAGCAGTACTCTGGAATCTGACAATTGTTGCAGTGTGCGGTAATTCGTTGATTGATTGACAGACATTCTGTCTACAGTTTGTAGGTTTTATGTTTTTAAGTTTGAGGGTGCGCAATACCACTACAAAGCAGTCTCGAGCTCTCTGAATCTGACAATTGTTGCAGTGTGCGGTAATTCGTTGATTGACAGACATTCTGTCTACAGTTTGTAGGTTTTATGTTTTTAAGTTTGAGGGTGCGCAATACCACTACAAAGCAGTCTCGAGCAGTACTCTGGAATCTGACAATTGTTGCAGTGTGCGGTAATTCGTTGATTGACAGACATTCTGTCTACAGTTTGTAGGGTGCGCAATACCACTACAAAGCAGTCTCGAGCAGTACTCTGGAATCTGACAATTGTTGCAGTGTGCGGTAATTCGTTGATTGACAGACATTCTGTCTACAGTTTGTAGGTTTTAATAATTGTAAAATATTTATATTAAATAACGATATTTGTACGCGAAAAGTAAGAAATTGTTATTTTTGTTGTTGTATCGTTTCAAGGCACGAAATTGTCGTATCGAATTTTGGCAGTCTACAATTTAACCATTTCTGCGAAGTAAATTTTTTCATGAATTTACCTAAGATAATACCTTTTCGAGGAAAAGGATAAGGAATTTTTTTGGAAATTCACTTACATCACGTCAGCGAGACAGCTGCGCGTCGCGTTCATTGATTATTTAGCGAGAAGAAACCGGCGCAAAAATACACCGGGCAAAATACGCTTCAGAACCGAAGCATTGTGACGTAACAAGACATGTCTATTCACGTGTCATCCTGAGGAGGGGACAATGGGGCACCGCGGGGGCGTAGAACCACTGGGGCATGGCTAACAGGATAGACTTCAGAGATCGCTATCTGACATACATGTAGAAATGGGTTCATCCCAGGTTAGTTTTGGTTAGGTTTCTGGTGCCGGTGTGAGAAGCTGTACATGTTTTTGTGAATACATTACGCTTATACAACAGGGAAAAGGTTGTAAAACGTGTTTAATTCAAAGAAAATGGCGAATAACAAAAGTGTAATTTGTTTAAGAAAAAAAGGCCTTCAATTTGGTTAAAAATATTACGTCAGAAATAGGGAAATGAACCGGCATTAAATATAATTTCCTAATTTTAACGAATTTTTAAAATTCAAAATTCCAATTTACGCGCTTTTTAACGCTGATTACTTTGGTGAAACCGGATTTTAAAAACAGTTTAAGGCAAAAAGTTATGGATTTTTATAGAATTGAAATGGCCGCCATTTTGAAACTGTATTGAACGAATTTGACTGGTTAACGAACTTGTCCGTAATCGATTTTTGTGCGTACTTTGAATCAAGATCGGTGCTTGTGATGAATTTGAGTCTTACTATGATGGCCACTCTAATAGCCTATTTTTGTATGAAAATTTGGTAATTATTTTAACTACTGTACTGCGTCATACAGAATAAAAAATGATTTCACTTCCGACAGTTATTCACCACAATAATATGGTTTGACAACATAATATGTTGTTATTCTTAAACAGCGTGACCAGCAATAACATATTATCGTTAATGTTTAATGAAAGTACTAGTTTTTCTGATTAACATATTTAGTAGTGCATTTTTGAAAATCTATAATTGTATTGTTGTAAAATTGCATTGTTTCAAATAGAACATAAGTTTTTCACTCATCTGCACAAATAATATAGAAATATACATTTCACACCATATTGGTTGTATCGTTGCTTTCTACTTTTATTATATATTAATCTTGTTATTTATTTTTAAAAATCCAGTAGTTCCTAAAAAATAAGACGAATCGCGGAAAAAGATGGTTGTGGGAAAGAAACGATATGGGAAATATTAGTTTAAAGAAAATCAATTATAACCAAATTGTAATGTGTGTTAACAATTGCAATTTTTGATTATAAAATCTTGTTTATGCTTATCTAATAACTCAAAAAGTTGGAGTTTAAAAACAAAACACCACAACGTCAATTTTTCAAAGAGAAAAACATCTTTTTACCGTATTATTCGGTAAACTGAATTCTTTTAGGGAAAACATAATATTTTATCAGTATTCGTTGGTCAGGCTGTTCTATACTGACACAATAAATTTATTAATTTTGTAAAATTTTGTCAACAGTTTGTAAAGTTTTGCTAAAAACCTATTTTAAAAAAAAAAAGTTTTGCCCGCGTACATTTATGGGACAAATTTCAAAGAAATGAATTCCAAGTAAAAAACATTTTGTAGACTCAGGAGACGAATGTCAATCTCAATCTAAAAATCTTTTTTTAACGATCATCATACTTCCATTATACCATTGAATATAAACATACTAGAAATACAGCCGTTATTATAAACAGTGTGCTCGATATAAGCGGTTAAAGTCCAAGTAGTTGGACTATCTGCCGCTACGAACGCTGCAAGATGCAAGGACATGTGGAGACGTTTGGAAAATCAACAATACTACAATCCGTTTAACTGTAGTTGACCACTTTGCCACAAGATGCCACTAACATATCTGCCATAAGGTTTATCATTGTAGTTCGTTTATATTTAATGAGTTTACTTAGAGTGAGAAAACCAACTATAAAATTTTAGTTAAAGTTACCTTATTAAAAACATTTTTTTAAATATTGCCTGTATATACATAATAGCTGAAAAGATTTTTCTCAAACTTTGTAACAGTCTTCCTAATGTTTGTAAAGATACAAACACTTAAAAGTTTTGACAGGCCATAACAATAATCTGGTTCGACCTACATTAGGAACGTCGTGTTCCAATGCAATGTTGTGTAAAAATTTCAAATCAATCGGTCAATAATTTTCGGAGATTTAAGATTTTGAACAAACGAAAATTTACATTTTCATTTACATAGATAATAAACTGTTCAAAATACATTTTATTAAAATACTTACTTTTTTGATTAAAAACAAAAACATACACAACTAAAAGTTCAATATATGTGTTCTTACATAATCAAATAATAGCAATGAACAAATATGGAAAAAATCCTACTTTCTACATAATCGGTTCTTAAACTTAAAATCGATTATTAAAAAAAAAATTTTTACTTGACTTAGAAATAATCGTTATAGAAAGTACATTGTTAGACGGATTTGATTTTGTCGCACACCTGTCCTAACCCGAACGAAACTAATTGGAAACTTTCTAAATCGATTATAACGACCGCTTTGATACCTCCTATCGAAACACAATAGACGGCAACAACCATCGCGATCTGATGCTATTTCGAAAGAAATAGGTTTTTGCTTTCCGCAAAGGAACGGACCTCCCGTTGTTTCACCCCTTCCAACTTGCACCCTCCACCCTTCAACAAATTAACAAATCATGTCTCTACAAAACACTCGTCTAACAAAAATCGCTTACGTCATAACAAAGGGCTGCAAGAATGCTTCAGGAATTCAAAAGGGCGGAGAAAGCGCAACACGACAAACTATCGGGGGTTTTATAATTTAATGGTCGAGATCGATTTTCAAGATTGTCGATTCTTTTTTAAACTTGTTCAAGCTCTTTCACTACGCGTTCAGCTCACTGTATATAATATACGTAAAATATAAGGTTCAAAAATATTACACACACTTTCTCGCATGCATTTCTCCAAAAATTTGATTTCTAAGAAAATGTAGTCATAAATCAAGATTTACAACTTAATTAATTGGACCAAAGTAGAAATAAAAATATTTTCGGATCGAGAGTAAAACGAAAAAATAAATTAAACTCCCCAAGTACTGTTATTGTTTATTTTAGACTAGCTGTTACCCGTTGCGACTTTGCCTGCAATTATAATGTAAGCAATAAAATTTATAGTCAATTTTCAAAATCAGAATAGGTCATTTCATTTTAATATATTGCTATATACAATATTATATGATTTATGGTTTTCGGCAAAGACATATAAATTTTTGCTACTCGATACGCTAAAACAGGGTCATGTCATATTTTAATAAAATACAGTATTATTAAAAAGTCATTATTATACAATTAAACTGGAATAGTATTGTGTTTATCTCAGATACCTAAAACGTGTTCACATCAAATGTAATCTCATTTGGTCCAGTAGTTAAAGTGTATTTGAATAACAAACAAATAAACAAAAACAAACTTTCAGAAATATAATATGATTAGCTGTTACCCGTCACGGCTTTGCCCGCAATCATAATATACATTAAAGATCATGCATTACCGTGTTAGGACCAACAACTGTGTTAGTTAAGTTTTGGAGTACTCTTTTAAAAAAATTTAGGGTTTTTCCTGCATCACCGTTTAACCCAACAACCGTGTCAGTTAGGTTTGGAGAACTCTTTTTAAAAAAATAAATAAAGGTTTTTTTAATGCTTCACCGTGTTAGGCCTAACAACCATATTAGTTTGCTAATGGAGTATTCTGTAAAAAAATATAAAGATTTTTCACGCATCACTATGTTAGGCCTAACAACCGTGTCAGGATATGTAGCCTAGTATTTTTTAAAAAAATATAAAGGTTTTTTGACGCATCACCGTGATAGGTCCAATAACCGTGTCAGGATATGTAGTACTCTTTAAAAAAATATAAAGGTTTTTTCACGCATCACCGTGTTAGTTAAGTTATGGAGTACTCTTTAAAAAAAATATAAAGTTTTTTCCATGCATAACCGTATTAGGCCCAACAACCGTGTTAGTTAGGTTATGGAGTACTCTTTTGGAAAAAATAAATAAAGGTTCTTTTAATGCATCACCGTGTTAGGCCTAACAACTATGTTAGTTAGCTTATGGAGTATTCTTTAAAAAAATGTAAAGATTTATCACGCATCACTATGTTAGGCCTGACAACCTTGTCAGTTAAGGTTTGAATACTCTTTAAAAAAATAAAGGTTTTTTTCACACATCACAATGATAGGCCCAACAATCATATCAGTTAGGATATGTAGTATTCTTTAAAAAAATATAAAAGTTTGTTTACACATCACCGTGTTAGGCCTAATAACCGTGTCAGTTAATATACTTAGTATTCTTTTAAAAAATTGAAAGGTTTTTTCACACATCACCGTGATAGGCCTAACAACCGTGTCAGTTAGGATATGCAGTATTCTTTAAAAAAATATAAACATCACCGTGTTTGGCCTAACAACCATGACAGTTAGGATATGTAGCCAAATAATCTTTAAAAAAATATAAAGGTTTTTTCACGCATCACCGTGTTAGGCCTAACAACCGTGTCACTTAGGTTATGCACTATTCTTTTAAAAAATGGGTTTCCTATCACCCAAACCCGTGTTAGACGTATTTTTGTTGTTCTACTGATCTGTAGATCAGTAAAACAATAAAAATACGTCTAAAATCAGTACAACACGGTACCGATTTTCGCCGGTAGCAATTTTGAGGTTATGTTGGTCACTTTAATTTTCGATTTTATCGTACTTCTCCTGCTTTCATATTTTGGATTTTTGCTTTTGGGCACATAATAAAGCATTTTAGTAAGAAAAATATCGAAAACTCCAATAGATTCTTCACTGCATATTTACCATTTTTTCATATAATGTAATTACACAAATATATATACTACCTTACAATTAAAGTATCCTAATAAAATTGTATATAATATATATATTCTGCACTCTCCTTTAAAAACATTGAATAGTCTTAAATGAAAAATACTAGATTGTGATTATTAGATGAAAATGTAACATTAAAAACAATAATTTTGCAATAAATAAAACAGATTAAGATTTGTAAAATGGGATTAGATCTAGGTCCATCTCAGGTGCCTAAATGTCATGTTCAGTAAACAGTAATTAAACCTAACTATAGTTAACAGATGTTACAAAACTAAAAATAATTATTTTTGGCTGGGTAAGTAGTATAATGACGTTTTGTAAAACGGGAATAGGCCTATATGTATCTCTGATACTTAAACCATATACGTACCAAGTTTCATCTCAATTGGTCCAGTGGTTAAAGCGTGATTGAATAACAAACAAACACACAAACTTTCAGAAATATAATATGAATTAGATTTTAATTAATTGACCGAGCTAAGCGAGGTCTCTGTTTCAACTCGACCGTTTCGCGTTTGCTTTGTGTGTTTGCTTTTGTTACGCTGTTTTGACCAAATGCATTGATCGATTGTTTTGAAATTTGGTTAATATTGTAAGATTTTTCCCATTCACGTCCGTTTCAAGATGGCGGCTCCTGATTTACAATGGTGTTCGCGGTTTTAGACAAACGCATTGACAGTTGTTTTGAAATTTCTTACGAAAGTACCTTGTATAAAACTCAAATGACGTGTGTGACATTTTTCCTACTTACTTATCTTTCAAGATGGCGTCCTCTGATTTAACAATGACAAGTATACACAGTTTTAATCAGCTTTGATCGATTGTTTACCAGTGTAGTACGAATGTGCATTGTATGAAGCTCTAAAGACGTTTGCGTAAGCTTTTTTCCATTCACTTTCGTCTTAAGATGGAGAGGTCTGATTAAACGTTGGGAGTGTAGTTCCTGGTTATTTCGTGTAATAGTCTACTGGCTGAACGGCAAAACCTATCACAATTCTAATCCCTTCTTGGAAAAAGAGCATACAATTTCCAATGAAGTTGGTCCAGTAACATTTTTAAAAAATATTATGATTACGTTAAAGGTTACGAGCGCTGTCGTGGAGCGCTCTGTGTATTAATTAAGAATATACTGCGAAGTCTGCTGTTCTTTGAAGTACTGGTTAATTTTATTTAATCCCTATATATATATGACCAAATTAAATCATACATGACCAAAGTTTCAGAAAAATCTCATCCACCGATTTTGATAAACTTTTTTCGAAGTCCTGAACCGGATTTCTTGCGGTTATAACGATCCATAAGTTTTTTATAGACACCTATGTACTATACTTTTAAAGAAATTCCGTTCAACATCCTTGAACGTATAATAGAAAAAATTAAAGTCTTAGAAGTTTTTCTGCCAAAAAAAGGTTTAAAAAGGAAAAAAATATAAGTTGGAAAACAAGGACTGCATGACAAACTTAGTGGAAACCAGTCCATTCGTTTATTCTGTAGCGATGTAGACAGGCAGACCGACTAGAATCTATTTTGTGAACAGAGAAAAACTAAAAACGGATACATACAGAAAATGTCGTTTTTTTATTTCGGCAAATTGTCAGAACATTTTGTTTCTCTTAGAAACAATTGTGTTAATGGATCAAAATTGTTGATGTATCAATTCGTTTTCATTTAATTTCGTAAATAAAAGTTTTAAAAAACAACTCCACAAATAATATACTATAAATTAAAATCGGCGAACGTTTCATGGATCTAGAACTTACTACGATGACCTCTCAATAATTCATTTCCCAATTTCGTTTACGTCCAGTTCTTTTCTCACAGAAATTTGCCTTTTTACTTTGCAATAAACTACCAAAACGCATTATCCCATCAAAGCGTGCTTATACTCTCCTGTTAGCCCAATCAGGCGCAAGTTTATGACCGGTCTATTTGCATACAGGTAAGCATAATTCGCCTGCCAATGCCTCGTATATCAGCCTCCGTACCAGGCAAGCAGCAATTGAAAACAGATTGAAAATTACGAGCCCGGCCGATGAATGTGAAATTACCCGGCGCACGGGAATGTGTTGTTAATGAATAATTAAGCGCCAGTGTTTTCGGAATTAACGTAATTTCACTTCGCGCTTAACATGGCGGATTTATTGAGCGGCGACCGCGCGTGGAGTGGATGCGTTCATTTTGTTTTTTTTTACTAAATTATTGGCAACCACTTTCAACAGAAATACAATAAATCTTTCTCGTCAAAGTACAGTTCTAGACAAATTATTTTGAATATTAAAGCTATTCTGTCAGGAATATCAAAATAGGCCTACTTTTGTACTGCGCTGTTTCGGATCCTAGGGTCAGTCAATTAGTAAAGTGAAATTGAAAACAAATATCTATACATTTATTGTTCTTACATAAATGATACTTTTCATTACTTATCAACATAATCCTCATCCTACTTCTATACACTTAACTCGTATTTTACCCAGCGTTTGTATTCCTTCCTTAAAGTTGGTTTTCGATCTGGTGTTCAGAAAATTTTGTATGGCCTCTTCATCAGATCGATGATTTCCTGGCAATTCTTGTTTTAATGGACCGAAAAGATGAAAATCGCTTGGAGCCAGGTATGTACTATGTGGAGGGTGGTCCAGCAGCTGAAAACCGAGATTTTGAAGGCATATTAACGGTGTTTTTAGCCGTATGAGTTCGAGCATTATCCTGAAGCTAAATCACGCCTTGTGAAAGGTTACGTCTTTTGGATTTGATTTTTGACTTCCGTAAACGCAGTAGTCACAGTAACTGTCACTATTTAGTGTATGACCTTTAGGTTTCAAGTCAACCAAAATTGGATGTTCCATATCCCAGAATATCGTCATAATAATGTTTTTTGGAGACAGCTAAGTTTTGAATTTTTTTTCTTGGGAAGGTGGAGGATATTGACACAACAAACTTTGTCGCTTACCGGAAATTTAACCGGAAAATTCATATACTATAATTATAATAACCTATACAGTTTTTTTACGACAGTTAATTATATTATAAATATAATTTATGATTATAAATAAAATTTTTACGACAGTTAGAATATTTAAAACTAAAAAACTCAAACCAACAAACCGACGTCAAAAGATGGGTTTGCGTGTTAAGCGTGCGTTAAATATTTTATTAATAAAAATACAGGTAGTGACATATACAAGACAACCTCTTCTGTCCCATTATTAAAGTCTCCTGAACTGAAGTGTGCCGTGTTCTGCCCCACTTTGTCTCACACGACACTTGTCGCAGTTGCAACCCTTTCTTTCCGCATCATAAATTTTAACGCAAAACATTTCATGTCTTATCTAGCACGACATGTTCTGGCAAGGGCTTTTGTAGTTTCAGATTTAGAATGGAGGTAATTTTCTGGTAGGTTGGAGCGGATGAACGTTAAACATTGTGGAATTTGTAATTTACGAGACGAATTTAATTTAATTGATTTTATACACACCTAGGCGATTTGATTTTATCACTTTAGACATTGATTGATTATGATTGTTTTAATATTTTTGTTATAACAATATTTATATACTTTGCAAATTTTAACAAACATCTCTTCAATACTGTTTATTGTTTTTTCGATGAACCTTAAATTTATTTAAACTGAAAGTTGACCGACCATTTATTTAGGATTGGCTAAAATATGATAAAACGTTTTTGAAAAATCGTTCAAAATTTGGAATTATTTAAAACTAATTTAAATCAAAATTTTATCAAAATACCCGATCTTTGTTAATTTGTTAAGGTTTAAAAAGTTTGTATCGAGATAAAGGAAAAACAGTTTTAGTTTTTTCAATGTCAAGTAGTTCCCTCCATGGATTTTGTATGGTCGAACATTTAACCCTCAATTGCCAAAAGTACCAAATAAGGAAAAGAAACTTCGGTTATATTCCTAGAATCGGTACTCGTCGAAGCGAGGTAAAATGCCAGAACAATATTTCACATCAAAGTACACAATATTTCATATCAAAGTACATTATGATTGGTGGAAAATTACCACCAATTTCCCCACCCCTAACCACATTTCAATCAACCAAATAGAATCACACATTCTAAAAACAGCAGAAGCTGCTTTTTTTATTTTAAAAAGAAAAGAACAATGAGGCTATTATCGCCTCCCTAAATGTAAGTGTGAGTGTAAAGTGTTAAAGTCGTAAGTGTAGTGTTGTAAGTGTGTGTTAGACTCGGATACTGCGAGGGACGTCTAAATCCTCTCAATAGGTGCAGCTATTCTGCACCCCTGCGGCTACACCCCCACAAGCTATGTATCTGTTCTAATTCTGATGTAGGCCTAATGTATTGTAGTTTTTTTTAACGACACTGCCTCGATTACCAGGACACGGATAATCGCGAGTGAGAATACAAAATTGGTATTCATAATAGTTTTGAAAAACAGTATTTCCAAAACGGTTCCGCTCGACAATACCTGTTCGTAAGGTAAAGACGAAATAGACAATTGACGTAATATAGAATAAGAAGATGAAGTTATAAACAAAAACGTAAGTAAAAAATGAAAGTTTGGTTTCGTACAGCGAAGCTTCCAATTTCGTTTTTTTGCAATTAGTAGTTCTAGAAACGGAATAAGTTTAACGTAGTTGTGTTATAGGCTATTTAAATATTTCTGCATTGTTTTAACACCGTTCATTACAATACCAAGAGATTGGCGTACCTTTGTCCGCAATACATTCACGTAAAACCTTTGCCTCAAAGCGGCGCTTTACAGGATTTACTGGAAAAGGTCCCAAACGGGTGAACATCACCTGGGGTCGTAGGAGGGCGCTGGGAGCTTCATAATCGAATACTTTCTTCTTGCTTTCAACGTATTGGTAACAACGAACACAAAGCATGAGGACGGATTCCAAGGTAAGCATATTGCAGAACGTGTCTGCTCATGCGTGTAGAGAGTGACACAATGTGTGGGTGTTGGTGACCACCGCTGGTTTCAATAATATCATTACGTATTGTATTCCTACGCTTAAGTGTCTTCCCGCCTCGACTTCTGTTAACTTGTAAATGTTTACTTACCTGGCCACCGCTCCGTGACAGCGCTCTGACGCGGTCGCAAACTTCCCCACCAATTTAAAATGTAACGGTAATATCAACGAAAATGTTACTGAATTACTTTTGTTGGATATTTTAATGCTTTTTCTCCATAAAGCGGTCATAATTATGGTAGGTCTTGACATTCTGTCAGTATTTCGTCAACTACTTTAGTTATCGATAAAACAATGGCTGTCATATTGAAGCGGAAGTAAATAGAAAATAATATTATATAAGTCGTTCGGGCTTTAAACAAAGTACTTTCGTACCAAATTCCAAAACAATCGGTCAATGTGTTAAGCTAAAATTGCATAGCAAACACCCAACTTCGCTTTGCTCGGTCAGTTATAAATTTTATGTATATTTAGCTGCCACTTTTTATTTCATTATCTATTCCAAATATTTACTTACTTCTACGGTTTACATCAAAAACATTATTTTAAAACCTGAACTTTGTTATATTTACCATTAGCCAGATATCCTGTGTTGAAAAAACGTTAATTTGGATGTTTGTTTGTTTCCAAGGTTGATAAAAATTGACAAATAAATAGTTCATAAAATATTGTATAAAATACTGGTCATTTATGAGTAACCATAATTCAAAATTAATTTTGGTAATCGGTATATTAAAGAAATCCAAGTTTATGTTTGATTTACTCCCTCTCCCAAAATGTTTTATTTAAAATTTCCTACAATTATTTGTATTAGAATCAAAATTTGAACAAAATCAGGATAACCGATTTTAATAAATTAGACAGAATTTAAGTTTGTTTTCCACAGTTCCTTGACCTTCTTTAAGCACAATGTGTTCTTAACAGTCAGTCGATTTTGAAAAAATTTACTTTTATATTTTTCGACAAAAATATTGTTCGAGTTCTTTTTTGAGTTATAAATGTGAATAATCGATTCGAGATTAAGCAAAACTAGACGTAGGCCTACGTGTCAAATAACATCGTCGAAATCGATGAATTGTTTCAGTCTCCAGCGATTTACAAAGAAGGACCGACATTCAAATAAAAGTAGATCCATCAAAACCTAAACACCGTCTACAATCAAAATATACTTTCTATATATGCAGGAGCCTATTTCGTACTGCGGTAAAGTAGAAAACTTTGTCAACAAAACTATTCTTCCAAGAAGATTACAGTTACGATTAAACCTTGGTCTAATGTAACTTAACAAGCATGCAAATAAAAATAGCTGACTGGTTATCTTCATCAACACCGCAGTTTTGTAATTAATGAAATTGATGTTTATGAAATGAAAACCCAGTTTTAATGCACAACAGTCCTTTATTACTCACTACTGGTTTTGACTTTTACTTGTCACCGTCACGTGATATTATACACACACTAAAGGTCTTCAATAGATGGGTTTTTTACTTGCAGTGCTGTGTCGTTTGGAATGGAATTGCTTTTACAGTAATATCCAATGCTGGTGTCGTGCAAGTTCCAGCAGAGCGATTCCGTTCAACTAATACAGCACAAGACCAGCAATACAAGTGCAAACGGTCAAAAGACAGCCTTAACGTTTACACTACTTCGTGTAGTTCCGTCATCGTTCGTGTCTATTCGTAATTAGCTACAGCGTATAGCTTCTCTCACACTGCACAATTCCGCCATCCAACTAGTGTTTAATTCATTCGAAGTCAGTTATTTAGTCCACCAAGTTATTATTTGTTGTTTTTTTAAAGGAAGAATGATTGAAGAATTGATGATTTAGTAAGAGACCAGGAGTGATTACATGTAGATTATGATACCAATCTTATCAAAGAAAGTATACGGAAAGACATTGCTTCTAAATTAAACTCTTGTACAGAAATATTCTAAAAGAAAATATAACCCACATCTTCCAATCGATTCAGTTCGACTGAAGGGAAAATTATACCAGCTGAACAGCTCTTAAATTGAAACATTAATAGAGCTATGCTTAGATAAAGCCTAAAATGTTAAAATAATTGGAGCTAACGATATCTAGAAATCGGGGTTATAGAAAACTTATAACGGAAACAATTTTTCAAAATAAAATTACAAATAATGCTTCATTAAACGAAGAACAAAAATTGTACATCCATTTTAAATATTTTTTTCCAAATACTTTACAGCCTACACGTTCATTATGTTTTTCTGTGTAGGATAAATTAGGACGCACTTCTAAACACAGTTCATATTAAAAAAACAAGGTTGTTTCCTGAATCTGAGTTTCAATGGTAGCGAATATTCTGCTCTATCTTCTGTATAGAGGCGTGAGAAAGTTTCTGCATTATTTACAGAAACGTGCGAGCTAAAGTTCGAACTGTCACCGACCCAAATTAAGCCCACAGTTCACAGCAAGCAGAATGACTTGCCGTTTACCGCTGCCACCAAAAACAACCGTTCCCAAGAATATCTCGTCGCTTTCCGAGCGTAACGCGCAGCATGTCGGTCAACAGGACCAAACAAAACTCAGTGTTGCCACAATATCGCCGCAGGGGTGCCAACTTTGCCAACGTTTTGTTTGGCCTGTTTTAAATTATTGCTGTTGGTTGCAACCTTTATCAGTCCCATTGACAGCCGCTGCTCTGGACTTGCTGTTAACAACGCTGACAATTCAATGCTTATTCATTGGAATTGATCGTCGATATAATGCGATGCGGTGTGTACGGTGGCTGGTCAGCGACCACGTGACCTGTACCGGTTAGAATAGTGACGTCATATAGGTAACGAGGAGACTTGAATGCTAAAAATTAATGGTGCTAGATTGTTTTCATAAATCAGCTGATGTGGGATAACTGTATGCGATCTGTATTCTCTAATTCGAAAAACAAATATTCTGTAACAAAAATTATTCCAGGTTATCACAGCGACATCTGTGAGATATTAGTTAAATTTATTTAGTACCAAAAACCTTTAACAGCTATTTAAATGTTGTGAGTAATCAAATAAGGAAAACAGCTGACATGGGAGACGCGAATTTCCAAAATGTAACAAAATTCAATACCATCAAATAAAAGAAGACTTTTTTGTAATAAAAAAAGATTTTTTTTATTGCACAAAGTAAAAATCATTTTGAATCACCACTATTTTGAAAATATTGAACAGATTTCTTTCGAAACGAGTAATGACCTTTTTCAAGTTTTTAACAAAACCAATTTTTCAAGCAAACTTTTAATCAAATCGGACAAAAAGACACGCTAAAGTGATAAAATACATTTTTGTCGACACAATAACTTATCTAGAGGTCAGAATATGGCGCAGTACATGGTTTCAGATCTGGATCTTACCACGATTGCCACATCAATACCTAATTTCCATTTGACTGTGCTAATTTTGAATAAGTTTAACTTTAATGGTTTGCGTATCAAAAGCTTGACATTTATTACAATGATTCCAGTGGCTTTACAACAGATAGCAGCACTGACATCAACGTGCTGCTATCTGTATTACGAAGTTTGCACTATGCCTATTGTCAGCTAACGTTTCTCTTATTATAAAAATATCATAAATGATTACATTTAATTAACTGCTAAAATGAACACTGCTTACAAATACCCGTTCCGGTTACTCATGGTTACTTTTGAACTGACATTTATTGTGATTTCAATTGTAGCGTTCATTACAAATCCACATCTCACACACAGTTCCTGTGTTTATTTAGAATAGCGTATTGTACGGAATATAAAATACATTCGGAAACCATTTACATTTAAAATTTTAAAAATATATCGCATTGCTCTATTGACTACAGTTAAGAGGTCAAATAGTATGAAATTATTAAGTTAATGAATTGACGAATTCACAATAAGCAATCGGTTCCGATTCCAGTCACTAAAGCTCATAGCTGTTAATGAATACACTGTTATCGCAGCTCCTAGAAAATTTTGAAATTTCAGTAACGGCTACTTTAGCACCAAGGGAATAGCGAATCTAAAAGTAACGGTTTCGGTATTTCCAGATTTCAATGACGACTATTTTGGTATCAAGAAGTAACGAATTCAAGAAAAAAAATCAGCTTCAGTATTTCAAAATTTCAGTACGGTAACGATTATTGTGTCACCAAGAACGGAAAGAACTGAAAGTATATGATTCAGTATTACAGAGATTTCACTAATTACTATTTTGATGCTAAGAAAGTAACGAATCCAAAGTAACTGTTTCAGCTTTTCAGAGATATTAATAACGACTATTTTGGCATCAAGAAAGTAACGACGCACAAATAACAGTTACAGTATTTCGAGATTTCAGTACGGTAACGATTATTTTGTCTCCAAAAAGAAAGAATTAAAATTAAATAATTTAGTATTTCGGTGACTTCAGTAACGAATATTTTGACGCTAAGAAAATAACGGATCCGAAGTAACTGTTTCAGCATTCAAAGATGCTAGTAACAACTGTTTTGGCACCAAGAAAGTTACGAATCACAAATAACAGTTTTAGTATTTCGAGATTTCAGTTCGGTAACGATTATTTTGTCACCAATATAGTAAAGAATCCACAGAAACTGTTACAGTATTTCGAACTTTTGGTATCGACTAGTCTGGCATTACAAAAATAACGGATTCAAAATTTCCGCCACACCTCTACTCACTTATTAATTTCTCTGCAACACAACTAAACGTATCACTTTGGAACGGTTCACACATTCGTCCGCGAGCCTTCTTTGTAATCCTTTCAGCCTTCAGCCTCGGGGCTTAGGAAACAATCGGTGATAACCAAACTTGCCGAAATCCGAAACCCGAGTTCCCAACAAAAAGCGTTTTCTCCAAACTTCGGATAAAAGACAACGCCTTTCTGCAAAGTAAGTGAGGCGTGAAGTCGGGCAACAAGATGTCGGTTCTGCCCTGCATCTGTCCGCGTGTGTATTGTTGCAACCGTTCGTCTTTAAAATAACTGTGCACGCAGCTGGTTCGCTCACTTGTCACGCATTTCATTCTCGACTGTATAAGTAAAGTATAGGAATTCATTTTACGCGTTAAACAGTCTGTTTAGATCGGATTGTCTGTATGACCGACTGAACACTTGATCAGCTGTTTTATCTTTTAAATACTATTCATGAAGTAAGTATTCAATGGATCCTTTTAAATTCATAACCGTTGGAAATATATCAGCTCGTATATATTTGGCACAAATTTTGTTAATGTGTTTATATTTTACTACAATACAATACTTTCCATTAAAAATGAGCAATTGGAATAGCCATCATTGTTAAACTCTGACACATGAGCTTAAAATGAGTGCAGGTCTTAATCTCTGATTTATTTTTTAAGGAAGTGTGCGCGCGCCCGTGTGTGTTTTAACATTTTAGCGTTCGCATTTTTTAGTCTGATTTAATTGAAAATTGGCGAAAAACGACATTGGTAATAGCTTTGACAAGGTCTTTACGCAGGAAAAGCAGTTCAACAGTTTAAAAAAGTCGGTGAATCATTAAAAAAATCACAAGGTTTTTATCTTAAACTTTTTTAAAACGTGATTCCACTATCGTAATCAGCATTAATTATCGTTTTAAATTTATAAATACCATGCAAATACCATGATAGCAAAATGGATCTGAATGCGCTAAGGGTATATTTTCACATATTTAAAGTTCACGAATATAACCTAAAAAAATAACAAATAGCATACTTAAAGTTACATTTATTTATCTCTAAGGTAAGAATCACAGAAACATCAGTTTTTACGTATTATGAAAATCATAACCAGTAAGAAAGATATAGGCCTAAAGTGACTCGAGTGTAAAAACGGTATACGTGGTCTGTATAGTCCAGCCACTTAGTAAATGCCCTGCTCGCGTTACATGGTTACATGGTTACGTAACATGCGTTATATTCGTTAAGTTCGGAATGTAACGACATACGAGTTGCACGTGTCGTTTGGCCAAACCAAATTTTATAGTGTTTATTTTAATCGTGTAATTGTCTTTAGTGCTTGTGACGTGTGTTTTCAATGTTTTGTTTAACTTTGTGACGACCTCGACAGAGGGATTTTGTATTACAGCCTGAAGATGAAACAGTAAGGTTTCGAAACCGCGGTAGCCTTTACGAGGTGAGTAAATATACTACTAGTCGGAAAAATAGGTCATAATCCTAATTATTCAGTTTTGTTACTTCGTGGATAATTGCTTCTATCACGCCAGCAAGACTCTTCTTTTAGTTTTGTACATAAGATGTAACTGAGAGTGACATTTTAATTACTGAAACTAGTGTTTCTATTTTTATTGCAAAGTTTTTTTACACTAAATGTTTACCGTTACATAAGTTTGACTTCCCAGTAATAATTAAACATCAAAATAATACACCTGTTCGTAAGTTCCGTTATTTTTGCCCAAATACTTTGGGATAAAGTTATAAATCAAGGCTTCCGCTTCTTCCTGGAACGAAGAGAATGTGTGATGGTTTAGTCGCGCCTGATTGACGAACCAGTCGTAGAAGTATCGGTTACTGAAGATGGCTTTGCGGCTGTGAGGATTTTTCTGGCTAACCTTCCACTCGTAGGCGTTCTTCTCAGGATGGAACTGTACTCCTGCAAAAGGATAACGCTTGGACTCCGAGCTGGAGATAAATTCCAGTTGGTTTTCATCTTTGCTAGTACTCATCACGCGCCATTGTTTTGCTAAACTGTTGTTCTTCAGGTTGTCGATGGTCACGCATTTTCTGCAACAAAATATTCTTATAACTTTACTTATTTAAGCTTTGCATTTGTTTTGGATAAATAACTGATATAGTAAAGCTTCAACTCGACCTTTCGGCCTTTGTTTGTGTGTTTCAGCCAAACGCATTTACCAATTATTTTGAAATTTAATACGAAGATACCTTGTATAAAGCCCAAATGACGTATGTGTAGCATTTTTTCCTATTTACAGTAGAGTCTCGTTTATCCGACCTTCGCCCATTCGTGTTATCCGACGTATTTAAGAAAAGTTAAAAATAAAATGTGCCACAAACGTCTAGTTTTTGTTGACATCGAAGAAATTGTTGCTCTCGTTAGCAGTATTAGTGAAGATGCAGTGAAGGCCATAGGAATCGCAGTGGCATAAGAAGAGCAACGGGGATCGACATCACGATGTTCCAAAGATGGTGGGACTCGACAGCGAAAAACGGCAACCGTCAGCAAAGAAGACGAAAAGTACATCATAGAACTATACTTCTCTACTCCAGCATTCTACATAGGATTTTTAGTAATATAACTGCATTTTTAATATTTCATCAATGCTATTAATACTGGTTGTGTTTTTTACTAACTTTTGAGTTTTAAGATCTTAAATGTGTTGTATTCTGTGTACATATCCTATTAGAAACTCGTATTAAAAGGATTAACTGGTAGAGTTTTGTATTAAACATTATTTTTTGCACCATTACTTTGTAAAATGGATAAGTTGTACTTGTTTTTTCTTAATTTAATCCCTATTATTCGACATTTTCGCTTATTCAAAGTCACGGCGTACCGTTTATGTCGGATAAGAGAGGTTTTACTGTATTTCATTTTTATGTTGGCAGCCTCTGATTTAACGACCCATTTACTTTTCTTTCAAGATGGCGGTGTCTGATTTCATGATGACGAGTGTACGCAGATTTGGCCAAACACATCGACCGATTATTTTGAAATTTTGATATGAAGGTACTTTGTATAAAGCTCGAAAAGTGTATTTGTACGATTTTTCACTATTCACTTCCGTTTCAAGATGGCAGGCGTTGATTCAACGCTAAGAGTGTAGTTGCTGGTTATTTCCTGTAATACTGGATAAATGACAAAACCTATCATACTTTGAGAAACAGCGTAAAATTTGAAATATAGTTTGCGCAATAACATTTTTCGTAAATATTACGGTTACCGGTTAAATTGGCAAAAAAAAGTTACGAGCGCTGTCGTGGGGCGCTCTGCATATTGCGAGGTCTGCCGTCCTTTGAACTACTAGTTTACGTATCAGTCAGCTGTGTTATGTATTTCTGCAGAAAACCAAAACTATCATTACTCGCGAAAACAAATAGTAGAAAACTCGAAATAACCCTTGGGAAAGTCAAACAAAAGTTAAAGAACCTAAAAAAACGTGTTTCAAAATTGAACAATATTTTCGTAAGAAATAGAAAAGTATCCGTCCCGAGAAAAAAAATTTCAAAAAAACTTTTATAAAGTTCGAACAAAATTTCATTTTGTAGATTTCTTACCGAAGAAAAAAACTCTAAAGTCTTTTTCGGGCTAAGAACTTAGTCTTAATTGAAATAAAACCAACCGTTTTCCAGATACGAACAATTAAAACTGGAAAAAATGAACGAGACGGAGTGAAAGGTTTTCTCCTTTACGCTTCTCAAAATGGTAATCGAAATGAAAAAATTAAAAGTAATTAAAAAAACTATAATTCTAATAAGAATAAAACTATTCTTATTTAAAACTATAAAACCATTTTGCAAGATATTTAGAAAAAGGCAAAAATGTTCATTTTACATCCCTTTCCACCCCTATAAAATGGCTTGATAGGGTCATTTCGTGTTTAACCATCCTGATTGTTTAATCTTATAAACTAAGATACTTTTCTGCAAAATCTGGTAATTGAAAAATCATTTTAAAGAAAATCTGAGTTTTAAGTTGTCATTTTGTAACACTATCAACTTTAAATTGTCATATTAATAATAGCACAATAGAAAAAAAATAAAATAAAATTAAATAAATTCATTAGCTGTAATTTTTACAAGAACAAAATTGTTTGTATATTTCATATTTACAAGTGAAAAAGTACATTAAAAATCAATTTCACCACATTTAATCCCTTCCACACACCCACTAAATGGGTCGAACGGCAGACGGCTATGATCAGCAAAGTTTAGAAACACCTCAAAGAATGTTTTTACAAAAGGTAGCATAAAAATCAGACCATCTTGTTTTTTTACTAGTTCAGGCCTTTTTTTCTTACTTCGTTTACTAGACTAAAAGTTTGTCGTGTAATTGATTAAACTACTGTGTGATTGTACTACTAAATATGTTTTTCATTGACAATAAATGTTTTTAGAAAAGTCAGTATAGAGCGACGGTTGATAAGCGACTGACAGTGATAAAGAGTGGGCGCATGCGCGCTGGCAGCCGTCTCTTTAAGTTTTACTTCAAAACTAGCTCCTGATGTGGGAAAGTTCCTGCAAGGTGGGAGACTTACCTGTGGGAGTTGATTGCAACTGGCAGGTCGCGCAGTATTTCTAGAATTTCCCAGTCAGCGTACTTGTAAAGCTTACTGGCCTTGTAACCGGATAAAAAGTGCAGGGACGTGGGCGTGTGGGATTTACAATCGGCCAGGATGGCGTAGCTACCGGCCGCCAGGAACATCAGCAGCTCGTAGCCCAGGCACACGCCCAGGATGGGGAAGTAATCGCCGGCGTCGTTCATCTGCAATCAGAAATATAGAGTATCACAGATCTGAGAGTGAATTTTATTAGGCTTGAGGAAAGAATTTTAGCATGAACTGATTTAAAAAACAGATTCTGTGCAGTGATAATATCTTTAAGGGTGAAGCCATTTAGGGTAGAAGAAAAAGGCCCAAAATGTTTTGAAAATGTGACAATCTTTTAACAGTACGAAAACGAACCAGCCTGCAATGCTAATATATACAGATTATGACGGTGAAATAAGATTTTAAAAAGTATAAAACAAAAAAATTCGCTTCTATCACGTCAGCAAGACAGCTGCGTGC
The DNA here is from genome assembly GCA_022606455.1 of Callitettix versicolor. NCBI lineage: Eukaryota > Metazoa > Arthropoda > Insecta > Hemiptera > Cercopidae > Callitettix > Callitettix versicolor. The sequence goes on along the minus strand of CM040190.1, from coordinate 52,498,959 downwards.
AACGATTTTTAACATGCATTATGTTTTAGGGCTGGTTGTGATGTTGGATTTTACTCGTCGGGTGAAGCGAAGAACATGTATATTGATACATAATAATACATTTTTCGCGTCGTAATTCTCATATTAAATTAATTATAATTAAAAAATTTCCTGTTTCCGTCCGAAATCGAACCGGGGACTAACGCATGTGAGGCAAAAGTCATAACCACTACGCTAGGGAAACTACGAAGAAGTTTGATCGATGAATTGTTAATTTAATTTTGTTAGTTATATTAAAAAATCAATTGTTTTATATTAATTCGTAACGATCAGCTGATTTCATCGAACAGCTGATAGGTTATATTAAATTTTAGGTTATGTTGTTAAAAACTAGCTATGTTCATTTGTCGCTATGTTGATTCGCAACGATCAGCTGATTTCGTTGAACAGCTGGCCATAATAAGTTTTAGGTTATGTTGTTAAAAACTAGCTGTGTTAATTTGTCGTGAACCAAAATAATAGTAATTTAAATAAAAAAGGAAGAGAAAACATGGTACATGATTTTTATTTTTGGTTCGATAACAGAAATTAATTATTTTGTATTGATTACGTTTCGGTCTGTTTACAACACTTTTTCTACTCACCTTTTTAGCGATATTGTAAATATGTCTGCCCGCTTCTCCGTAGCCCTGAGGATCAGTGAAGTACACACCTCCGCCAGGAAACAATACGCCGTTTATTTTGCTCAGAATATTCCTGAAACAAGAAGTATTCTTGTTACATCTGTAAATCCTGTTGCATATTGAGATCGTCGGCCATCGTCATGTAACTAACAGATAAATCCCATATTTTTGTGGTAGAATTTATGATTCATTATTGAAGTGTTTGTAGATGTTTACTTTGCTAATTGCCTTTCAATTTGCCCCCTTATTGAGTACTTGACCCTTATCACGGACGTTGTGCCTCATTTGGCCAGTTTTTTGTTGTTCGGTGACTTCCCGTTCTTTCTCTGTACATTCTCACTCATGGGAAAATGAAAAGATAGGAAAATTATGTTAATACGATCACGAGGACGGCCGTTAATACACGCCATAACATTTTGGTGTTACGGTAATTAACATAAAATCTCAACTAGCCTATAGGCGTACAATGTTATCCGTAAAATTGTTAGAATATATGTCTATATAACATTTTAGGTGATACTCAACCGGAAAAAACTGTATTATATATATATATATATATATATATATATATATATGTGTGTGTGTGTGTGTGTGTGTGTGTGTGTGTGTGTGTGTGTGTGTGTGTGTGTGTGTGTGTGTGTGTGTGTGTGTGTGTGTGTGTGTGTGTGTGTGTGTGTGTGTGTGTGTGTGTTTGTTTGTCCGGACGTCACTGGTGGCACACGATGCCTACTTATAAACCATTGCTATAATAGGCGTAGTGCGTCACTGGTGGCACACTGTTACTGATCCGTACACGCATAAAGTATCAAATAAAAGACTCCATAAGTTATAATATTTCTTCTGTGATATCGTTTTTGTAATTGCCAACAAATAGATGTTATTATTTTGAATGAGTTTTCATTTTAGTTTACCAATAAAAGTCACCAAGATAAAGAAAAAAAATCAGTATGTCAAAATATAATATTACTTCATTATATTTAAAATTTAGTTAAATATTTAAAATAATGCTTCTAACATTTAAGGTGTGTTAGGGTAAAGAAAAAAATACAATAAATCAAAATCTAATCCGACCTAGGTTACTCTAGCATACTTTAAAATGGTTGTAGAACACAATTCTAGGCTTCAGACATGGGCGTCATTATAAATAAGCCCGTATGAAGTAAGCAAAGAAGTGCGTCACGCGTGGCACACACCGAATATTTTAAGGACAAGCTTGTGTCTCTGGTGACACACCCTCGCCTTAGCGGCGATTGAAGCGTGCGTCACTGGTGACGCACACCGTCGTTTTAAAAATCTTGTTCGTACAAAGCGTTCAGCTTTTTACGTTGTGTCTGTATTTCTTGCTTTCAATAATACACGTCTAATGAGTTAAATTTGCATTTGGCGTTGTATAAACTCTTAGGCCTATATCAATTACATGAAGTGGAACACATTTGTATTTTATTTAACCAACCAAAGTTGACAAACAAATACAAAGTGAACAATAACGTATTCTTTACATACAAAAAGTATATAAAGACTGACTAGGGTTGCCATATGTCCGTTATTTTGAACGGACAGTTTGCATTTTACAGTCCGTGTCCGTACAAAAGAAATAAAGGAGGAAATGTCTGCATTGTTACTAATTTATAATATTTTACTTTGATTAAATAATAGGAGGGATTATGCAGATTTGTAAGAAAACTAAACATGTTCTATTTATTACTTTTTCAAGCAGTCGTGAGAGTGAGTATGGTGTGTGACTGAAACACAGCATATCCTTCAACTTCTAGGAAAATTGAAAACGTACCTCTATTCTGGTGTTATTAATTTAAAATACTAAACGACCAAAATACATTCATTCATTAAGTTACTGATACTGAATGCACCTCAAAGTGTATTTCAAATTATTGTACTGTAATTGTACAGTACAACTTTCACTTACAAAGTTGTATAAAATGGCATATCTTAAAAGTTAAATGGTAGTTTCAAAAAATTTTCCTTATGGGGACCCTCCCCCGGACCACCCGGTATGTGTTTCCTATTTCTGACAAGTTATGGTAACCCTATGACGAGCAATCAAATATATTGTCCGTCCAGTTATATGGTCCGCCAAATATATGGTTACCCCTGCTTATGCATGGGCACCTGATGGAACACGGGAATCCACCACTGTCATCTCAGCCAAACATATCCTTGTTGAGTGTGCTGGACTTGTGGGGTTCATGGTAGCCTAAGTGCAATGTTGAGACACGATCGTATAGTGTCCTTCCTTCGTCGCGTAGGCCTAATTAATAAAGTTTACTTGTTTCTTTGTTAAACAGGCCTCTGTACAGCCTGCGTTTGTTCATACATTTTATTTTATTTTTTAATTTGTACTGTTACCTTAACTAGATGACTAGTTGTAGAGTTGTTTTTTTATTTATAATTTACTAATTGTTATTTAGTTTCATTTATTTATTTGTTTTTTATGGCTTCATACAGCCTTGCCTTTGTTTGTTTTATTAAGTTTTTAAAATTAAAGTAGTATTTATTATGCAATGTAGTTTTAAATTTAGTACTTTTGTAATTGTTATATACTATTTAATTACTAACCTATTTTATATAGATTATAAGAAAATAGATTTAACATAAAATTCTATATAGGCGGTGATAACCTTTTAGGTTTTTCGCCATTAAAAAAGCAACCCTATGGCTGACTGATCAACGCACAGCCGAAACTATAATTAGTATGACCAAGAAAGGGTGTACTAAGAAACGTATTTCAACCCCTAAAGGGGTAAAAATGGAGTTACAACAGTTTTTATTCGAAAAAATATTTTTATAGTAGAATCTTTTTGAAACTTAACATAATTACTTTAAATCTTAAGTAATAAATACATTTTTCAAAATTCTTCCCCTATAGGGATCTTATACTTACTGGTAATATTCTTCGGACTTGTTGATAGCGATGGGCACCACTCTTGCTCCGGCGCCTTCCACAGCCTTCACGTAAGAAGCTCCGATGTAACTCTTGCGCGTGGTGTTCAGCGGGTACTCTTCCTGCGAGAGGATGCCTACTATTGGTCTATCTGTTGCGCATGCTGTACCGAGTACGAGCGCTACACCAAACAAAAATATGTTGTGCATCTGTAAAGAGGACATATTTGTTAAAAACCAAACGCCACCAAATCATACGTACTTGGATATATTTGCAGAGACTATACAGTAGTTTGTTTCGACTTTGTGACCAATTAGCTGACTTGTGGGCGCCAAAATGAAGTGTGCAACAATTTTAAATAAACTATTATTGTACCGGCAAAAACAATTTATTTCATATCGAACACAAAATAGTTTTTATTAAAAAATATAGTTAATTTTTTTGTAATGTTAGAAATTCAGCAAGTATTTTACCAATGTTTTTTGTTTCTAAGAAAAATATCATTAAATAAATTTAACATATTACTATTCTTTAATGTATTCACAACATGAATGCACTCAAATAGCTACGTGCTTCATATGTAGCATTAACTTTCTCATTGTAAAAACTAGCCTGTAATGAAAATATACTAGATCGTGAAAATTCCTAACTTAATATTTTGCTGGATATACCCGTTTTCAGTTCCATATAATAAAAAAATAAAACAATATTTTTTTACATAGATGACTAAAATCTGTTAAAATTAATCATTTACTTAGAACAACTTAATCAAAGTTTGCTCAAATATTCAGCGAAAATTGTGGCGATAAAAACCAAAACAATCAGGTCAGGGATCTGATGAAACCAGATTGACAACGGAATTTAGATATTAGGACGTTTCTTCATGTTTTTCAAGGGAATGTTTCGAACCAGATCTTTGGCATACAATTTGAAAGGTCATATTTTTTTTATCTTAATTTATTAAAAAAATACAACTAAGTTCACTACTAAAATTATTGTAATCATCTTTACAATCTGTAAACCTTAGTATATTTTTAGCAAATTTCATTAGAAAATGAGCTATTGGAGCAGCCGTCATAATAGACCCAGAAGCCTGACCTCTGAATATCTGTTTGAGGAGTCTTGTTAGCATGCTCACGTTCGCAATTTTAGTCAGGTTCGATTCAAACTTAGCACAAAACCCGATTTTAGTACTAGCTTGCACATGTTCGTATAATCAGAAATATTCGTCCATTTCAAATCTTTTAAAAAATTTTAACGTTTTTGAAAACTGATTTCACCATTGTAATCAGCGTTAAAAACGACATTAATAGATTTTTATTTTAAAAATCCGTGGATATTTAATTTTACGGCGGTCAGGGTTCATTTTCGTATTTTCAATGTAACTTGAAAATTTAAAATGCTAATATATGATGGTGAAATCGGAATTTAAGAAAGGTAACGAAAATTCGCTTCTTTCACGTCAACGAGACAGCTGTGTGATGCGATTATTTTAAATTGAATTACTAAAATGAGATTTGATCGGTCAAGATATGATTTTTTTAAGTGAATCGCCGGATGAACGAATTTTCCATGGTTACGAACTAATACAAGCCATAAATTAATATTTTGTTAAGTTCGATTAAAATAAAACCAAAATGGCGTAAGTTACAATGTTAACATAGCTTGATGAAATGTCTAACTACACCTCAGATATATTCTAATGCTAATTACAAATTCTGAATTTTTGAGTGTTAACATTTAACCATACAAGAAGGCACGATAAAAGTTACGTAAAAACGATATATGATACTTCCTGTGTAATCAGCTATATAATAAATAAAAGTAATTGAGGGCAGAATTATTTGTAGCTTAAGGAAAATATGAATAACAAAACGACTGAAACTGTAACTCAAATTTTGATAACATACTGACCTTAAAATTCGTTCTGACGTTTGACCGACACAAATCCGAGCTAGAAACATAATAATCTCTAAAAGCCTTCGTTCTAGTGGGCTAAACTTTAAACTTTGATAATCAATATGTCAGATACTACATAGTAGTCTAAGTGATAAGTGATACTTGAAACAAACCGTCTCAAGAGGCGTATAATATTTGCTGTATTGATAAATTAGTACTTGAAATATTACGCTTGCAATTTTAGCATTTTTACTATTCACTTGATATTTATTTCAACTAAACAGCGTCATATGTAATTTCAAGGTCATAAAATTTCTTTTAAAAACTAAAAAAAAGTGCTTGAAAATTGTTTTTAGTACATAATTATTGTTAAATATACTAAAAGTAAAGTTATGCAAGGTGATAAATTACAAAAACACAAAAACCAAATAAAATTAACAAAGAGTTAATGAACTAACCTCAAAGTCTGATTCTATCAGCCTAACGGTAGATTCTATCAGCTGTTCTATCAGATTCTATCAGAATCGTACTTTCGATTCATGCACGATCTGGTGGCACTTTACGCAACTGCACAAATACGACAAACCACGGTTACTGCAAAAAAAGCCTGCTTTATCGCTATACGAAGTAGAAAATTAAGTTATCGTGAAACAAACTTGAGAATTAAATGAATGTAGAGTCTATCCGTTTTCAGGTCCCCTGAATCCATGGCACTGGTTTTGACATATCCGACGATGCGACTGGAAGTAGGTTGTGTTTTTTGACGATGGACATGGAATTGTTTTTTCCTTCTACCTATTCTGTTTTCAAGCACTTTTTAATTTAAAAAAATAATAAAAAGTTGACTTTTCAAAGTTGGCTCTATCGATTTTTATCAAATGTTACTTAAATTGAAAGGTTATCATTTATCAGTTATCATTTCAAAAATCCCGTTTGGGGCTATCGACAAGAAAAAACTCAATAAAAAACAGTTTTTTCTTAAATTTTTGTGACGTACAGAATATATATAACACGTACTGCAAATTTTAGACTACACTAAACGCATTAACGGATTGAAAATTAAAATTAAAATGAAAACTGACAGTCGTAATACTGTCAAAATTTTTTATATAAAACAAAATCTAATGAAACGATTTTGAGAAATTTTCAAATCAGATTTTTGACGGAATCACAAGAAAAACATTTTTCTTGAATTTCATTAAGTTTTGTACAATGTTTGGGCAACTTGATTGCGGTATTTCAGTTACTGTCGTAAGCTTTACCATTTCTGCTAACACCGAGACGTTCTGGGGATCGAAACACAACTTTTAAAGGGCTGGGCTGATGGACACTGTACTCTAAGACTGGAAGGCTGTTAACCAGGAACATTTTATCAAGAAGAAACCGTATTTAGACTATGTGGAACTAATAAGGATTACGTAATCTTGCCAGCAGAAGGCGAAGGGTGTTTGAATTTCAGAACCCTGATGACCTCCAGCTGAATGTGTCTTCACCTGAACAACAAAGGAACTGAGTTACACAACCAACCTAGTTCCAGTTTCTAATGCCAAAAAAACATCCACGCTAAATTCCCGAACTTCTTTCCCGGCTTTCAAACAGCCTATGCCTGATAACCAAATTCATAATTCTCCCTTCAATTAATACTCACTTCTGATTGGTTCCAAGTGTTCGCGTATAAAAAGTACGTTAGATTATCACATTACTGCCGGCGCATCACGTTGCATCTCCCGTACACTGTAGCTTTATTCTGATTGATGCGGAACCTGAGGACATTCAGCTGAATGTGTCATCATCTAAAGAACAAAGGATCTTAGTTACACAACCTAGTTCCGCTAACACCAAAAATATCCACCGTCCATTCCCGAGCTTCTCTCCCGGCTTTCAAACAGCTTACGCCTGCGAACAAAGTTTACAATTCTTCCGACAACCAACACTCGTTTCTGATTGGCTCCCAGTGCTCGCGTATCAAAAGTACACTAGAATATCACATTACTGCCGGCTCACCATGTTGCATCTCTCGTACACAGTAGCTTCATCTTGACTGGTGTTTTCTTTCTCTGGTTATAACAATGGATTTCTGCAAAATTATGGTTCCCGCCATAATTGCGAGACAGGTCGAAAATCGTAGTTCGACAGAACATCGAGGAGGACAACCAACCACAGAACAACTACAAAACAACATCCGGAACAACTCTAAAAGATACAACTTGCTCAGGAGAAAACAGGAGGAATCCAGCCAACTTTAAGGAAGAACAAACGAACTTCTTACTTTCATCTAACCATTCCGTACCGGAAGAGTGCCTCGTCAGCCCAAGGCCGAACTGGTAAACTCCCGGACTTCCACTATTTACCCCCCGAGACTACAACAAATGAAGTAGTTCGTGCAATGCTCAAACTGAGTTAAAGAACCAGTCTACAGAACCAGTACTTAAGAGGCTTAATTACACAATAGACTTCTTGGCCATGTGCTATCAAACCCGGAAACCTCTAAATACGATATATCTCTGTCTAATGCCGATATGTCGTCCTCATTAGACTAATTGGCACAAATTATTGAAGTTAAGAAAAGAATATAGTGTAGGCTATGGCATTGTGTACTGCGAAAAGTTATGTATTTATTTGCAGTTTAAACTTTAATCTACATAGGCCTACAACCTATTAAGCTATATTCAAAATTTTAAAATGACGAATTGTTATTACCCAAATGAAAAACTTTATGAAACAAGTCTAACTTTACATAAAGTACGAACATACAATGACAATTTACAGAGACAGTAAGAAATCCACTTATGCCCAATATAATGTATTTTTTTAAAAAGAAGCTATCAAGGACATCAATTTTTTAAACTTGGGTGACATTGCAAGCAATGTTATTTAAATATATATATATATATATATATATATATATATATATATATATATATATAACTAGTTGATATATTATATACTATACATATATATATATATATATATATATATATATATATATATATATATATATATATATATATATAATTCCATTCTAAATAATATTCTTTGATTGGTTAGCGGATTTGTTTCAAATTAGTTTCTTAACTCTGTTTAACTGAAGATGACCATTTTGTTTTCGAAACGCTTTTAACTGAAATAAATTTTGTAGCTGTGTATTTCCCTTTAAATTTTATTTGCTCGTCTTCCACAATTGTAGCAAAGTATAATTTATATTTTACACAAATTTTAAAATACAAATATTATTTCTAAATTTTGCAAATCACACTTTTTCTACGAATTGAAAGAGAATAACTTGGGAGGAAATTAAAATCCAGATTGTGAAATTAAACCATCGTTAAATAAATTCACAATGGATATACATTTATGCTATAATATTGCATTATCTTTGCACTAAATAAAATTGGATGCCTATTTCGCAAAATACGAAACTTAAAAAAGCAAAATATACTAATCCAGTACAAAATTGATTTGAGGTTGGGCCGCGAAGAAGACAGGGTTGTCAAATTACTATCTACTAAAATTAAATTTCTTACTTTCTATAAATACATAAAAATCAAAAATTGATTTTCAACTATATACTTGATGGCAATTGATGGCCAGACCAATAATGAGTACAGTTGGGTTTAACTAGAATCTATTAATTGTATAAGTACTGTAATACATAGCACCATTGAATATAAAAGTACTAGAAGTACAGCTATCATTATAAAAAGAGTGTTCGATATCAGAGGCTAAAAACCAAGTAATTGGACTATCTGCCGCTACGAACGCTGCAATATGCAAGGACATGGAGCAGACGTTTGATAAAATATTCAGTACTATTATCTATTTAACTGTAGTTGAACACTCTACCACAAGATGCTACCAGCGGCGAGCGCTCATACCTCTCATAAGGGTTATCATTCTAATACGTTTATATTCAATGAGTACATAGTGCTGTACAAGTTTGGACAATTTTCAAAAAAGGAAAATACTAATGTAATAAGTGCTACAGTATTCTTATAAATTGTATTTCTTTGTTTACATATTTACAAAGCGTTAAATAAATAAAGTTGCTCGATATACCCGTCATGTTTACCTATGTACTCAGGATTGTAATTGTAAATCAAAGTGTCATCCTCTTCTTTCTCTGAAGGGAAAGCGTTATTGTTTTGCCGAGCTTCGTTGACGATCCAGTCGTAAAAGTAGCGAGCGCTGAAGATGGCCTTGCGACTGTGGGGGTTCTTCTGGTCAAGCTTCCACTCGTAGGCGTTCTTCTCAGGGTGAAACTGCAACCCGACAAAGGGATAGGTCACGGACTCCGAGCTAGAGACGAATTCCAACCCTTTGTCGTCCTGATTTGTCGACAATACGAGCCATTCTTTTTCCAAATTGTATTTTTTCAGTTTTGTCCTGGTTACGCAAAAACTACGACACAACAAATAACTATAAAATAATCTGAACAAATAATATACACTTTATTTTGGCTATAATTTATTTTGGCCATATACAGTGATAGTTTGTGTTAGAAGAGAGAAAACCTCTTCGAGCTACAGGAGAATGAAAATCCCTTAAATCTAAGGCGAAAGGAGGAATCTTAACGCTATTAAGAAAACCTCTCTACAACATTAATTGATAAGAAAACTACTTAAACCTATAGGAGTGAGAAAGCTTCTTAGTGCCATTAAGGAGAGATACAACTAATCATAACAGAAAAGAGAAAATTCTTTAAATAAATAAATAAATAAATAATATAAATATATATATATATATATATATATATATATATATATATATATATATATATATATATATGTACATGTATGCTGTATATATACACACAGAAACGTCTGTGTGTTACTAAAGAAAACACTTATTCGAGTTATTAAAGAAAAAACTCTTTATAACAACAATAGAAGAGATACGACTCTTTAAAACAACAATAGAAGGAACAAATTCTTTATAAAAAGAAGAAGAGAAGAGAAAAACACCTTAAAGCTATAGAAGTGAGAAAACTCCATAGAGCTATTAAAAAAAAGTATTGTACAAAGATAAGAGAAAATTTGCCTGGAAAATATAAGTAAAATAGAATGAAGTAAAATAAATCTCTAAACATCGAAGAAAAAAATATTTCTTAGAGCTATTGAAGAAAGAAAACTCCTTCATACAATAATAGAACAGAAAACTCTCTCTCTCGTTCTCTCTCTCCCCTCTCTCCCTCTCTCTCCCCTCCTCCCTCTCTCTCTCTCTCTCTCTCTCTCTCTCTCTCTCTCTCTCTCTCTCTCTCTCTCTCTCTCTCTCTCTCTCTCTCTCTCTCTCTCCAATAATAGGTAGGAAAAAACTTAAAATATATAAAGAAGTGGAAAACCTCTAGGAGAGAAAAGTTGTTAGAAAATGAAAATCATTTTAAAACGCATAAGAGAAAGATTTTTTTTTAAATATCCGACTATTGTGCACACTTGGGCTAATGCAGACGATATACAAACGAACCATAGGAGAAAGAACTGATTACAGCTATTAAAACACAGAAATATCCTTACTGTAACAAATGAGGGAAAAATCATTAGCACTAATTAAAAATAGAAAAAATATTTGTGAAAATAAATGTACAAGTTACTGGTTATTGATCAGACTATACTCACTGGTGATGGTTGCTGGTGACTGGAAGTGTAGCCAGGATGTTGATCACTTCCTTGGGGGCTTTACTGTAAAGTTTACTGACATTGTAGCCTCTGGCGAAATTCAACGGTAAGGCGCTGTTGAACGCCTCACATGCAGTCAGGACGTTGACGTCCTTGCTGGCTAGGTACATCAACAGTTCGTAGCCGAGGCAGACGCCCATGATGGGAAATTTAATTCCTTGGTCGTTCAACTGAAAAACGTTTCCGTAACAATATATGATTACGTAATATATTATGTTCCCGTAATAACAATTTGACAAATCTTAATTGTTTGCTAGCTACACAGGAGAAGGGGTGTGGGCCATAACTAATTTTGAATCTTATTTCAATGAACCATTTGTTGTGCGCCACGTTGTCTTTAATTTTAAGCTAATTTATACTCCATTGTCTAGGCCAAGACAACGAATGCCTGTACGAGGTTACAATGCTCAGGGTGACCAAAGTAATCAAAGTTGTTGCTTTTCAAAAATTTATAATTGTTTTTTGTTTTTTTAATATGCCACATTAAAAGTTAAAAAAGACAAGTAGTGACAGGAAAAAAATATTTAAATTCATTACTTCCGTTTTCATACAATATTGAAAGGGAAAAAATAATTAAAGGAAAGAACATTTATAATGACAAATTAGTTCAACTTTCAGCAAGACAAATAACAACACAAATCAAAACTAAACTTAAACTTTAACTTAAAACTCAAAACCTAAACTTAAATCTTTACCAACCTTTTGGATTATAACTATAATCTTACGGATGTAAGTTATCTACCAAAACAAACTTTAACAAAGCTAAACTAACTCTTGAACTAAAATATATTCTGGAAGATATAAGGTTCACTAAAAGTAACAAATATTATTAGTGACGTCACTATGACTAACTAAAATAATACACCAGGGCCCTTTACAAAAATATATTAGTGAAAAAAAATGAATTACAGATATAGACTTTAATGTTCGATTAAAAAATAGGTCGATAGTTTTTCCCCGCTAATCAGAGTTTAGTGGTTCCCCCACAGGTTAGCCGATATTTCTTCTCTTAAAAACGGAGCTACAAAATCGGTGAAAACACTCAAGTTCGCACTGTCAAAATTTTTCTTTATAAAATTCTCTCCTTACTGGCACTACAACCAAAAAAATATGCTTTCCACATGAAATTTATGACGGTTCGCGTATTCACGAGAATGTTTTATATCCAAAAATTACGATGCACAATTTCACCTATCTAAGTGCAGTAGTCTTGCGCTAACTAGACTTAGCCTCACTCCAGAACAGACTGGTCGGTCGTCTCAATTGTTCCTTCCGTGCAGCTGTTTATCTAGCGTATTATCTTACTGATATTGCACAATTCAACTTATATTGACATTAGGTATCTAACTGATGATCTGAGATGTCTCAATATGTATTCACGAATATCGATAAAAGAATTTAAGGTGTTCTGAAACCAAATGTAATTACAGTACTGACACAATACTAATGAGATAACGCGTTTGTATATTTCCACAAATTTTATTTGAGTCTTGCCAACCAAGGTTGCACTAGTTAGAGCATTGTCAAGGCCACCTAACAAATTGAAGTTAAAACAGTACAACTTTATATTTTCGTTAGGGAGGCCTAAGAACTAAAAGGAGGAAATAATGGTTTTAAAAGTGGTGAGTAACCTAAGTCTAATAACCTTGGTTGGCAAGACTCAAATAAAAAAGTTCTTGGAATATACAAACATGTTATTATTTCATTATTATAATGGATTTCCACCAAGTACCAAATGTCTTATAAACTATTGATATTATTATTATTCGACAATAATTATTTGATTTTTACAACACAAACAGTGGGCCCACCTACTAAAAGTTCATGTAAACAATTATTTTAGAATATTAATTTTTGCTTATCAAAAATGCATAACTCCGCAACTTTTAATATAATTTCATTTTATATTAATACATTTTGTTTTAAACCAGTAATAATCAACGAATTACAAGTGTAATTTTTATGAATATTATAATTTTTCTTCTTGTTTTCAGAAAACGTAAGTACTAAGCTTTAATAATGACACTTTTATATAATTAAAAGCACGAATATTGTTTTTTAATTTCTCAATGAAACTGTAAAACACACATAAACTCAGGTTCTCTGAGAACGTTTTTAGTTTATTAGTTGAGTAATCAGAATCAATGGATTTCTACCGTTACGCACAAAATCGGAGTAAACGATTTTACTATAACTTTTCATAGCTCGTAGCACGGGCAAGTAAGTCACTCTGTCAAATCCGTTCCACGATCATTTTAAAATCTTAAAAAAAATTAAATAATGGTGGTTGGATTTCTTTTTCGTATTTTAAATGTAATTTAATAGTTTAAAATAACAGTTTATGCAAATTTTAACGCAAATTAAAAACATAACATAAAATTACTATGAAATTTTTTTGAAAAATCGCTTCCATAACACCAGCGAGACAGCTGCGGGTAAGCGTGTAATGATTTTATAATATTTGTTTTACTTCTTAAGAGGCGTCTGAATATCTTCCCTAGCCACGCTTCTGAGCAACACACCCAGTGAACTGAAAACCTATTACGACATATTTTATAGACCGCAATTCTTTTCTCTATACAGGATAGCCAGAAACTAAAACATTTACCTTTTTGGCAGTATTATAAATGTTTGCTCCCGCCTCACCAAAACCTTTAGGGGCGGTAAAGTCAATGTCACCCCCTCCGGGAAACACTACTCCGTTTATTTTCTTCAGAATATCTCTGTAACAGAATAGAGACTGCAGAGGAAACAAGGTAATTTAGTTGCTAATGCAATTTATTAGCGAATGGGTTCGGCATCGTGGCGGCGATCCTTTTATAAATTTCTAGATGTTTCCTATTTTAAAGTTCAAGTTTCAATGAATTTTACACGCCACTTTAGAATATATTGCACGTTGTAATTTATATTTAGCCTTTACTGCATCTTTACCTATTGTCAATAATTCGCTGTATTCTTTGGGAAGATTTGCTTTTATTTTGTCATTAAGACCCCAATGTCAGACTTTTTACCTTAGCCCTTAAAATAATGTATCACACAGAGTGTTGCTGTTTAAAATACCAAGAGACCTGAGCGAAATTTCGCGTTATGAAAGTAAACGCAGCCTTTTGGGTGAGGGCGGTAGTTGGAAGGAAGGGAAAACATGTTTAAAAAATTAAAAAATAAATCGAAAAGCTATCGATTAGCAATAGACGGAAGGAGAAATCACAAATAAATTTGTGTAAACACAGTGTCCAAAACTTGTATTTAGTATTCGAATGCTTGTCCGGGCTTGTACGACGGGCAGGGATAAGGGACTGTCAGTAGGATCATATAACCTATACGTTTAATGACTTTTAAGTAAATATAAAAATTGGTCCAATCACTTTATGCAAAAAGTGGCATTTGTAAGGGATTGTCTACTTGTAATTAATAACTTAGCTTCATAAAATATACAAATTATTGTCCGATTTGTGATGCCGTTTTGCCTATGACAGTTAAAAGTGTTTTTTATGTTAAAATTTTCCACAATCAATGATTTTTAGCGCAAAATCGTTTTGAAATGTCAGAAGCCGGTTAAAAAAAATCTTTCTAAGGATACCTCATTTATACCTGTACGAATATTATGGGCTGAGAAAAAGGGATGTTGACTCGAGAAATAATATATATGATTTGATTTTAATAAAGGTGGTTTTCAGTAGTTTAAAATTCTATTTATCAACAAAATATAGCGTTATTAACCAATAACGTATCCTGAAAGTTACAGTAATCCTTCCAGAACAGTTGGAAAGTTGATAGCGGTTTCCATACTTTTGATTCACTCTGTACATAAGCATTTACATATGTTCTGAATTAAGTTAACTGTTTTCAATAATATTATTATTAAATTTATAAATATAAGTTTACGTTTTATATTTGGTTTAACACTCACTCATAGTACTGCAATGGCTTGCCGATAGCAATGGGTACAACGCGAGCTCCGGAGGCTTCCAGAGCTTTCACGTACGACGCCGAAATATAAGCGCTGGAGTTTTTCAATTCAGGAGGCAGTTCTTGTGACAGAATGCCGACGATAGGTCTATCGGTCGCAGTGGCTGTGGCTAACGCCAGTGCAATCAGTAAACATCTCGCCCACATCTGTAAAAAATTTCAATATTTAGGTTAAGAAAGATAAAACTTTATTAAAGTATAAAGGAAGAGCACAATCGGACGTGTTTTGTCGAAGTTGCTACTGTTAGGACCTGGAAATAAACTATAAACAAAATCAAACTAAATACCCCCAACGGTAAAAGTCCCCATAACGGTGAAGGTATCCCTTTTGAGGACAAGTTATAACCAGTCCCACCAGTTGAGTTTTAACCACTGAACTATTCTAAATTAATTGCTTCAGCACTAAAAACTGTCCATTGATACGAATGTTTATTACTTGTTCCAAATCCATCATTGTCTTGTATTCATTCCAGTTCGATAACCTCATTATTCGGGGTTTAATTTTAATGAGCGTTTTTGAGAAATGATGAAACTCTGAGTGCGCTATCATAAAGAGGTCCATTTTATAAAAGATGGTTTTGTTATGTAGATATTATCAAGATTTTTCTGCTTCAATTGTATTCAAAGAAACAAAATAGTAGATACGTAAAATTATTTAATTTATGTTGTTTTTTTATCAAATGTTCAGGTTTTTATTTCTTTACTTTTATGAATTTCTTTATTAATTTTCATTTTTAGTGTTTTGAGTTGTTTTTTGTTGTTGTTATTTAAGGCGAAAAGCATATTGAGGCTATTATCGTCTCCCTAAATGTAAGTGTGATTGTAAAGTGTTAAAGTCGTAAGTGTAGTGTTGTAAGTGTAAGTGTTTGTTAGACTCGGGTACCGCGAGGGACGTCTAAATCCTCTCAATAGGTGCAGCTAGTCTGCACCCCCCTGCGGGGGATTTTTTCATTTCTCTGGTTTCCCTTCATTTCGTATAAATCTTTAGCCTTTTTTGGTGTTATTATATAAATGAAATTCATACAATTATAATTTTGTATCATAACATTGTTCTATTATTTTTTTACTGAGAATTTCCTAACCCAGTTTTTTTTAAATAACGTTGTTTTTAATAACTTTTATTGCTTTATTTGATAAGCCAATAGTTTTACTGAATTTTACTTACCGCTGTAAATTACGAAATTAAATATATAAACAAATTTAACACTTTGAAATTTCGATTGATATATCAATTATCACTTCCTATAAATTCAAAAATTGGGTATTCTTAGAAATTCAATTTGTCTGTATAAACTGTTAAAAAGATTTCTATAAAATTTGACATGTATCTTGTTTTTTTTTATATCTCGAGTTCATTTTTTCCAAGCAATTTTTTCTCAAAATCTCTTTACAAACTTTTGAACCATGTATGACAGAACGAAAACATATTGGAAACCACTCCAAAGCACTACTGGCAGCCCTCTCCAGAATCTCCGATCGCTCTGCGGTTTTCTCGATTTACTTTTGAACCATAAATTTAGATTGTTACACTTTTGTACGTAAGTACGACCAAAATTTAAAGAATCGATTTTGAGAAATCAGGCCAAACTTCAACGTTTTTGAGTTAGCCATATGAACCAAATTTCCCAAGAAAATAATTGAATGTAATGTTCTTGTTCTATGTAACGTTTTTTTCTGTATAATGTTTTTGTTCAGTGTAACGTTTCTGTTCTGCGTAATGTTTTTGTCCTATGTAGTGTTTTTGTTATATGAAATGTTTTTCTTCTGTGATGTTTTGTCCTATGTAATGTTTTTGCTATATGTAGTGTTTTTGTTCTTTTTTTTTTACGTCCGACTATTGTGCATACATGGGCTAATGCAGACTATGGGATGATTTACAGCGTATGAAAATGCCAAGCCTTGGCGGGGAATAGAACCCGGGTCCTCGGTGTGAAAGCCCAGTACGCTATCAACTAGGCCACCGGGGCGGCAGTTTTTGTCCTATGCAATGTTTTTGTTATATGTAATGTTTTTGTTCAATGCTGTTGTTGTCCTATGTAATGTTTTTATTATGTGTAATGTTTTTGTTTGATGTAATGTTTTGTATATGTAATGTTTTTGCCATATGTAATGTTTTTGTTCTATGCTGTTTTTGTATATGTAATGTTTTAATTATCTGATGTTTTTGTTCTATGTAATGTTTTTTATCCTATGTAATGTTCTTGTTCTGTGTAATGTTTTTGTTCTTAGTAATGTTTTTGTTCTGTGTTGTTTTTTTCATGTAATGTTTTTGTCCTATGCAATCTTTTTCCTATACTGTCTTTGTTCTGTGTACTTCTTTTGTTCTACGTAATGTTTTCTTCTAACTAATGCTTTTGTTCAGTATAATGCTTGTTGTTCTACAAAATGTTTTTGCACCATTTCTTTACAAATTATTGAGCTGTCAGAGACAAGGTACATTTGATAATCCTTGTAAATTTCAGATATATTTAACTTCACGAAGTTGCAAGACGAGAAGCTATTGTATGGTGCGTTAAAAGCGGAACAACAACGACAAAATCCTCAAATATAAAAAATATAAATAACCACGAGAGATAAAACGTTACATGTTATATATATACACTTATTTATTAATCTTACAATCCATAACCATTATGTTTAATTTTGGAACACAAAAAATGGAATAATAATAATAATATACAAAATAAAAGAAACATATATAAGGTTTTTAAGAACAATTTTTAATTAACATAAAGCAAAAAGGTTAAGCCATAAAAAAGTAAATAAATGACTATAATTTAGAACAATCAAATCCTATCACTGGCAATGAAACTGAAACACAATGGAACACATGTTCACCCGTTTGTTTCTCAAACCTATCACTATAAGTCATGGGCTCTCTCAATAACACTTTTGTGTACGTTTCATCTCAAGTTTTTATTTTTACATTTTGTAAGTATATATTTAAACTGTTATTTATACCCCTCCCTTATTATAATAATACATATTGCAAGAGTTGCATATTTTAGAACGTGAAACAAACTGTACATTTTAGCCTGGGAAGTCAGTTAATGGAGCTAACACGGCAAACACTTAGAACTGAGTTCAAGAAAAGAGCATTGATAGAACACATTCATAGAGTTGTTAAAAATTTGCCTTCTCTTGTATAGGGCCTGTATATACAAATGTGCGTGTATTTGCGCGGGTCGTGCGTTAACCTTGCAATTTTGGTACCATTTATTTCAATCGTAGTTTACTGTACAAATTTAATTATTTAATTAATTTAATTCGATTTTGTTAATAGCTTGAGCCAGTTCGTTACCCATAAAAATCTGTTCAACTGTTTTAAAATGTTAGCTGTTTCAATCTTCAAAAAAATATTTCATTACGGATACAGTTTATTTTAAATTTAAAATGTTAATTAACCGAGAGAAACGTGGTATCTCAATTCTACCGCTCGCCATTTGTGTGTCCTTGCAAGGGGGGGGGTGAAGACCGCGAGAGGACCTTCCTCGCTGTACCCGAGTCTAAACACACACTTACACTAACAACACTACACTTACGACTTTAACACTTTACACTCACACTTACGGCCTTAAAAAAAGCCATTTGTTGTGTGTGTGTGTGTGTGTGTGTGTGTGTGTGTGTGTGTGTGTGTGTGTGTGTTTGACCGAACCGAACGCATAGACCGATTGCTTCCATATTTTGTACAGAAGTACCTTGTATAAAGCCCGAACTACGTATGTTAAAACGTTTACCCATTCACTTCTGTTTTAAAATGGCGGGCTCTGATTCAACGTTGAGAGCGTAGTTGCTGGCTATTCCTGTAATATTGGTAAAACATCGTAATTTTGACAGTTTCACGGAGAAAGAGCATAATATTTCCAATAACGTTGGTTCAGTAACAATTTTCGTAAATATTACGGTTACCGGTTAAATTGACCGAAAAAGTTATGAGCACTGTCATGGAGAACGCTTTATATATATATATATATATATATATATATATATATATATATATATATATGCCTATATATATTATATATTACTATATTCATATATATAATATATATATATATATATAAATATATTTGTTACTAGATAAACACATTTTATGATAAACAATTTTATGAATTTTTTTAAATAGATGGATGTATAGTGTGGCAGGGTGGTTAAAGCTTCCGTTCAGTAAACTCACAGGTTTATACCATGATTATTTCACAGTGGGAACAACAAAAATTAATGAAAATGTTTAAAATAGCTTTTTATTCAGAAATTTTAAAAATGGTTTTAGTGATCCTTATATTACCTAAAAATTAGTTTGTATGATTTAGTACACCGGTTTAACCACATTTAAAACTTTGTACTCTTATATAGGAAGAATAAGGAGTAGCTTTTTAATGGTGATTGTGAATAATTTTTGTTTAACCCCGAAACCAAAATAGTTTTGAGTTTGTTGTCTCTTTATCAGTGTGTTTGTTTACAACTTTGGAGACTAAACAATTGAACATTGTCTATGAAATTTGTATTGCAGGTCCGGTTTTCCTGTACCTTCCAACAATTTGTTCAGCGTTTCATCATATGAAAAAATATCAAGTTAGCGGAGGAAATTTGAAAAAAACAATTTTTACTGTTATTGGCAAAAATAAATCATGACATTTTCTTTGCGTTTATTCTCGATTTATTCTATAATCGAAATTTTTTATTTCAATGTATATTTTTCAGATTTTTCGGTATAACGTCCGCGATGGTGATTTTGGGAAAAATAATTGAATGCACACAATTTTTAGTAATATTTTTACACTATTTATTTCTATTTCCGAGTCGTAAAAATTAGTAAAATTTTTTTCCCTTAAAAATTAATTTGGATTATTTACATTACAGGTACAGAATACAGTAAAATCGAAACTTTCTACAGTAACAATGTTTTTTTTAGGTGGATCTCGTATATTTAACAAAAGAAACAAGTAATACTTGTAGACAATGAACAAATAAGTAAATAAATTGAAAAAGATATTGAAAAGTAAGAACAGATACAAGTAATACTTACGATGTGATTTCCTAGAGCGGCCCACAATGACTGAGCATGTAGCACAATGTAAAGTGCCAATGAATTATCTGTTCCCCCAAGGTCAAAGATTAAACGCCGCCATACTTGCTCATAAAAGGGGACACATCCCACCATTAAAATTACTGAGTACTGCAGAATTTTCGTGCGTATCCAGTCATTAAATGTTTTTTTTAACCATACGATAATCACTGCACACCAAACTGCAATAAATTCGTCAGATATTTCAATATAAAATATGGTGTACGTTTGAATCACCATATCATTTAGATCTTTATAAAAATGGTGCAAAAACATTATCCAAACTTTGTCACATTCAACCATTTCCGCAAAATGTTCGGTTCGGAAGACCAAAACACCCGGCAAATCGGCTTAATATCTAAAAATCGGTCAATAATGCTCAATTTTATAAAGATTGTATAAACGTGAACTCAAGTAACTGTACTAAATTTGAGTGTAAATCGATAAGAAAGAAAATTAGTAAATAAATAGGGTTATTTTTGTATGTCCTATTCATTCCACAACCTTAAATGTCTTCATTTAGGAGCTAGGTGGTCGAAGTGACTAAAACATCGGTCACTCAACTGTGCAGGTCACTCAAGGTTCGTAGTTCGAGCAGCAGTTGCTCCCGTTACTTTTTTCCGTTAACACGTCTTCATTAGTTTAACTGGCATAATGTATGAACATTAAGAGAAAAAATGCCTTCATTTTAAATTAGTTACAATGACCCTTATTAGTGTATAAATCTTTAAACATGACACGATATAAATCTTTAAATATGATCTCGAGATATTTGGACCGATATCTAAAGGTTTTTTTTAATACATTAGTACTAAAATGCTAATAATCCATTAGATTAAAACACTTTGTTGACATTCGGTTATTTACTAATTATATTTTTGTTAATTAGTTTTAGGTACGTTTTGTTTTGTTCAGTTTATCTTTTTATTATTATAAAGCCAATTTACAGTCTTACAATAACTTGTGTGTGTATTGCTGTTTTTATATTATACTA
This sequence comes from Callitettix versicolor, assembly GCA_022606455.1. NCBI lineage: Eukaryota > Metazoa > Arthropoda > Insecta > Hemiptera > Cercopidae > Callitettix > Callitettix versicolor. The sequence continues at coordinate 52,477,796 of CM040190.1, read as the reverse complement.
ACATATTAGTGTTAACTAGTTTTAGGCATATATTTATAATTGATATATTTTGTTTGTTTTATTTAATTTTATTAATTTTTAAAAAATCTATCCTTCCTACAAAGCGTTTTATTTTGATATTCAATTCAATTTCGCATGACAGTAAAGATAATCTTGTTGGTTTTTCGCCGGGAAGAAAGGAAAAATCCATTAGATTAGAAACTAGAGGAAGGGATTATAAAACCCCAGGTACTGCGATCGTCGAACCATTTGTGCAAATAAACCTCTTAAGTACTAGTTCAGCAGATTGGTGCCCTTAGTAAGTTCTAACAATCAACTGAGTACCTCATTCTGCTGGAGGTCCCTAGGGTCTTGGAACAAAACTCTTTGCCTCCTGCTAGAAAAAGCTTCATTGCCATAAATTATGTCCTGCAGTTTCCTCCTCTTTTCTGAACAACTTATACACGGAAGTTTCGCACTTGCCATGAGTCCTAATGAGTCCTCCTCATGGACTCTCATGGACTGTGGTGGAAATCATTTCACCACAGTGAGCAGCGTTAAAAATCTGTATTAAATATTATTTTTAATTTTAAACTTTATTTCAAAATACTAAACACAATCCGCACGATAGTTGGAGATCATTGGAAAATAAAGACAAATATTAATTTATGCATATTTTACAGATTATCACGATAAGACATTAAAAAAATAATAAGATAAACTAATAAATATCCGCCATTTTGAAAATGATGGATGTATTTTGTTTGGTAAAGTAATTATCCCAGCTATTACCAAAATAAATTTTATGTCCTTTACTTGACTGTGTTCGAAACTTTAACTTTTTTTTTGAAGCCGAACTTCAAAACACTCGACATTTGATTAAAGATGATTGTAAACAGTAACACAATATGCTATTTGAATGAATTTAAGCCGATATAACATAACCTGCCGGCTGACATTGGGCTTAATCGAGTAAAATTTTAAATTGAGATAATTTCTTCAATAATGTTTGTTCAACAATGCAACGGACCTATCTGTCAAATTTTTTTAATGCTATTGTTATAATTTTCTTTTTAAGAATTTTCATAGAAACACTTTTTAATATTATTTGTAAGTGCTAGACGTATGTATTTAATTCTTAATTTTTTTTTTAAAGCAAGCATCCGTTTGGATGGACAGACAATCAAAATGATAAATTGCTTTTATTATAGGAAAATTATTGAAAACAAAGATGTTTTTACAATATTTAAATTTTCCAGGAAATATAACCTACATGTATGTTGGCACGTAAGTAGAGATCCCTTATCGTGTGTCACGTGAGAGCCGTTATCAAGTACGTGATTATCTATTTGTCGATAACATAAAAACATCGTCACTTTTTTCCTTACTGTTTAAATACAAAGGCTTTTTTTTAATTTAGACTAACATTAACATATAACATCGTAACAACTGAGGGGCTGGTTCACGTCAGCATGTGGCAAGTTATCCTTTTTTTGCCCTTTTAGTCCTTACTTTATGCCAGTTACCACTACTAAGGACCAGAAGATGCAGCAGACTGACCGTTGCTTTAGCCACATCGAGCTCAGAACCCCAATTTATCAAAAACTTTCTACATATAATAATACACTGCTTAGAACATTTGACCAGTAAACGAATGACACACCATTTAAAGGTTCATTTTATTTCGTCAAGTGATGGTAAAACAATAGTACAAGACCGTGTAAAATTAAACACAAATAATTTATTTGCAAATCGGTTGAGCTGTTAAAGAAATATGCCTGCTCGATGTAACCATTCTGCCTGCCCAGATACACTGGGCAGTAGTTGTAGATAAGGTTATCCACCTCTTCTTCCAAAGAGACGAAGCTGTGGTTGTTCAACCTCGCTCTGATCACTATCCAATCGTAAAAATACCTTTCAGCCTGTATCGCCTCCGGGTAGTGGGGGTTAAAGGGTTGGTGGATGTTCCATTCGTAGGAGTTCTTCTCGGGGTGAAACTGTACTCCTACGAAAGGATATTTCAAGGACTCCGAGGAAGATATGAATTTCACGCCGTTCTTTTCAGTGTTTGAGGACATCACTCTCCAGTCTTTGTCCAGCGAGTAGTTCTTCAGAGAATCTTCCGTGACGCAAAACCTGCAAAAGATGATTGAATTTTAGTAAACTTTTAAAGATTTTCAACTTTGTGAAGTGTTGTATTATTTATGCACAGAAGTTGTACAAAGTTTTGTGCTGGAACGCGATATCTTTACAAAGTTTTGTGCTGGAACGCGATATCTTTACAAAGTTTTGTGCTGGAACGGAACATCTTTACAAAGTTTTGTGCTGGAACGGGACATCTTTACAAAGTTTTGTGCTGGAACGGGACACCTTTAAAAAGTTTTGTGCTGGAATGCGATATCTTTACAAAGTTTTGTGCTGGAACTGGACAAAGTTTTGTGCTGGAACGGTACATCTTTACAAAGTTTTGTGCTGGAACGGGACATCTTTACAAAGTTTTGCATTAGAGCGCGTCAACTTCTGAACAAAAGCAAAATAACTTTATGAAGTGTTAAAATCAAGCCTAAGGATATTGAATTGAAGCACGGCAACTTTACAATGCTCGTCAACTTTGCACAAATTTTTGAACTGAAGCGTATTAATTTTACAATGTTCAGCTTGAGCATGTGATTTGTAAAAGTTTTGAACTAGACAATGTCAATTTTACACAACCTTTTTTATTTACAGAATGTCATCTTTACCAAGTTTTATACTTGATCAAGTGGACTTTACAAAGTATTAAGTTGATAGACGTAAACTTTATACAGTTTTATACATGTGAACTGTATAGATTTTTAATCGTGAGCACTTCCGATTCAAGATAGTGGCCTCTTATTTACAATAACTAGTTATGCAGTTTTAGCCAAACGCATTAACCAATTGTTTTGAAATTTGGTACATTTTGGTATTTCTGTTTCAAGATGGCGGACTCTCACTCAACGTTGCGAGTAGGTGCTGGTTATTTTCTGTAATACTGGCTGAACTACAAAATCTATTACAATTTTGACCGTTTCATTGAGAACGAGCATACAATTTCCAATAAAGCTGGTCCAGTAACAGTTTTAATATGTATTACGGTTACCGGTTGAATTGGCAGGAAAATTACGAGCACTGTTGTGGTATATATTAATTACAAATATACCGCAAGGTCTGTTGTACTTTAAAATACCAGTATGTTAAAAGCTAAAGCTTAATTAAACCATTTTAACCGGTTTCAATATGGCGGCCGCAATGCTGACCTATGATGGTTCGACGTGACCGGCAATGTTTGTAGAATGGTAATGATCTCCTCAGGAGCGTTCTTGAAGAGAGAACTGTTTCTGAAGTCGTCCTTGAAATGCAGAGCGAGGGCTTCGAAAGACTCGCACTGAGAGAGGATGTTGATGTCGCAGTGGCTGGCCAGAAACATCAGCAATTGGTAACCCTGGCACACTCCCAGGATGGGGAAATAGTCGCCGTTGTCGTTCATCTGCAGATCGAAGGAAAAATTAGATTTTGGCTAACTCGGTTCCCATCTGGCGTGGATTAACGTAAATAGTAAAATATAAAATATTTTATGTACACACTATATTGAAAACTGAAGCTGAGTTAGGTCATGTTTATTTCAAAATTCACCTTTCGTATTTCGTAATTACAGCCATTAATTAAGCCAATGTTGCCGCTTACCTCAGGAACATTTACTGTCAATATTTACTTCACACAAATGATTTACATAAACGAAAACCAAATTAAACACTAAAATGTTTCCCTGTATTTACCGGTAATTTTACAGTATTATTTTTTTCACAGACATAATTTCATCTTCTTTTTCATTTTTCATAGTAGACCATAAATATAATTTTGTTCGATCATTTAAACAAATTCCAAACCATGACTTCAGAATCGGATCAGTGCCCTGGATCTGGAAGGTCGGGAGGTGATGGTAATGACTCTAATAATTAATTTTAGAATATAAGTTCGCCAAAAATAAACACTTTTAACACGGCAGAATCCACTAACAATTTAGTTTTATTTTATTTTTACATGTTCTATTCAAAACTGGAACTTATTATTTTTTTTTAATCCCCTTCTCTGTTCACTATCCCCAATACGTCTGCGCGTGCGCAGGTTCGTTTCATAGTGGTCACCTAATAGAACCTTGTTTTTACCTTCTCCACAAATGAAACAGAATAGAGACGACACCAACCGTGAAATATTGGTAACTGTAAAATTTGCTACTGCTACTTTTCAACACCTGTTAAATAAAACTGTGAATAACTGTGAACTGTGAAATAATACATTTGGCGTGCCTGTTATGTAGCTATTGCGTCTTCATATAGGCTAATATAAATTAAAAAACAAAACAAATAAAAACCGTTATTAATGGTACCTATTTATCCTCACAATTCTAAAACTACTTGTACAAAAATGATTAGTTAAATCTGCTGAGAAAGAAATGTGATGCGCGCGCAGTTAGCAATATCAATATTTATCAAAATTTCACAGTTCACAGTTAGTATAGTGTATGTTAAGTGTGAAATAACTTGTTAAAGTATCAGGGTCAGATTGATAGTTACCAAATTATGAATTCATTACGCAGGAGCAGAGTGAGGCGACGCGATCCTAGCGGAAATGGAAGAACAGTTAACACTTACAGTAACAGTTAAACTCAGCCATTCACTGTTATACAAATATGTGAATCAGACTATCAGTGAAAAAGTAGCAGTTGTGCGATATCCTTAACATCTCTAAAACAGAACATGGATTCATAATCCACTCTGCGCATGTCTGTAACCTCTAACAAGGTACTACCACGCAGTTTTGTAGCCTCAAACCCAGGTCCGTACGTACCAAGAACGATTTACAAAATTTTTTGTTGTAAACAACACTCTATGTGCATAGGGCCACGGTCAATGTGTACTTACCTCCATAGCGATATCATAAATGATCTTGCCAGCCGCAGCGTGTCCGTTAGGTTCTAGGAAGTTTACAGCTCCACCAGGCAGGACAATGCCGTTCACTTTGCTTAGGATATTTCTGGAGAAACATAATAAAAGAAAATTACTTTCTTTAACCACTTTATATCATACAGATTGCTGAACAAGTAATGCAAATTAATGGGGAAAACGGAAACGGAAGTTAATTTATTCTATAAGTTAACTTACAAAAACTGTTGAAAGTGGCATTCATTTTGTGATGTCATGACGGCAATGTGTGTGAAGCCTATCTAGGCAATCTGGTCTCTCCATTGGTAGTGCCCACACGGTATTACATAACCGTTTAAAGACATGTACATACAGAACTCTTGTTTTCAAGCTATTTTTCCTGAAGACGTTGCAAAGATGTCTTTTGTTCATGTCTTTTGTAACGTCCGATGGAGAAGACCTCAATGAACGGTTTTGGTCTGACGAAGCGTGATTTAATTTTGATGGATACGTGAATTGACAGAATTCACATCAGTTACACAAGTGCTCCCCGGCATTTGGTGTGCAATGTCACGAAGTCGAATTTCATGACAGAAGAAATAGTTAGATTGTGCAAGATCAACTGCAGACCAGCTACAGTAGACGTGGTTTCAGCGGGACAGTCATGGCTTTGTTGGAACAATGTTTTCATTGATCTCCTCGGTCCGCTGATTTATAGCAACCAGGCGTTTTATCGTAGGGACACTTTAAGCATGTTGCTTACAAAACTCACTCAACAAACGTTCAGTTTGCAACGTCATATTCATTTGTGTGAGACGAATACTGGAGTCCATTTTCAATAGTTTGTATAACTAACTCTTAAAATAAAGTATTTTTTTTATTTCCCCATAAGGTTATTTCACTTCATGAACACTTTGTATATGTACAGATCTATACAATTTTAACGGCATATATTAAGCAGGTAGTACCAAGAAGGCGGACCATTAGCTGTTTTAACTCTATAAGGCTGGCTCGTGACCTGTGAACTAGACAAGGAGAGGAAAGGGAGGAAAATAAGGTGTTCTATTATCTTTTTGATAGTATCTATCAAGCTGTATCAATAAATTTGGTCATTATTCGCGCATCATTTCCTAACTTACTCTAAACGGGTAGTAGATTAAGTGTCGAGAACATAGCCTTCTCGCACCAACAATACTCCGCTTTACTTAAAGGTACAAGATAGATAAGATAAGATAAGATTTCAAACTAGAGGAAGGGATAATACAACCCCACACACTGCGGTCAACTAATGTGCAGATAAACCTCTTGAATACAAGTTTAGCCAGTTGATGTCCTTAGTAAGTTCCAACAATCCACTGAACTAGCTCATCCTTCTGGAGGACCCTAGGGTCCTGGAAACGAAAATCCTCTAGCCTCGTACTAGCAAGAGCATCACAATCATGTGTCCTGCAGTTTCCGCCTCTTTCCTACATAACCCACACACGGTTTCTCCGTGGTACATACTTATTCCCATGATTTTCCTGTGCTCTGCCTAAGACATCTGCCGCTCTTTTATGCCTTCCATATGGAATCCTGTTTAGTACCAAACCTAACCAACGACAAAGAAATCCCTAAAGTCGGCTCAGATCTAGTAAACTCAGATGCAATTCCCAGTTCAGCCAGTCGGTGTGTCTCCTCGTTATCGTCAACCCCCTTGAAACCAATCAAGGTACAAGGTAACGTGTATTCAGCTGCGGTAATTAAATACACAAATAAATTTCATTTACCTGTAATACTCCAAGGGCTGTTTTATAAGGATCGGCACCACTCTGGCTCCAGAAGACTCCACCGCCTTTACATAGGCTGCCGGGATGTAGCTGGAGCCGAAATTCGCAAATGTTACACGGCTCTCCTGAGCCAGAATACCCAGGATGGGACGCTGAGTGGCCGATGTAGCTGATACCACAAGCATTAATTCGCACAACTCCAGAAACATCTGGAAGCATTAGCAGAACTTTTGTTGGCAGTGGTTGTTTTAAAAAATTTTATTTTTACCAGAAAATTGGTAGGGCCTACTAATAACCTACGAACACAAAATCACTTTTCAAAAACAATATTCAATTATTTATTTCATTTCACGAAAACAGAAATATTCGTGTAGTTCTGCAAGGGAAAGAAATTTCGGAACTGACTTTCGGCTGTCTACAGAGAGAGGAGGTAAATTTCTACAAAGATCCTTTTGATCAGAGATCGAAATCTGTTACAATATTTTTTGAACACTCTGTATATCTGTACATTTTTATGATTTTCCTGATTCATTTAATACGTTTCAGCGTAATGATTAATTTAATTTTTTTATTATGATTATGAATCATTTCATAAACGATGTGACAATAGAAACATTACGCAATAACCACGACAAGTTAGTTTACTATTATTTCGTAAAACTATTATTTCGGTTTATCCTTGATAACACACGTTTATTATTTTTCTTTAATTACTGGCTAGTTTGTAATTTGAATATTTTCTGTTTAATATAGTTCTTGAAAAAAAAGTGATTTTGTGTTTGTAGATTATTAGTATCAATTTTCTGTAAAATTAATTTTTTCTGAAATAATAAATACAGATTAATACTTTCTCGTGCTTCGAACTTCTTTCATACACTTGACAGTAAATGTTTCCTTTCCCTAGCTACTTATGTTCCCAATATAATGATGTTGTTGTGCGGATACGCACCGCACAACAAAATGCTGGTCAAAAGAAGCACAACCTCCGTGATAAGGGTCAGAAGTAAGGGGAAGAAATTAAAAGGCAATTAGCAGAGCAAGAATCTGCAAGTACTTTAATAAAATAGGAAATCACCAATTAGAATTGAAAAGTTACCCTCTTAAGAATCCTCTTCAAATCCTAAACTTTATGAAGAGAATACAACTGGAAAAGGCGCCTGTTCTGAATAGGAAAGAGAGCAAAAAGGAATGTAAACAGGAAGCGGTGCAATAGTAATCCTAGAAAGTAATTCCTTTATTCAATCAAGTGCCTTCTGTAGTTTCTTCCAAATATAAATACATTTTTTTTAACCATAGGATAATCATTGAACATCAACCTGCAATAAATTCCTCAAATATCAATATAAAATATGGTGCACGTTAGATCTTTACAGAAATGGTACTAAAACATTATCCAAACTTTGCCACCTTTAGTCGTTTCCGCAAAAATCTTCGGTTCGGAAGCTATCAACCAAACAACCCGGAAAATGGGGTATAGTTTTATAAAGATTGTGTAAACTTAGAATTCAAGTAAGTTTTGAAAGTAAACTAAATTTGAAAATAAATCGATAAGAGAGAAAAATAAGTAATTAGATAGATCGTATTTCCTATTCATTCCACCCGCAGGGGGTGCCCGAGTCTTAACACACTTTACACTTACAACACTACAATTACAACTTTAACACTTTGCACTCACACTTACATGGCCTCAATGTGCTTCTCGCCTTAAAATAAAAACAAATCCTATTCATCTCTTCAACTAAAATCTTCATCGACTCGGTGGTCGAAATGGATAAAGCATCGGTCAGTCTGTGTTACTCAACCACAGTTGCTCCCGGTCCTTTAAATAACATAACGTATGAACGTTAAGCAAAACAAAAAAATAAAAATAGAAAATAAAGAAGGAGAATAAGAAGAAATTTGCCATCAGAAGATTTATTATGGTTTGATTAATTATGTATGTTGTCTAATGGTGTGTATGTATGCGTGATTTATAATAATCTCGCAATATTGCGTCTCTCTCTCTCTCTCTCTCGTATATGTCATGACCCCTCCGGAAGTAGTAACTCCATCACACATCCATTGCACCAGTAAAATAGGCTTTATTCTACTGTGACTCATCTATAGGAAATATTCGTAATCGATACACTTAAATGTCAATAAGTCTTCCCGAATGCTTAGCGTCTGCAATCGTGAAGGCACCGTTACAAAAACCTTAGCTCGTTACACCTTTATTAATGCACAAGAAAAATAAATTACAATGAAAACAATTAGCGGTCGTAGGTTAACCTCAACAAAGATCGAGTTAATTATCAGTTATTTTATAGATCTTCCAAACTGTAAACACAATTAAAATCACAAGTCATGCCCTAGATAAGAGTCTACTAAAAACTAAGCGTTTTATGTGTCATTGATAGCAATTTTTTCTTCTGTAATTTATTTCATTGATAAGAGAAATAAAGTTAAATTCAGCTCTAAGATATCTTGTTGACGTGGAATCTCCGACAAACTTTAACAACACATAGGCTAAACCAACGTTTTGATATTTATTTTATCTGACAACAAATGCAATAAGTTTGCAACGGTAATATTGTTACGCTGTAGTGATGCGAGTGCTGAAGTAATGTTCTAAACAGCTGATTTCGCACCACAGCTGTTTCTTCGATAGTACTATTTCAAGCGAAGTTATGTTTATTACGATGAGTATAAATAATAATTAATAAATCATTATTAATTGTTTCTTATTCGTTATGAGTTGTTAGAGGCTGCCAACCATACCGCAGGGGTCAGAGTCCTTAGTAAGTATTTAAATAAATCTTTAAGCCTCTTTAATAAGAATGCTACAGATCACTAGCGGCGCTAATTACACGCTTACTGATCTGGGTCTTACCATAATGACCGCTCAAATAACTCGTTTGCCAATAGAAGTTAGCTAAAAATACCACCGACTTATAAAAATGGTGTTATAAAAATGGGTTTACTTTTAGTAAAGAATAATTTATATTTTAATAAATGCTGTAAACATTTTATGGTAAATGTTTGTGTATGTTTGTAAACGTCTTTTTGTAAATATTTGTCTATGTTTGTAAAAATTCTGTTGTAAATATTTGTGTATGTTTATAACTTATTGTGGTAAATGTTTGCATATGTTTCTAAAGGATTTGAGGTAAATGTTTGTGTATGTTTCTAAAGGACTTGAAGAAAATAATTGTGTACGTTTGTAAAGGTCTTGTAACAAATGTTTGTTTAGTGTTTGTAAATTTTTTGTAGTAAATGTTTATAAAGGATACGAGTAAAATATTTGTGTACGTTTCTGAAGGATCTGAGGTAAATGTTTGTATATGCGTTGTAAAGGTCTTGTTTGTTTAGTGTTTGTAAAGGTTTTTAATAAATGTTTATAAAGGATTTGAGGTAAATGTTTGTGTATGTTTCTAAAGGACTTGAAGAAAATGATTGTGTACGTTTGTAAAGGTCTTGTAACAAATGTTTGTTTAGTGTTTGTAAATTTTTTGTAGTAAATGTTTATAAAGGATACGAGTAAAATGTTTGTGTACGTTTCTGAAGGATCTGAGGTAAATGTTTGTATATGTGTTGTAAAGGTCTTGTTTGTGTAGTGTTTGTAAAGGTTTTGTAATAAATGTTTATAAAGGATTTGAGGAAAATGTTTGTAAAGGTCGTAATAAATGCTTATGTAAGTTTGTGGTGTATATTTGTAAAGATGTGGTTAAATGTTTGTGTATATTTGTAAATGATTTAAGATATGTTGTGTATGTTTGTAAAGGTCTTGTGGTAAAAGTTTGTATATGTTTGTAAAGATCTTGTGGTAAATGTTTGTGTATGTTTATAAACGTCTTGTGGTAAATGTTTGTGAAGATCTTGTGTTAAGTGTTTGTGTAGTCCTATGTTTATACAGTATTATGGTAAATGTTTATGCATTTTAGTAAAGGTCTGGTGGTAAATGTTTCTGTAAGTTTATAATGTATTACGATAAATGTTTGTGCATGTTTGTAAAAATCTTGACATAAATGCTTGAGTAGGTTTATAAAGGTTTTGTGGTAAGTGTTTGTGTGTGTTCATAAGGTATTATAGTAAATGTTTATGCATTTTTGTAAAGGACTTGTGCCAAATGTTTGTATAGTCTATGTTTATAAGGTATTGTGAAAAATGTTTCTGCATGTTTGTAAAGGTCTTGTGATAAATGTGTGTATAGTCTATGTTTATAAGGTATTGTAAAAAGTGTTTCTGCATGTTTGTAAAGGTCTTGTGATAAATGTGTGTATAGTCTATGTTTATAAGGTATTGTAAAAAGTGTTTCTGCATGTTTGTAAAGGTCTTGTGATAAATGTGTGTATAGTCTATGTTTATAAGGTATTGTAAAAAGTGTTTCTGCATGTTTGTAAAGGTCTTGTGATAAATGTTTGTGTATACGAGGTGTGGCTATTAAATAACGAGACTGACGTTGTAAAAAATGTTATTTTCATTTTATACATAATTACTTATTATCACCTTCAATATACATCCCTTCTCTATTCCTACAACTCTCCATGCGAATTTTCCATTGTTGGAAACAGTGCTGGAAGTCATCTTCCGTCAACTCCTTCAGGACTCTTGCTGCTTTCACTTTTACAGCTTCCACGGACTCAAATATCGTCCCTTTTAATGCAGATTTCACCTTAGGGAACAGATAGAAGTCACATGGTGCAAGGTCTGGTGAGTAAGGTGGATGTTCTAATACTGGGATGCTGTACTTAGCCCAGAAACCTCTTGACTTATAACGCGGAATGAGCTGGCGCATTGTCTTGGTGGAAAACCCATGATTTGTCCTTCCACATTTCGGGTCGTTTTTTCCTTACTCTTTCGCGTAGTTTACCAAGTACCTCAAGGTAGTAATACTGATTAATTGTTTGACCTTCAGGAACCCAGTGAAGGTACACAATCCCATGAATATCGAAAAAACAATCATCATTGCTTTAAATTTTGACTTGCTGATTCTTGATTTTTTGGCTCTCAGTGAAGTTGGGGTCTTCTAATGCATGGGCTGGCGCTTTGTTTCCTGATCATACGTAAAAAACCACGATTTATCACATGTTATTATCCTTTCCAATAAATATGGGTCATTTTCAATGGCATACAAAGTGTCAGTACAAACATTTTGCGAGCTGCTTGTTATTCAAACGTGAGAATTTTTGGCACCATTTTGGCACACACTTTTCGCATGTTCAAATTGTCACGTAAAATTTGCCGTACACGTTCTTTATCAATGCCTACAGATTCAAAAATTGTACGACTATTTAATCGACGGTCAGACCGAATCAAATTAGCAACTTTTTCGACATTGTCATCCGTTTTTGACGTTGAAGGGCGACCTGGCCGCGAATCATCTTCAACGTCTTGTCGGCCATCTTGAAAACGCTTAAACCATTGAAAAACACGTGCCCGCGATAAACATTCATTGCCATACACTTCTTTCAGTACATTATAAGTTTCAGTAGCGGTTTTTCCAAGTTTGAAGTGAAATTTAACAACAATTCGTTGCTCTATTATTACACTAAACATTTTTTCTGGCAAAACAAAATAACAACACTAACGGAAATGGTATTGGTTAGACAAACGAGACTAACTGCCTTCTGAAGAAAATGCTTCACACTAAACAGCTGTCGGTCAATGGCGGTTGGCGCATGCGCACTTGTTCCGCCGCAGCGTCATACTCGTTATTTAATAGCCACACCTCGTATTTGTATGAGGAAAATCTGTGTAATTTTTCAAAATCTACTCATCAGCACTTGTTAATATATGATGTTCATATATGAACATTCATGAAAGAATTGTTCATATTTGCGAATTGTGAACTTGGTTCGCAGGCGTAGGCAGCTTGAAAGCCGGGAGAGAAGTTCTTAAATGTAGCGTGGATGTTTTTCGGTGTTAGTAAGTGAAACAAGGTTGTGTAACTCAATTCCTAGGTTTAGGCGATGACATCACCTGTTCACGATAAGAATAACGAGTCATTTCGAATAACATTAGTTGTCACATTAAAGGCTTTTAAAAATCCACAACAGCTGTACTTAATTGTTAAATATCAGCTGTTTGATAAATCTGATCTTAATGCATCTCTTGTTCCTATTTTTAATAACAGATTATTACGAAATCACAAATGAAGTTTGATATTCATTACTTTTGATCTCATATTATGCAAATAACGATACCATTAATGTTCGCAACTTTGTTATTTTATGTCAATTTTATTCCTAAGTATTCCATGTGATTATTAAACTAGCTCATATCATATATTTATATCTTGAGTCAAAATACCTTTTTCTCAGCACATACTATGCGTACAAGCATAAATGAGGTATCTTTAGAAATATTTTCAACCTGCTTCTAAAATTGAAAAACAATTTTGCGCTAAAACTTACTGTTTAACTGTCATAGGCAAAACGGCATCGTGGATGCGCATGCACGACATCACAAATCAGGTAATATTTTGTATATTTTACAAATTTAACTTATTAATCAAGAATAGGCAATCCATTATAAATACAACTTTTTTGCATAATGTGCTTAGAGCAATTTCAATATTTACTTAAAAGTTATTACACTTATAGGTTATGTGGTCCTAATGACAGTCCCCTATCTCTGCCCATCGTACAAGCCGGGACGAGCATTTTGAATACCAAACACGTGTTTTGGACACTGTTTTTACACAAATATATTTGTGATTTCTCTTCCATCGTGCATTTACCTACTGTTAATCACTCGCTTTTCGATTTATTTTTTAAACATGTTTCCCCTCCTTCCAACTACCGCTCTCACCCCAACGACTACTATTATTCAAAAGGCTGTGTTTACTTAAAACTTTCAATAGTGCGAAATTTCGCACAGGTATCCTGGTTAATGATTATTATCGTATTTTCTGTTCAAATTATGAATTCATTTTTAGTAAAAATCTGGTTTCCATCACGTCAAACAGACAACTCTATGCAGCGGCTATTTATACTTTATATGGAGTAAAAATGGTTTCGAGGTGCTGTTCTGAAAGAACTTCATATTTATTCCCATACTAGCTAAAACCTCTGCCCACTTCATAGCAAACACTAAGGAATACCTGTTTATTTATATTTAAATATTTAAACTGTTTCCATGCAAACCAACATTAGAATTTAGTTATTTATAATTTTGTTTTTATTCAAATAAATATGAGAGCAAGTAAATCTTATGAAGAAAAAGGAATTTTTAATGGGTGAACTGTTTCTTTAGGAACGCTGTCAAAAAAATCCCACTTAGTTCTTGTCTACGTTACAAAATAAACCTAACCTCAAAATTTCAAAACTCTACCTAATGTGGTTTTAACTGTGCTTTGATCAGTCAGTCAGTCATGACATTGCCTTTTACTAAAAATTTCATAAAAATCGGTCAATTCGTTTACACATAATTGGTAGACCTCTCAGAGGGGACTTGGAATCTGATGTTAAAATTGATATTTCGTAAAACAAAAATTTAAAATACATCGTACAGCAGAAAATTAATATAAAATGGTGCTTTCGCTTTTGTATTAATATCAACTAATCACTACAAATCTATTATGTAATTTAAGTCCCGTGAATTAATAAAAGAGATAAGCTATCTTACCATCAGCGTTCCAAATTTATGTCCTTACAGTGTGACACACAACACAAACACAAACACATACACATACTCACACAACCAGCTGAATATTGAGACTGAATAGAATTTAATTACATCACAACTATCTGTTTCAGTCAAATCTAGATGTTAATCTAACAGCTCCAAATAATTCCGGCAGAATGCGTTAGCGCTTGCTAAGAAAATGTTTACTACGAATCTATGATTTTCATTCATTATTTGTGGTAAATTAATTTACTAATTTTCAAGCAACCCGAAAAATATTGATTCCGAAGGAACGACGAAAAATGAGAACATCAGGTCATCAGATGTTGTTCAAATTTTTGGCATGGTTTATAAATCAACTCAGGGTACCAAATTTTTTATTAATCAAAGGATATGTTTTTGAGAGCGTGAGGAGGGGTGCTGGCGTCTGTGTGTCTAATCAGTATCACGTTCAGACTTTTGGTTCGATTTGATGAAAATGACAGAAAAGTCGATCTTGGTAATAGCTTGGACAAGTTCGTCACCAAGTAAAAATTGTTAAACAGTTTTAAAATGTCGTTCAACTATTTAAAATATTTAAGTATAATTTTTTTGTAAATCTGATTTCACCATCTTAATTTTCATGAATAAATATTTGAAACTAAACGAAATTAAATTAAGGGTGGTCAGGGTTCACTTTTGTATTTTAATGTACGTACACCATAGAAGCAAGTCAGTTAGAGCTTAAGGGTACAAGACTTCTCAGTGTAGAAGCGGTAAAAGCAAAAGCGACGGAGGTTCTCAACCAGCTGATAGAAGCGGACTTGTAACACTGCTTTGGACAGTGGAAAATCCGTATGAAGCGTTGCAGGATCGGCATGGAGGGTACATTGAAGGGAATAAACTTTGTAATGTAACTGGTGATCAATAAAATATTTTTTACACTAAATCGGTTATTTAATTGTCACATCTCGAATTAAAGTTAAAAACAACATTCGGGTAATCCGGAACAAATATTATTAAGGACAAAACTACCAGATGGTTTTTAAATGTATTTTTGTCTGTGGTTTAACGTATGTATGCCAGTTAGTCTAAATGAATACGAAAGGTTTAAGTAAAGAATAATTTAGAAATGTAAACCACTTAATAAAGAAAAGTTTGTACAATCCTTTTTCACCCTTTTTCACAGACTAACAATCTTTGAAAAAGGAAAATAACGGTTTAGTTTGATAAAATCTCCAAAAGCAACCCTTTACATCGGCCTAACGATGTTTATTTAGCAACCCCCTGATAGTATCGCTGAAGTGAAACTTCTGATCTGAACAACCCTCCACACCCTTTGTTAAACGACGTCAACTCAACAAGTCACATAACGAGATGCTTCCGAAATCCGTGTATAATCAAAGTGACACTTTCCACTACGAGTCTGGGAATGTTCTGACGTCATTAAGCGGGTATTATAGAGACTTTGACGCCTAAAAATTAGGTTAGATATTTCATAAGTGATTGTAGTTTTATTGAAAGATACGGTTTTATGTGGAGAGGAAATAATAAATCAAATCAGCCGACCAATACGGGACGATGATAAACAAAAATTTTGAATAAAACGTGTTGTAGTCGACGATGTCTGATTAAAAATACAATTAAAGTTTATTATTTCCTTTTACAATGTTGTGGTGAAACGGTAATAAGGTGTTGTTAGAAGATCATTATTGATGGGGGAGTTTTTTTAAGAACTTATAAAGAAGTTTTTCAGCTGTTAACAATTTATTCAGATCAACATTATAAGTATAATAATAGGACACTCAGCTGTTTCGCTGACGTGATGGAAGCGAATTTCTAAAAATATTTGTTTTCTTATAATTTAAAAAAAAATCGTCATCATAATTAGCATTAAAATCTGCATAATTTTTTTTTAATTAATTGGAAATATGATAATGAACCATAACAATCGTCATTTTCCTATTTTTAATATCATTTAAACATCCTTTTACTCATACAATAATGCAACCAAATTTTTAAAAAACGTGTACAAAAAAATCAAATTTTGAATGTCCGCTTTGTTGAAACAACTAATTCTATTTTATTGTGTCAAGAACTATTATCAAAATCAATTTCTGCACGAAATTTGAATAAAATGAGACTCAAATCGGTGCTCATTTCGTGATCCTTAATGGTTTCATTCTTCGATGGAAAATCTCCGGTACAGTAGACATTGGTTAGGTGAACTTCACAAACCATCTATAAGTGGCTATTTCACTATAACTTCCCAGCAGCTGATCACAACTAATGGACCGAAACACTCTATCAATCAGGGTAAGGTCTAACTTCCCGTAAGTCCCACAGATCCACTTACACCAAACTATCGATTGAATCTGTTATTCCTGGTTTCTTCAAACTTACTGAGCCACACGGTAAAAACTTGATCGACAGTATCTTTCGATATTATCGATGATCGTGCCAATCGTAAGCAGGTGTTTTGATGACGTGATAGAAGCGAATTAAAAAAATTACAACAGTTCTAAAAATAACTTTAGTATATTACATATTTCGTTATCTTCTGATTTCACCGTCCATAATCTGTGATAAATCACAT
The DNA here is from genome assembly GCA_022606455.1 of Callitettix versicolor. Lineage (NCBI taxonomy): Eukaryota > Metazoa > Arthropoda > Insecta > Hemiptera > Cercopidae > Callitettix > Callitettix versicolor. The sequence goes on along the minus strand of CM040190.1, from coordinate 52,460,928 downwards.
AAACTGATATCCGATTTTAAAAAACTTAAAATAAATTTAAAGTTTGCAACGTCCGACGTTGCAATGGTAACGTTAAACCAATTTCGCTTGGTCATGATATTACAGAAATTGATTTTTCTGCCAAGTTTGAATCAAACAATACCGACATTGAGTACAAATATGTGCAAACTATACCTATATAATCAGAATTACTCTCCAACAATGAATAGGCTATATAAATGTTGCTCAAATATTACCTTCATGTATCCACACTGAGCCCAATGATAAGGATATAAATAAATTATTCTAATTTACGAAAAATCGATCAGAATACGGTTTCAGAATAAATCGAAAAAACATAACAAAAATCTGACGGTAGGGTAGTGTTTATTTATATCTTCTTTATTTACACGTTAACTTCCTTACTTTTTAACACTGACATCAGCTGTGTATTTTCAAATGCAATCAAAATTTGAACAAAATCTTGTTAAACAGGAAGGTTCAAAGGTTTTTCTTTAGTAAGGCATCTGAAAGGCTTTAATAAGGCTTTTTGAAATAGGTTACAGGATACAAAAGCGTCAGTTCACCTTATGGGGAGGTGCTACTAGGTTAGAATGGGACAGGGGTTGCAATACAAGGCAATGACATACCTTAGGCGGTAAAGAGGGTCCTCCCGTAATTATTGTGATGACAAAACAAACATGCTGGAGTTAAATATTCTAAACGTACAAATAATAATACTTTTACAAAATTAGTTTAATCGAAAATAAAAATAGTTACAGAAGAAATTGTCTACAGAGTGACATATTTGTTACAGTTTTTTTTTTTTTTTAAGCATTAAACTTAAAACTTAAGCATTAAAAATTTTTAAACTTTTAAGCATTAGACTTATAGCTAGTACTTCGAAAAATTATCGATACTATAGGTAGGCGACGCTATTAGTGTTTCAAGCGACGATTTTAAATTTTTTTCCGAAATTTTTTTTTTAATTTTTGGGTTGCAGCGAAGGCTCCCCAACCAAAATGTCATCAATAACGAACAAACGCGCGCGCGCACACACGCACACACACACACACACACACATCCAATCAAACCTACATGGTTTAACTCAGAGGATTTGGAAAATGATGTCACTATCAAAATCTTAAGATCGTTTTTTCACAGTCACCGTTCATTTGTTGGGGCAAAAATTCTTTCGTTTACATCTCCTTTATACAGTGAGAATGTGAACATATGATCTGAATCGATAAAAATGTTATCTTAGGCGTACGTTTGTACAATAATTGCAGAGTTTCAAGTTTAGACTTATCGTGTATACGTTAGAGTTGTGTTACGGTAGACGGTCCTAAGCTCGCGTGCAAACATAAAAAATAAATATGGTAGTTATTTACCACAGACTCTAAAAAAATAATTATTTGAACCAAGTAAAATCAAAATGACACACATTCGCGAATAATGGTCGTTAGAACGGATTAAGAAAGGGTTAGACTCCAAAATAAACACGATCATCGTTGAACCGACGTCAATTAACAAAATCGATCCATCATATCGATTAATTCCGCTGCCAGCCTTGCGCAAATTAAACAACAATCGATAGCAACGCCTGTGTAACTAGGTGCATTAAGCCCTTATGTATTACACAGAACAGGTTCAGTTTAGCCAACTTAACGACAATTTAAAATCACGTCTACCAACTTGACGGACACTAATCTGCAAATAATCCCGCGTAACTAATCTGACACGGCAAGTTGGCAGCACTGGGATTATTTTAACCACCTTGTACGGTGTCGTTGGAGGGAAAAATGCGAAACAATTTATTTATTCTGTTCTGAAGCGCTTGCCGAATCGGGATTAAGGTCTAAATCAAATTCGGAATTGTCTGGTTGGCTTGGTTTTGGTTGTAATTCGATGTGATATTAATGGGAATGTTTGTACGACAGGTAACAGATTTTAAGAGCCATCTTCTCCTCAGCATACCGTAAAATAGCGGCAACATCGTCCTTTAACAGCCTAAGCTGTTTTATAAAATGCTAAATTTTGAACATTTTAACGTGATTACAAGAGTTAAATTGGATTTTTAAATAATTGTCGACGAAAGCGAATTTTCAAAAAAATTCTATAATTCTGATTTTACATTCGTAATCAGCATTAAAATCAGCAAAACCATTTTACACTTACAAATTAAAATGTAAACACGAAAATGAACCCTAACCGCCGTCAAATTAATTTCGAATTTCTACGGCTTTTGAAAATTGAAAATGCTGATTTACGCAGTTTTAAACGATGGTGGAATCAGATTTTCAAAAAGATTCAAGAGAAAAACATTATAACTTTTTAAAGTTTGACGCCATTTATAATGGCCGCCATTTAGAAAACGTGTTCAAGCTAATAGTAAAAATCGATTTGTGTGCCAAGTTTGAATGAAATCCAACTAAAATTGCGAACGTGGCGTGTTAATCCACAGACACACGCACACACTATAAAATATTATCTAGAAGGCATTATTGGCGCTCATTTCAAGATCCCGGGATTGGGTTCTACCCTGATAAATAGCTCTAATAGCTCATTTTTGCAAAGGAAATGCACTAAAAAGATTAAGATAAAAAAATTAAGTTTTTCCTGAAAATCTTCTTTTTTTAGTTTTACTGCCGAACCTTAAATTGTTTCCATTTAAAATCTCTTACACTGACTTAAGCTAAAGTATTTAATTTTTTTGTAAAATGTGACAAGCCGCTATTAGTATATTACTTTGATTTTCCGTTTTTTTGTCGGTAGATTTAGAACTGGAGTTTGAAGAAAATAATTGAACGAGAGAAAGTCGGGTAAATGTTGTACACTGTTTATTTAGTTTAGTCATTTTACAATTTTTTAAATTATATATTCAGACACGTGCCTCTAACCGTTGAATATAAACATAATAGAATGATAACCTTTATGCCAGATATATGAGCGCTCGTTGTTGGTGGCATCTTGCGGTAAAGTCTTCAGCTACAGTTAAATAAATAATAGTACTGTCTATTTACTCAAATGCCCTTTCCACCCGCTATCTTTGCGTTTGGCAGCGTTCGTAACGGCAGACAGTCCAATTACTTGCACTTTAGCCGCTGATATTATGCACGCTTTTTATAACGGTGATTGTATTTCTAGTCTGTTTATTTTCAACGGATAATTCACACAATATTAATTCTAATCTCTGTTCAATCGCCATGACCTGCCACATCCTCGTGTGACATATTTACAATCAACATGGTGCAGTTGAGTTAGCTTTCTTGTTTAGAAAGAATTGGCGTCAGCCCCGCGGCGGGAAGTTTGGAATAAATCCGCGCTTTAAGGTAAACAATCAGCGACGAGCTGCACAGTTGCCTGCACATGGCGAGGTGGTAGTCCTGGTTCCTGGAACTCCAGAACACCCTTTATATCGTAACTTAACTGCAAGTCTAAACCTGAAGTACGTTGACAACTTTTCTGTCTCAGCGGGAGTTTCTTTAACAAAACGTTACACGAACTAAAAATGGTGAAAAGTTGATCATGTTGAGGTCCATAATACAAGTCGATCTAATAAATGAAAAATAAAACATGTAAATTCAAGGGTAAATCGAAAATAATCGCGTCACGCAGCTGTCTCGCTGACTTGATGGAAGCGAATTCCCAAAAGTAATTTGATTATCTTACCATATTTTTGAAAATTACCTATAAAAAATTTACCTATCGGCATTAAATTTTGAACTTATTACTACTTTAAACTTTCAGATGGCTTAAAAAAACACTTAAACGAACCCTGACCGCCGTCGAAAAAAATTGAAAAATTCAAACTGCTATTTTATGCGGTTTTTAACGCAGATTACCATTACGAAATCAGATTTGCAAAATATTTTAAGACGAAAAAGTTATGAATTTTTAAACTGTTCAAGGAATTTTGCTTTTTTATAAACTCACCCAAGCTATAAAACCGAAATCAATTTTTGTGTCTAGTTTAAATCAAATCGGAATAAAATTGCTAACGTGACCTTGTTACACGCGACAGCTTCGATAGCTCATTTTCCGATAGAAATTCGATAAAAAAACATAGGCAGTTATCAGTATTTAGCCAATTTTTGGTTTTTTCTCATGGAAAGAAAATTTCAGATTTACTTTCCAAAATTTCAAAGACACGTTTTGAGAAACTTTAGGCTACTGATTTTCAAAAGCTCACGATACGAATTTTTTTGGGAAGATAGCAACATATTGTGAGTAATCAACTATATAAATATATATAGTAATCAATTGATGTATAAATCAATCAATCAATCAATATAGTAATCTACTAGTGGATTACATTTTAGGAAAATTTAATTTAAATCGTTTTGGGAAAATATTTATCTCACGAGGTTAGTGACGAAGAAAGTCTTCGATAAATATTACGCTTGAAAAATTAAAATGTCCAGAATGGCAAAAATCATGGTAATTTCATAAAAATTATTCATAATTTGTTCTCCATCAGTGGATGTTGGGTGTAGACAGGTACTTAAGCTTTCAAGTAAAAACTACATTGTGGTTAGTGATCTGAAACCGGATAAATGCGTTAAAACTTAAGGTCGATTATTCCTAAATCACCATGTTTTTTTACACTTATTATAAGGAAAAAGTAAAAAAGGAATTAGCAGAAAAAGGTACGTGTGTAGAACTTGGGAAGTTACCGACAGAAGCGAAGCTTTTGTTAATAATATCTTTGCTGAATATGTAATTAGTATGAAGATATGTTTACAAATATCTTGTTTTGTTTAAATAAATAAATACGTGATCCTAGCTTAGATATTATTTACTGCAGGTAACTGCACTTTATGTGTTTGATGTAACATAAGGTAAGATATCAGTTGTTTTATATTAATTCGTAACGATCAGCTGATAGGCTATAATAGGTTTCAGGTTAAGATGTTAGAAACTAGCTATATTAACAACAATTATTATAAACGTTTATATTAATTTCGAATGAATTATAAACGGTTACAACGTACACGTGTTCTTCATTTAAGAAAAAAATACCGAAACCAAAGCAACACAACGTTTTCATATAATACGCGTGTACTGTTATCGAAAAGGAGGAAGAAAGAGAAAGAGACAGAAATAGAGAGATAAAATTTGTTTGCTCGTTCTACATTCTTCCGTTCGGCAGATTTTTTTCTATTTAATCCTCTCGCCAAAGCTAACATTAAACGCTTCAATAATATAAAAACACTTCTCTAATTGATACGTTTTTAATTTTTAACGTATCATTTATTGAATGGTCGAATAGTAAATGCTAGATTAACATAATGGCTAATTAAATTTTGTATTTTGTTTTTTGAAAGTATTTAATCAAAGTTTACCTAAACTCTAATTAACCTTTCATTAACTTTATAGAAAGATAAATTGGAAGAAAAATATGGCTGTTGTCAAACATTTGAACAACAAATATTATAATTTTTAGGTTATGTTGACTGTTTACATTTTTGTTTCCATAGTTACATTGTGCTGTAAGTTTTTGAGTACTGTATGCTATTAATTTTTTTCGGGAAAAGCTACACACTCTTTTCATATACTTTGGAATTAGGCTTAAAACGTAAACAACACCTTTTTGAACGTGATTCCATTCAACGTGATTCCACCTAATTACATCTTCAATTCTTCATCCGAAAGAATAATTAAAAATGTAATTATTTTCCATCATTCTTCATCTGAATTACTGTCATCATAATTTTCTGTATTCATTCACTAAAAGTAAGACCTAAAATCGATTTATAGGTTATGTTGTCATTTCAATAAATAATTAAATTAAAACCGTGCATTAATGAGATCCAAAATGTAACAATTTTGTAAAATGGAATAGGGATAATTACTAAACTACTATTAAAATATTTAATTGACAGTAAATTAATAAGAGTTCAATCTTCGATTATCAGTTAATTGTTATTATGCAAACTGAAATTGATTATTCAATTAAAAATTAAGTTTAATTATGAATTAAATAATTTAATGAATGTTCTAGAAACCGGTTATTGGACTAATGAAGACTAAGAATACGGTTAGAAAATCAACATAAAACACAGAAAAAGCCAGCTATAGGAACTAGATTTGAACTTATTTATACTAATGAGTTTTGGCGAACTGTCAGCTATCCCAACCGTCTCAACTACTTGTAACACGGATTAACGGACTATAATCCGGTTAAGCGGGAGGTAGCCAGTTAAAGCCGGTTGTCCGTTAAATAAGGACGGAATCTAAAATTGCTCTGATTATTAATAGTAATCGCTTTATCTGCTTTGTATTGTGTTTTTATTCAATTTTATGAAATAAATACAATGTTTTTTAAACGGTTGGGTTTATTAGAACCCGGTACAGTACGTTTAAGTATTTATTTCTACTGCATTTAATCATTTATTAACTGAAACTCTCATTTTTAATATGAACTCTACCTATTGTATTATAGAATGGTAATTTTAATTAAAAAGAGATTTTAAAATTTCGGTTACAAAGTAATTACTGGTTTTTTCGTCCATTAAACCGGAAGTCCGTTTATAACGGTCCGCTAAAACAAGAGTTTACTGTAGTAATTTAGTGTTGTAAGATGTAAACTTTAGCAGAATATCAACTGCTAAAATCACGTAGATAATTTCTTACGTGACCTTTTATCCCTTTTAACCCGCTCTTGAACGAATCGCCGCACAGACAACCCTCACTTCCTGTACTATGGCTGCAGGTGGCACCGTGCTGTGTTCTGGTAGAACGATTAAACTATTTTTAACGTTATGGGGTAGTTTCATCCCCTCGGCGACAAGTGGAATCTGTAAACAAACCCGCAGACCAGACCAGAACTTCCGTCACCCTTAGACACTTCAAGTGTCTTATTTTTGTTACGTTGAGAGATAAGAGAGGGGTGGGGGCGGATGTTTTGGTTAAAGAGGGTTGTTTGTTAATTGATACGGAGGTTGTGGCTGGCCGAAACAACTTTTGTTCCCACCGTGAAGGATTTTGCACAAAGAATTGTGATAACACAGAAGTTAACGAAAATTGTTGTCGTGCTTAAAACGAATTCCTTAAAGTAAATAATATTTATATTTTGATTTGTATTGTTTATAAAAAAAAGTAAACCAGAATATTAAATTTTCTTTTTTCTATTTTCTCTACATTATGCTTTCTAGAAAATCGAATTGTACCGTCATTATCAGCATTGAGATACGCATACATTTTCAAGAGAAATTTAAAAATGTAGAATGCTAATGTATACATAATTAATCGCTGATTACGATTGAAAAAAGATCATAATTGCTGCTTTAATAGTACAATAGAAAGTGCTTTTTCAATAGAAAGTTGCACAGAAACATTATTTTTTATTGTTTTTCTGAAAATTATTTCTTAAATAATCTACAAAAAAAACTAGAATTATAAATAACCCTTATGATCCTTACGATATGTTGCTGCTGATGGCATCGTGTGCTGCGTATCTGATGACAGATATGTTGCTGCTTGCGGCAGTGTTCAAGTACAATTAAATAGTATTGTTTATTTCTTCAAATGCCTTCAGTCCTGTCCTTGTATCTTGCAGCGTTCGTAGCGGCAGATAGTTCAACTATTTGGACTTTAGCCGCTTATTTCGAGCACACGATTTACAATGGTGGCTGCACTTTAGTAAGTTTAAATTCAATGATTTATGTTCATAACCTAATACAGTGCATAGAATTTGAAATATGGTATGTATCACAGATCCATATTTTTAAACACAGATCCATGGTATATAAACACAAATGGTGTTTTTTCAACAACTACTGAAACGGTTCTATACTGTTCTGTTCCGTGTTCCCGAATCACTGGGACGTTTTGTTTAGGTACTATGAGCACAATGTGAGCAAATGTCGGTCAGTTTGCTTAGCGTTTTAGAAAACATTTGTAACGACCCATTAAAATATCTTTTAGATCCTTCGATCGTTGCTAAATACTTCCTGTACCGCATTCAACCAAATAGTCTTTTTCCAATGGATATTATTTCATTAATTAATAACGGACTATTTTTTTGAAATTTTACTTTTGCGTGAGAACCAATCTTTGATATACGTAAACCTGTTTATTTTAACGAATCCAGAACTAGTCTTCACTCACGTTGTAACACAAAAAACCCGCTCTACTCCATTTAACAAATAATACCTTTTAACAAAGAAAAATGTGCTGCCAATCTACCGAAATCACAAAAGAAAGTGGCCTTACAATTTTTTACTACATTTCCTGAACGTTCGGTGGATGAAACTTATTCACTCCAAGGTGTTTATTTAAAGCATTCATAGTTGTAGGGGTGTTTTATAATGGTCATACAATAGGGGATGAGGGTGGATAGGGTCAATGGACCACAGAGATGCTGCTAAAAAAATCCTTCACAAAACTTATCTAGTAACAGTGGTTCTATTGTTAGTTATGGTGGGTCCTGAACTGTATTTAAGACGTTGTGTTAACAGTTACACAACGTATAAGGTAGGGAACGAATTTCGGTAAATAACGAATGGCGCAAGAATATAGCAAAGACTAAGATCAACATCTCGAGACGCTATATGTTAAATAAATTTGATGTAATTAGGTGTTAACACGGAAAACCTAGCTAAAATTACCAAAGAGTTGTCCGGAAAAAAATCTTCACAAGATCGAATTGAGAGTCCCTGTTAGAGCACTCATTAATCCTGAGTTTCCAGTTCCACACTCTGAAAGAAATGCAACTTAGGCCACTAACTACCTTCCTAATATTTTAAACGAAAAAAAATCACCTTTCGGGGAATGGAACATGCTAAAATGTGCCAGCTATAAACGTGTTAAATTTTATTATGAAACAAAAACATTACTATTAATCTAATTCAGTCGAAATATTGTGAGTTTTAAGAGAGAAATGTCTAGTTAGGCTATACGAATTAATATTCGCGGATCTTTTTTCGTTTAACGTCTATATTTTATATTTTATGTTAGACTAATGAGACGAGGGTAAGGATAAAGCAACGGCAGTAACTGCTTCTCGAACCAACAGCCTTGAGGTGCGCAGTTCAGTGACTCATCAGACTGACCGGTATCTTAACAACATCGACAACCGAGCCCCGCTTTCATAGTAATTGGAAACTGATACCGAAAACCAAAACCGGGCGAGGGAATTATCAATTTTTTTTTTTTTTTGATCTTCGATCCAACAAGATTGCTACAGAAGCAGATTTGGCTACCAGAAGCTGGTAAACTTATAACACAATATTGAACGAATAAGAAAATCTATATTTAAAAATAAAAACAATAATATGTTGGTCCGGAATGGAGATATAAACGGGTGGTTTGTCTATATCTAGTTAGTTACTGCGGCAGGTTATTTCGGTCGTCAAACCGAAGTTATAATTCCTTAATTATCAAATCAATTATTGCAATACAAGGCAGGCCGGAAGATTTCCTTAATCCTTTCTATGAGCTGCCTGAATTTGTGGTATTTATAAATCATTCGATTATATATTGACTTTCGATTTAACATAACCTCAACATTTTTCATCGACATTAACGCACATACTAAAATAACTTAGCATAGTTAATCAGTTAGATTAGGTATAAATATAAGTTACTTTTATATTTTTGTGACTTACTGTTTTTTTGTTGTACGTTTCGAAAATAAATTACGTATAGACTATCTTCAGAGTCACACAAGGTTGTTGTAATATTAAAACCGTGTGGTAAGTTAAAAAAAAATATATCGAACTAGTTTTAATGAAACATTAAAATCATGTTTGAAATTTTACCTCGATCATTTCTGAAGAGTAATGTCAAAATGAATTTTTTTTTAATCTAACACGTTAAACACAGTTAGTTGGAAAACGTATTAGAAATCGATAAAGCACGTGTCGATTTTTCAGACTCGCAAAACATCTCGGAAAATACTGAACCACAAAAGGCTAGGAACAGATGATGTAAACGTACTGACCTCCAAACCAAAATAACTTCTTGTAAACAGTTCTATTGTGGAACGTCTGCAGGAAATAGCCTGGAAACTTAAGTATACTGTATTATTATATAATGGAATAATGAATGTGTTCTGTTATAGATTGTTAACGGCTGGTTAAAGATAACCGGCCGAGCAGAAACACGTCGAAGAAGGAGGGACCGAATAGACTCAGCACTGCGGAAGTAAGTAATACATGGTTTATAAAAGGAGGATCAAAGGATGTATTGAAGGTATAAATATTTGATTATTTTACTTCTTAACTGTTCCAACTTACGTAGTCTAGAGAAAGTTATGTGGTGTAAAGAAATTGGATATACAGATTTTGTTATCTTTCGGGATCACGTGAATCCAAAACTGTCCATGATTTGTTTACAAACCAAATTACTGAATCTCCTCAAATTTTGTATTCAGACATGTTTACTCTAATTTCTGTTTGTTTGTTATATTTTTTGTATTTTTCCGTAACAAAATTTATGATAGGCGCAATAAAAAATTTCGTTTGAAAGTTATTGACGAACAAACAAAAGTCGATTCAAAAACATCACTAAAATTTGGGTCAATTTATCAGATTTGAAATAAAAGAAATTTACGATTCGAAAGCAGATCGTGTTATGTTTACCTTTTTTCGATTTACTGTCAACCGTAAGTTACTGTTTCTAATAAATACATGAAACCGAAGTTTAAGTAAAATCTGATAAATTGATTTTGAGATATTAGGCCGATTTTTAGTTTTTTAAATATTACCTGAACCGCATTGTTTTTGTTCAAAGTTTTGATCCATACTTACGAACTACATTTAAAATAAAGTTTTAATGAAAATCGTTAAAGCAGATTTTTATAATATCAGGTATTGTAATAATAAAAATAATAATTGTAATAATAATAATTATTACAAAAAATTGTAATAATAATAAATTTGCAAATTACACTGTGCAGTCTCCGGGAGTAGTAGTAGAAATCCGGGCGTTTACTAGATCTGCCGCGGGCTGGTGAGGCACTCTTTCGTTTCGGAATGGTAGTAAGTCGTGTTTTCTTTAAAGTTGGCTCGATTCCTCGTATTTCCTCCCGAGCAAGTTTGGCTCGATAATCTGCCGAACAACCATTTTCGGCCTGTTGGCCTATTTATACTCGAAATTATGGCGCGAACCGTAATTTTCAGAAATCCATTGTTGAAAGGCCCTGCCAGAAAAAGAACGCACCAGTCAAGATGAAGCTGCTGTGTTACGGGAGATGCGACGTGGTGCGCCGGCGGAAATGTGATAATCCAGCGTACATTAGACTCGAGATACGCGAGCATTTCGTTGACGGGAGAATCGTGAACTAGGTTTGCAGGCGTATACTGTTTGAAAGCCGGGAAAAAAGTTCGGGAATTTAGCGTGGATGTTTAGGTGTCAGTAAAAGGTACTAGGTTGTGTAACTCAGTTCCCGAACTACATTTAAAATAAAGTTTTAATGAAAATCGTTAAAGCAGATTTTTATAATATCAGGTATTGTAATAATAAAAATAATAATTGTAATAATAATAATTATTACAAAAAATTGTAATAATAATAAATTTGCAAATTACACTGTGCAGTCTCCGGGAGTAGTAGTAGAAATCCGGGCGTTTACTAGATCTGCCGCGGGCTGGTGAGGCACTCTTTCGTTTCGGAATGGTAGTAAGTCGTGTTTTCTTTAAAGTTGGCTCGATTCCTCGTATTTCCTCCCGAGCAAGTTTGGCTCGATAATCTGCCGAACAACCATTTTCGGCCTGTTGGCCTATTTATACTCGAAATTATGGCGCGAACCGTAATTTTTCAGAAATCCATTGTTGAAAGGCCCTGCCAGAAAAAGAACGCACCAGTCAAGATGAAGCTGCTGTGTTACGGGAGATGCGACGTGGTGCGCCGGCGGAAATGTGATAATCCAGCGTACATTAGACTCGAGATACGCGAGCATTTCGTTGACGGGAGAATCGTGAACTAGGTTTGCAGGCGTATACTGTTTGAAAGCCGGGAAAAAAGTTCGGGAATTTAGCGTGGATGTTTAGGTGTCAGTAAAAGGTACTAGGTTGTGTAACTCAGTTCCTATGTAGTTTAGGCAATGACATACAATTAATTACAAAAAAATTCTTTAATTAAAATTAAATTAAAATCGCAGGGCTTCGTTATGCGATTCACACAATTGAATACGACGTTGTATGTTCTTAAACACACGTAGTAACGTTTGTTGAGAAATTGCAGCAACACATCGTTTGTGTTACTCCTCTAAATTCAGACATGGCGTGAGGATTTGAATTTTGCATTCTTATGATGTCCTTTTAAGAAAATTGTTTGGTGGCGATAGTTTTAGGGTCCGAGGAGGCTATAACCTTTTTGAAATGATTGACAAGTGCCAATGAAAAAATTTTTATATGAAAGTCATGATGTTGGCCGTTGTTTCACCATTCTGCTGAATCCACGTGTACTGTTGCTAGTCTGCAGGGATAGTATTCTTGCAACGAACTATTGCACAATTTGAATACATACACTGTTTATTGTGTCATGAATAAATGTAATAAGGATTCGATTTTGTGGCATCACACCTAATTTGTGTAAGCGCATGGGGTCACTCGTGTAGCTGATGTAGTTGTTCGTAGCCCGAGTGCGATAACTCTGAGAAGATGACACCATCCTTCGTCAGACGCAAACCAGTCATTGAGTTCTTCTTTGACATATCCGTTGCGTTGTGTGAATCTTAAAATCGAGCCAGTTTCAACAGTTTTTGTAACTAAATTATAGAATCAACTCACTTTTTTTATTTCCCCACAAGGTTGAGTCATTTTCGAGAACACTCTGTGTAACAACAGGACAAAAGAAATTTTAGTCAAAACCATTTGTTAGACTCAGGTAATCTGATAGCGAATATATCAGACTAAATCTCAAATCGATTTTGTTCACGATTATCAAAGATTCTTTACACTACATACAAAGAAAATAAGTTAATATAAAAAATACCACACCGACCTAACTCAACTTGTCTGACAGTGTTAATTAACTTTAATTAAAACTCAATTACTTTTTCAGAAGCTGGAATTTTAATTTTTCAGATCTGCTACTAATTAAAAAAAATCAAAAAAATATTTTTTGAACAAAAAATATATCACGTTTTATTTCAATTAAACAGCGGCATCAGCATCCTGCGGTTAAATCTATTACGGGATTGAATTTTGTACTTTAAATTAAAATTCCCGCCCAAAATCGAAAACCACGTGTGACCACTAAATTGAAAGCCTGGGCTGGTCAGCTGCACTTTGTGATTACAATATCAAAGTCCCGACACGTCTAGACGGGCGCATTTAGTGTATTATAAGACGTCAAGTTGGTAAGCGTGGAATAACTTATGCAAGATTGTACGCTCTGTTTTCATTAACTCGATGCCGTCAGTTGTCGGATTTCAATGTTGGCTTCCTGCTTTTTTAATATCACGGTAAAACTCGCGCGGCAAGTTTTTCTAACGATAATTCAGTGCAGCGGCCCTCAAAGTCAAAATACGAATAAACATCCATTTTTATGTTTGTTTTGACAACGCCATTTTGAAATTTGTCAATAAAAATAAACTGCAAGTATCAATCGTTTTTCCCTGACGTTATTGCGGTGTTATATTTAAGGCGGTTTACTCAGCAAAAAAATTTAATTAAAACCGAACAATAAAAATTACGTGCGCAGTTCAGTCTCAATATTCAATTTAGACTCCAAAGTTTAGAAAACAATTAAAGGTACAATTGTACTTTTCATTGAATATTTCAATTTGTTAGATTTGTCTGCTATGAAATTGTTTTTTCTTTAATTAATAAATTAGTTATTTTAACTTTTCAATAATCACAGCTCGCAGCTATCCGATTTCATCATTATAATCATCATTAAAATCCTCATAAATTAGCATTCCAAAAATTATTGTAACTGTGAAAATAAGCACTTAACATTGTCATTTAAAAATGAATATAATCAAACTAACGCCAACAAAAAAATTACTCAAAATGTAATTAAATACAACCTCTTTTTTAATATTTTGAATTTATGCAATAAATGATTTTACTGTATGACAACTGTTATTAAGATATTACCGAAACATACAGATGCCTAGGACTATGTTAAAATACTTAAATATAAGGAAAATCACTCAAGGCGATTCCTGAGTGGTCAAAACTAGACATACATGTGACCAGGAAACCACAGCTGTAATAAAACCACTAATACTAGTTTTATTTCTGGTTAGACCACTCAGGAATTTACCTTAGTTTTCCCTTAGTTTTTCGGAAGTATTTTGACTTAGGTCTAGACATCTAAGTTTATATTCGTGTTGCATGTTTAGGTTTCTAAGTTAGACACTTGAGAACAATAACTGATCCATACTCTCGAAATATCGTGTATCGCTTTATATACACAAGTTATGACAAGTGTCGGAATAAACTATAATAATAACATAAATATTCCAACATTAAGGCCGGGTGGCCTCGGAGCTGAGTGGAGCCAAGCGGCGTCGTTGCGCTCCGCTCCGTGTAGCTTCGACTCTGTCTAGTTACGGTTTCGAAGTTTATTCCATTTCCCCCACGTTGACCGTGCATACAGAATTATTATTTCTCGTTACCTTGGTTACCGTTGACTAGTTTAGGGTTTTTAAACGTAGTAGTTCCTAGAATCCGTTACAGTAGGCCTAAATATTTAGATTTAAAAAATATAAACGCGTTGTGTAAACTGACTGAACTCCGCTTTCGGTGCCGTTCATCTTCGTTCCGCTCCGCTCCGCTCGGCTCAGCTCAGCGCAATTTCTTTTCGTATTTGGTGGCCTCACGCCCTAAGTAACAATTTTTAAAATAGAAATTTCCAAGTTATTGCCTAAATATATTTCTGTACCAAGTTAGGATCAAATTTAAATAAAATTGCGAACGTAAGAGTGCTAAAACAGACACACGCAACCGTGCGCGCATACGTACACTCACACACTCTCTCTCTCTCTCTCTCTCACACACACACACACACACACACACACACACACACACACACACACACACACACACACACAATCAAAAAGTTTTCGTGAAGTCAGGATCAACTTACATTTCAAAGCCCCGGATGTGGATCTTCCCATGATGGTTCCAGGTACTTAAAAAATAGCTTAACACAGGTTTTATTTTGGAACTTTGATGTTCTTAAATGTCTTTCATAATTTAACTAAATATTGTACAGTCAGCTCAAATTAAACCCATTGCCATGCACATCTCGCTTCACGTCGCCATTTTGTTCCACATTCTTCCGCTTATTAACAGCTCCAACGATGTAATACCCAAAATGGAACGCAGCACGGCCCATCTGTTCCGAAAATTGTTCAAATTTTCGCCGACATTACTCACCGATCTAAGGAAGCCGAGCCAATTACTACAAAGATTGGGGGTAATTCCAAGCTTATATCTAGGTACTGGATCAGCGTTACGGGGAAAACGTCTTTAATTGGCGGAATTCGCGATCTTCGCGCGTAAACCATCTGGCGGGCAACGAAGCGCAAAGTTATCGGGGACGCAGGGCTTCAGATGGCGGGCAGAGATTTGGCCGCGGACAATTCGAGATCAGCGCTCCGATAATGCTTCCAATTTCGATAATCGTGATCGAAAAGTTATCGATGGTTCAACGATAAAGATTTTTTTCTAAACGTTAGTAGTTGGTAAAAAGAATTTGCCTGAGAAGAAAGTTTTACCAACGAAAACATTTTTAACAAACTTTAGAATTAACTTAAACTATTATTAAAATCCTAATGACATATTTATAAAGACTAAATAATAGAAACGTTTGATTTAGCGTTGCTAGCTTGTTAATATTGGCCGGTAACAGTTATGCAAAAACATTGTCATAATTTCAAATTATTGTACAAAAAAATTATGTTAATTCTACATGATGTGTTTCGTTAATTATTAGTGATTTTGTTTACGTACAATTAGGTTTTTATTTGTCACAATTAAAGATAATAATTATCAGAAAATCAGTTTAGTACAGTATTTTATAACATTTTATGAACAGGGCGGTTCAAAAAGGTGTTAACTCTTACACGGAAATATTTTTATTCGAAATATATACAGTAACTTTAAAATAACTTGTTAATGCTTTAATAAAAAGTTACACTGCTTTTATTTATATATTAACATTGTTATTAATGTTTAATTCTGCGTTTTAATTTGTCTACATTAATTTAAAGTATTATAAAAAAATTCCTAACAGCTGACGAAATTGCATTTGTATTTTCAATCTCACTTGAAAGTTAAAAGCTGATTCATGAAGATTTTAACGTTGATCATGAAAGTAAAAACTGTTTTTCATAATATTTCATGATTCGATTAGATTATAGACTAGAGGAAGGGATTATAAAACCCCAGCCACTGCGATCGACGGACCTAATGTGCAACTATTGTGCCCTTAGTAAGTTCCAAAAATCCACTGACTAGCTCAGCCTGCTGGATGATTGATCCCTAGGATTCTGGAAACCAAAAAACTCTTTAACCTCCTGCTAACAAGAGTCTTACAATTATAAATTATGTGTCCTGCAGTTTCCTCCTCTTTCCTGTATAACCTACAAACGGTTTCTCCGAGGTACAAACCTACCCTGTTCATGTGCACCCTCAGACCCCAGTGTCCAGCAATTAGCACCATGACTTTCGAGAGTTGTGCTCTGCCCAAAACGTCTGCTGTTCCTATATGTCCTCCAATACCCTTAGCCATGAGGCACTTGCTATGGGAATGCCCATGAAGGTTATCCTATCTTGCCTGGTGTTATTTGTTAATCCACCCCCCACTCTATAACACACCCGGCAAACAATAGAGATCCTTAAAACCGGCTTGAATACGATAAACTCAGATCGCCGATCCCAGTCCAGCCAGTCCCTCCTTATGGCCCAGAATCCAGCGAAGATTAACTCAGTTTCCAAAAAACAGAGCATTAAGGTTCTCGCGATACTCCCAGACCAGCTTAGACAGAATTATAGAACCCACAAATGCTTTTATTGCTAACTATCTGTATGAATATGATTATGAGCCTTCATTATTTAAGGATAAAAAAGTTATTATTATTGGTGCTTTTAATTACAGCCATTTTGAAACGGATTTTGCTGGGTTCGATTGGAATCAGGTCAAAATTGCTAACAACTTAAAATGGTCTCTGATCAATAGCGTTGGTCTTTAATTGCTTATTTTCCAACATAAATTCGCTAATAGTATTTGAAAAAACATTGAAAAAATTAATAACAAAGAGGAGAGTAAAAAGCGATTTTTTTTAACATCGGTTCTGAATGTTAATAACTAATGGAAAATCACCAGTTAAAAATATATTTTGGAAAATCCAATATGGCGAAAACTAAATTTTGATTATAATTTATGTTTCCTTTTTCTAATTTGATGTCATTTCATTTTGTGTCATTAGTCTGTAACAAAATTGTAGGCTATATAACACAAGGGAAACGATAAAGATAATAGCTAGGTTTGAAGCTGCTTACAGATTGGAATTACCAGCGACTGCTCACAATTCTGCCATCTGAACTGCCATCATTAAAATGTTGTAATTAATATGTACACTCAATTTGTACACCTTTGTTGCATAATTGTTTATAAATCAGATACGATAAGTGTTTGTTAGTCTGCCAGATTTTATCGCGTTAACAAACGTTTGCACAACACATCAAAACAGCTGACACCTCCTTTAGAGCTTTTCCTTTTTTTTAACAAAACCCAAAAAATCAGATAAGACCGAGTTTTTAGAGCAATATTAAACCTTTCGCAGGAAACCGCGTTTAGATTTCATCGGTTAGATAACCAGGAGCAGGTAAAAACCCGACCTTTCCGCCCAGAGGTTGTCAATTTAATAGAAGAAGCCATCAGGACTTTGACCGTAACAAAAACGATCCGTTGTTACACAAAAAAACCCGGCTTCGATTCTTTTTGGTTTCTTAAAAGACGAACTGGGTAGAGCTTGATGAAATCCGAGCCCCGGTCGCTGCATGCGGTCGCATAATTTTCAAAAATCAGGAGAAACTGAATAGAACGGAATCTCAAAGGGTAGGTTCGGGCGGGGGAGATTCCTTTTAGCGAAAATCCTTAATCCAGCGTGGTTAAATGGATTATTGGGCAGATGGGGAGGAAACATTAAAAACAGAGTCCTTTGCATCGTGAAATGGGCAATGTCCTGTTTTTGGGGGGTATTTTATGAAAGAGCAACTAGACATTTTGATTCTGAAACTTCCCTCTTAACCAAATAAATAGCACAGTAACATTGCAGACATTGTTTAATATTTAACTATAAATAGAACATGCGTGCACCATATATGTATGTACAACGAGTAGTTTGTACACATCTACGAACGTAAAGCGCGTAATTTTCCTTCACAAGATATGTGATGGTTTATACTCGTATATTAATATTGACTTCATTATGAAAATGACGCCTGGAAATTAATGTTTACTTCATTATGAAAATGACGTTAGGAAATTAATGTTGACTTCATTATGAAAATGACGTCTGGAAATTAGTATAGACTTCATTATGAAAATGGCGCATGGAAATTAATATTTACTTAATTATGGAAATAACGCCTGTAAATTAATATAGACTTCATTATGAAAATGATGCCTGGAAATTGATATTGTTTTCATTATGAAAATAACGCATGGAAATTAATATTGACTTCATTATGAAATTGACGCCTGGAAATTAATACTGACTTCATTATGAAATTAATGCCTGGATTTAATACTGATTTCATTATTAAAATGACGCCTGGATATTAATATTGACTTCATTATGAAATTGATGCCTGGAAATTAGTATAGACTTCATTATGAAAATGGCGCATGGAAATTAATATTAACTTTACTAAGAAAATGATGTCTGGAAATTAATACTGACGTCATCATGAAAATGGCGCATGGAATTAATATTAACTTAATTATGGAAATAAAGCCTGTAAATTAATATAGACTTCATTATGAAAATAATGCCTGGAAATTGATATTGTTTTCATTATGGAAATAACGCATGGAAATTAATATTGACTTCATTATGAAATTGACTCCTGGTAATTAATACTGGTTTCATTATGAAATTGATGACCGGAAATTAATACTGACTTCATTATGATGCCTGGAAATTAATACTGACTTTTATTATTAAAACGACGCTTGGATATTAATATTGACCACTTTATGAAAATGACGCATTGAAATTAATATTGACTTCATTCTAATCAAGGCGCCTGACAGACTCGCACTTTTAGGCCTAGTCGTAACCAAGATAAATACAATATTAAACCCAAAAATATTTCACGCGCACAATTTGCTGCCGCCTTTCTCGAAACAAAACCCGGCTCCGTAAATCACTGCGCATAATTAGAGTCATATCTTGCCGTTAAATTATGAGCTATTTATTTAAAACAAATAAAGCACCGAATAAATCAAAATCATCCCAGCGGTTGTTGAGCCGAGGACACCCGGTGCGAGGCTATATATATACATGAGACGGAGCGCCTATGTTATCACGTTTGTAATGTTTATGTTAAATGCAAGGGTTGGGGCGAAATCAAAATGTAAATATAGTAGCGATGTGTGTTTTTACTTTGCCCCGTGACCTCCTCCTGCGCCGGGATTGTTTTGTGGAATTGATTACGTCTGTCCAAGTGAGGCGATTCTTTGAATTTATGTTTTAAGAAACTACAGTGTTGAGACCATTTTGGTTTATATACTACCTATGAAAAACGCCTACAAAATTAAGTTAAAGAATGCCCAAAGTGAAGACTATAATGGAAAAAATGAAAATTTTAATTAAGTTTTGTGAGAATTGTTCTTATATTTTATTGTATAGAAATATGACAAACCTTATATTATGGTTAATTGTTTTATTATTTAAAACGCATGTGAAGTTATCTACAAAAAAAGTGTGAAGCAAATAACCAGGACTCGCAGTTGTCTCGCTGACCTGATAGAAGCGAATTTCTGAAAGTATTTGCCTTTATCTACTTCTAGACAAATCAAAACACTGTAACTGGACACGAATTACTTATAGCACTGGCTACGGCAGCTGATACTAATTGCTAGCTAAAGCAAACATTGATAATCGAAAAGTAAACGATCCTATCATCGATATCAACGGTCCTGTCTAGTGGAATGAGATAAATACTTCAAATAAGGTCAACAAATTCAAAAAGATTGTATGAATATTACTACTGAAATATAAACACTCTCACATTATTTACGATAATATCATTCAGCGTATATGTCGATCACGCAACAATCAATAGTGGCGCTTGCGGTGTTCTCGCGTATGTTACGTAATTATTTATCAAAAGGTTAAGTAAGGGTAATTTACTGTATTGCTATGTTTTTGTAAATTTGTATGATACATAATTACTTTAACAGAAAATTTAAGAGTTTTACTATACTTTTTCAAAATAATAATAATAATAATAATAAAACATTATATGTTATAAACAGTAGTATGATATTTTTATCGATCGCCGAAAGTACGACTGATATCCCTTATTACGAAGTACTTGTGTTATCCGTCTATTCTCCGTTGCCCCATCGGTCCAATCGAGACTACGTAGTTTTCTGTGTGATTGCATTCAGACTACATTTTGTCGTATACAAATATTATTTAGAATTTTGATTTTACGATTACGTATAAAAAAACTACTTGTGTGTTAAGTTTATGCAATGTTCAGGCTGCGGGCCGACCAGCTGAGGCACACGTGTGGAGATGAAAGACCGCTTGTTCCTCTTCTGACATCTGACTCGTAAAACTACTTCGAGTGTTGAGGGCTGCGATCGTTTAGCGCTCGGTTTTGTTTTTACTGCTTCGCTCTCAACTTTGTCGCAGTATACTTTATACGTTTCAATATATGTTGATCTTTTCTTAACGAATTTCCATTTGGAAATGAGCAATGAAGCGGATCCACAATAAAACACAGACACAGCTCCTTGAAATAAGCACCGATCATGGCTCTAAATCACTTTTGAAGGGGTGGTTAAAAATTATATAAATTATGGTATTCCGGCCCCTGAGCAATTTAATTCTCCAGCCGCTTCAAGGACAATAACAATTCATAACGCTGTCTAAAATAACATAATTACCAAAAATAGAATACATAAATTTTCAATATTAGCAATTATAATACAAGTAACAATGATTTCTTTCTTACTATATATATATCTTCACTGTAAACAACGGCAATGAACATAACCTCAATTGAAACAATATCATTAAAAAACTGCTTTAGCAGTTACACCAACATAACAATTATCGTTGGTGCTTTGAATTTTAGCGTTCGCATTTTTGACTCAAAATTCGTCCCAATTTTGGTAACAGCTTGGAATTTTTAAATTTTATTTTAAAAGCGAAAAGCACATTGAGGTTATTATCGCTTCCATAAATATAAGTGTGAGTGTAAATTGTTAAGCCGTAAGTGTAGTGTTGTAAGTGTAAGTGTGTGTTAGACTCGGGTACCTCGAGGGACATCTAAATCCTCTCAATAGGTGGAGCTAGTCTGCACCCGCTGCGGGGGTAACAGTTTAGAAATGCCGTTATCCAAGAAAACACGTTCAACATTTTCAAAATGGCAAACGCTGCATTTTTTTAAATTTTAACGATTTACCTTACAGCGTTTGAAAATCCGGTTTTATTTCATAACAAAGTATGCTTAAATTAGCAATAAATATTCAAATTCAATTAAAAGTATGTAAATGAATCTGATGGCGGTCAGGGTTTGTTTCCACATATTGATGTTATTTGAAAAATTAAAATGATAATTTATGCATACATTAACGCTGTGAATGATGGTCATGAAATAAGGCATTAAAAAAGGTAAGCTACAAAATAACTGTGGTGTTGTAGCGAACTTTTTACAAATTCGCTTCTAAAAGTATCAAGTCAGTGAAACGGATGCGTACCGCTATACGAAAAATTATTATACGTGATTATTTCTATACATAAAAAGTTCGATACTATCTGAAAACTTAGTGATTTCGATGTTTTCAGATACATTGATTTCAAAAAAGGGCTTTCAGCTTACTTTCATGTTTTTAAAACTCTTAATAGAATTTCTCAAAATCGATAGCGTTCGCAGCTGTCACGCTGATTGGATAATATCGAACTTACAAAAAGTAATAATATTGACTGCCATTTAATACACACGCAAGCATGCACGCGCGCGCGCACACACAAACACACAGATTTCATTCTTAACTGAGAGAAGATTATTTTAAGTATACGCTATTGGTTCAAGATAAAAGCTACGGAATCGTACAACACTGCCTATGCCTATTCCATTATTCGTCCAAAACACAAAACTTCTGCACAGACTGTACGGAAACTTTTTGTATGTAATCAGAAAATCTTGACCAATACAAAAAATAAATTTTACCTAGATACATTAGTTCAACAAATTCCACCAAGTTTTTTTTTTGTGTTTAACGTCCGACTGTTGTGCACACTTGGGCTAATGCAGACGATAGGATGATTTATAGCGTATGAAAATGCCAAGCTCTGGCCGGGGGAGTCTTCTGTTGTAAATTTTGAAAAGGAAAATGCTTAGCGAATATTTTGGCCTTTCATTAAAAACCAAAAACATAAATCCCAGCCCTAACTGTGGGGCTAAAAAAACGAAATTCCTCACTTCCACTTGATAACAAAAGTCCATAAACACACCCAAAACCTCGGGCGGTAATCATGTTTTGTTTTGGAAATCTTAATTAAAAAAATAAAGCGGCGCATCTGTCGCGCAGCGGGGTCCCGAAATTCCAGGACCGTTGTTCCGTCATTTTTTTTTTTGTATTTAAAATAGATTTTCGGATGGGCAAAGTTACGTGAAACTTGGAAACGAAACACAGCATGGGGGAGACAAGCTTGAAGTGTTGCTGTTAATTTGGCTTCTGTGTTAAAACGTTTTTAAATTATTTTTTTATACATTTAGTGTAAAATCTTTTAATGTAAAAAAGTATTTAGGAAGCTAAAAATACTTCGTTTGATTTTTAGCCTTTAATGAAACGAAAATTTAACTTTTTTTCTAACCATTTAGATTAACTGGTTTCATAAGTAATACAAATGGTGTAAAAACACAACAAAACTTTGTCAGATTCAATTATTTTTCTACAAGTTATAGTAATTTCTCGAAATCTTTTCGTCATATTTTAGTAAAATTATAGTAGTTTACTAAACTTTAAATAACAAACTTACTTTTTATTTCCAATCTTACTTCCTATTTTCATATAGGATCAACAAAATTTAAAAAAATCTGTGAACAGGTTTTTTTAAAAAAATAGGCTGTTTTTTCTACACCTTCCTAAAGCAATACTAATTGACTACATTTTAACAAAATCGCTACATCAGATTCTTAGGAAATAATACTTTGAAAGAAATGCTTTAAAAACGTTTTTTTATTTTAAAAGAGATTGATTGCTATGTATAGCCTGTAGCAAACAAGACGTAAATGCCAAACTTCATTAAAACCTGTCGAGTAGTTTAGACTTTGGCTTTGTGGACAGACATACAACAGCAGACAGACAGACAGATAGACAGACAGACAGAAAAATAAAAATAATTTTTTGTGGACTAAAGTGTCAGATAGACTCGTTATAATGACGTTATGAGAAAACTCTTCTGAAAATTTGATTTCACTGACGTCATCAACGTTACAATCTGTGATTATCATAAATTTTAAAATTATGTAGGGCCTACATTAAAAAACAAGTACACCATTTATAAGCGAGAGAGAGAGGGAGGAGGGAGAGGGAGGGAGGGAGAGGGAGAGAGGGGAGGGAGAGAAAGGGAGAGAGGGAGGGAGAGAGAGAAGGAAATAGAGAAAGATAGAGAGATAGAATTTTAAAGGTCAATTAGAGGTCAGGATCGATGCTCATTTCATCATTTCGGTGTCACAGTGTTGGGTCTTATCTTGACCCAGCACTCCAGTGTCTCATTTTACCGACGGTAATTCTACAATGAATAGAATGTGCAATTCTTCACCAATAGAAACACTTCATGTAATAAAAACGAAACAGCGACCGATCCCTGCGGAATGCTTCGATACCAGGCGACAATAAAACGAAACTAAAAACCCGTAACGCCTTCGCTCTAAGCTTATTTATGTTTTTAAACCCGTATTTCGAGTATTTGTACCGACCGGGTACGTGCGGAATACTAAAGTAACGTTATTACATTCGACTAATTAGAAATGAATCCGTAATTAAAGAATGTATTCGCCGCTCATTACGCGCGCGTTCACCGTTTCGGGTTCGAATACATTTTGATAATTTAAACGTGTTTTAAAAACCGGCCCGACCCGGTTACAATGTACGGCCGTCGGATTTAGTACTTTTTGAAAATTAAATTCGTTCGTAAATTTGTAGGAATCGGTTTTTTGACGCGAAAGGCAGTGCGGCTAAAATGTAACCTAACCTGACGGTCGTTCGGAGAAATCTGGGAACGTTGATTTTTATAGCCGTGGCTTGTATATTTTTAGTTTATGGTTGGCGTAAAAGTTATGAATCTAAAACTTAAAATGGTGCGGAAGAGTGGGCCGTTTGACGGTTTTTAGCTTCGAATAACGTAATTTATATATTATGTATTAGGAAATTTTTAGTATTTAATAATCACGCAAGCTTATGGCTACAGAGTGTTACGGGTCACTGAACCATACCTTCTTTACGTTAACGTATGTACCCTTTTCTCAAAAACTGTTAAAAATAACTTATTACAATTTTTTTTATTAATTACATTAGACTTTCAGACGCAACTGAAAACAAAAAAAGTTACATTCGAAACATAATTTTCGATGGTAAATATTAAAATACATTTTTGTTAAATTTATAGGAAATTTTTATATTAAAAAAATTTCGTTATTGAAACATAGCTACCGGACCACATATTTAAATAATTAGGATTATGACCTATTTTTCCATCTAGTGGTCTTTTTTACTCACCTCTTAAAGTCTACCGCTGTTTCGAAACCGCACTGTTTCATCTTCAGGTCGTAATACAAAATGTCAAATCCCTCTGTTGAGGTCGTCACAAAACATTGAAACACATGTCACAAATATTAAACCCTATTACACGATTTTTATTAAAACGCACGATAAAATTTAGTTTGCTATGGTTTGGTTGGTAGAATGTAACGACATACGAGTTGTACATAGCGATTGGCCAAACTAAATTTTATCGTGCACGTTTTATTAAAAATCGTATGATTGCTATGATGGTGAAAACAGATTTTCAAAAATTTTGAGATAAAGGAAACTATGTTTCGATTTCAAGATTTCGAATGATTTTCATTTAAAAAGATCATAGTAGCCTTACACTTTTTATCTTACACTTTTTTTTGAAAATATAATTTCAGCACTGTTTAAATCAATACAAATTAGCATTTAATCTTTTTTTTAAACAATGGAAATTAAGAAAACGATTTTTGGAGGCGGTCAGGGTTAACTTTCTTATTTCGAAATTTAAATTTTATAATATTAATTCCTGATTTCAGTGCGGATTATGAGTTGAAATCAGAATTTCGAATGATTGCAAACAAAAATAGTGTTTCAAATTCGCTTTCATTACGTCAGCGAGACAGCTGCGTGCCGCGTTTGCACCTGCCTGACTTAATCTTGCCGCAATACACGGCATATCGACCCTCAGACGTGATTTTCGAAAATGTCTCTCGTGGAATTCTGGACCTGGCATTAAATTCTTTCTAACTTTATTGCGCCCAAGACGTTCGGCGCAGTGCCGCCGCATCGCGCTAATTGCAGCCGTATGTCATCGCGTGCGCGCGCACCTGCGCAGAATGGATTGCGCGTGAAAACAAGTAAAGTGTACCGGTTTGAAAACTTATTTGATACTCTGACTTTATAATCAATATTAACAGCTATTGGGTAATTTGTGTCTTGGAATTGTAGAGTTAATTTTCTATTTACAAATGACCAATGGAATGACCGACATGATAAGACCCATGATCTATGGCAATGAAATGTACACCGATCCAAAACTGTAAAATAGCGTTCACAATTTAGTTAGATACGATTCGATTGAAACTTTGACCGGAAATTGATATACCAAAATACAATAAGCTTTTTACGCAAAAAAATCACTTCATTCGTTTCGAAATACGAGTATTTAAAAATTTTAAAGGTTCACAGCTTTTAATATATCTGATAAAACTGCATACAAAATCGGAAAACCGTCAGAATTTTTCAAAAATGAAGTATTTAAATTTTTGGATACATGTGAATACACGTACATATGAGCTTTAAGTGTAGCGAATTTTTAATAGAACAAAAGAGTTTGGTTTTTATAACACAAATTTGCCTCAGTAAACGTCACTGTAATACAATTTGGTAAATTAGTTTAGAACAAACAATTAATCAAACACACACACACACACACACACACACACACACACACACACACACACACACACACACACACACACACACACACACACACACACACACACACACACACACATTTAGGCTAAACACAGACATGCAAGTAAAAAGAAATTTGTTGAACTCAGATTATATAAGACCGTAAAAATCACAAGATAGTTTTTTTTACAATCACTAAATTTTCTGTGCACATTTTATGGTAAATGGTTTTAGAAAATATTGCTTCTCCTGTTGCCTATGTCCTCTCCTATAACACGCAGTTCAGGTTCGACCTTCAATGTTTGTCATTCAAGTCTGAGTAATTTTGTATTCAGAATGACGTATTCATTTGTATCAATTCTTAAAACCGTGGCGATTTTGGTTTTCGATCTAAAAACTTTCTTTGGTTTTAAAAGCCTTTAAAATCAGACTAATGAAATCAAAGGATCAACCAAACGTTTATTAGTGAATGAAATCATCACTCATTGCAAATTCTAAATAAATACTTCAACATTTTTAGTTATTTAAAATAAAAAGGTTCTACCA
Source organism: Callitettix versicolor (assembly GCA_022606455.1). Lineage (NCBI taxonomy): Eukaryota > Metazoa > Arthropoda > Insecta > Hemiptera > Cercopidae > Callitettix > Callitettix versicolor. The sequence goes on along the minus strand of CM040190.1, from coordinate 52,434,039 downwards.
GTCAACAAAATAATCTCGTGATTCACTAACGTGATGGAAGCATACTTCCAAAATTACGTAATCAAACTTTTCGATACGCATAAGTAGAACTGTAAATCGATTTTTACAGCTTGGACGAATTCGATACCAAAATATAGCCTTTCAATTGCTGCAACTATTCAAATAATCACTTCTCGCAGCTAAATCACTGATGTAATGGAAGCCAACTACCAAAAACTTATACAATTGAATAATACTTGATAAATAAACAATTCGATACTCGAAAATCAAACAATTAATCGATGTTTACAATAATTTAGGCGATTTTAATACCACAAGAAAAACCTTTCAATTGCTGCAACTATTCAAATATAGGTTATTCCAGGCAAGCGCTTCTCGCAGCTGATTCAGTAACATGATAGAAGAAAACATAGAAAAACACAAAACATTCAATAATATTACGAAAAAATAAACGTTTCGATACACGAAAAAACTATAAATCGATTCTTACAATAGCTTGAACGAGTTTGTGGTAACTAAATAATCGATTCTCGTAAATAATCGACTCGCTGACGAGATGGAAGCCAACTACCAAAAACTTATACCATTGAATAATATTTGGTAAATAAACATTTTGATACTCGAAAATCAAACAATTAATCAATGTTTACAATAACTTAGGCGAGTTTACTACCCAAAGAAATACCTTTCAATTGCTGCAACTATTCAAATTTCAGATTTCTCGAGGTAACTAAATAAAAGCTTCTAGCAGCTGACTCACTAACGTGATGGAAGCAAACTTTCAAAAACTTATAACTCTGAATAACATTACGTAAATAAATTTATCGATAAGATATCATCAAAATATAAATAGATTTTTACAAGAGCTTAGACGAGTTCGATACCAAAAAATAATCTTTCACTTGCTTGCAACTATTCACATTCACATTCCTCCCGTAAACCAAATAATCGCATTTCTCAACCGACGCACTAACCTGAAGTTTTCGATAAACTTCCGAAAACTTAAAACATTGAATATTATGACGTAAACAAACCTTTCAATGCGCCAGAATCTAACTAATAATGTTTACGAGTTCGATACCCAACAAAACCTTTCATATACTGCAATAATCACTCAGCTAACACACTACCATGATGGCGTAAAAATTCAAAAACTTTTCAAACTTAACAAATTTTTCGATACGCCAAAATCAAACTAAAAATCGATTTTTACAAGAACTTGTGCGAATTCAATAACCAAAAAAAGACTTTCAATTGCTGCAACTATTCGAATTTAGGTTTCTCCAGATAACTAAATAATCGCTTTTCGCAATTAATTAACTAGCGTGATGGAAGTAAACATTCAATAACATGTATCATCGAATAATATTTGGTAAATATACATTTTGATACCCAAAAATCAAACAATCAATTTTTACAATATCTTAGGAGAGTTTAGTGTTCAAACAAAAAATCTTTCATATGCTGCAAATATTCAAATTCTACAAAATAATCTCTAAGGTGCAGCAGACAGATTAACGTCGTTGAAACAAACTTTTGTTTACAACTTACGTAAGCAAACTTCGATGCGCCATTATAACCTCGATAAGCGATAGTAATCGATTTTTGTAGTAGCTTGGAAACATTTAATATCCAAACAAATCCTTTCATTTGTTGCAACTATTCAAACGTAAGTTCCTTTGATTCCACAAAATAATCGTCTCTCCCTGCTGATTCACTAACGTGATAGAAGCAAACTTCCAAAAACTTAAAACATTGAATGATATTAGGAAAAAACGTTTCGTTATGCCCAAGTCAAATTTAAATCGACTTTTAAAATAACTTGAAAGTGCTTGATATCCAAAAAAGCCTTTCATTTGCTGCAACTATTCAAATCAAGATTACTTGATTCCAGAAAATCGCTTCTCGTAGCCAACTCACTAACGTGATGGAAGCAAACTTCCAAAATACTAAAAAAACGTTTCGATATGCTCTAATCAAACTACAAATCGAATTTTACATTAGCTTGGTCGAGTTCTTTACCCAAAAGAATCCTTTCATTTGCTGCAACTATTCAAACAAAACTTTTCGAGGTATTTAAATAGTCGCTTCTTACAGCTGATTCATTAACATGATGGAAGCAATCTTCCAAAAACTTACAACATTAAATACTATTACGTAAACAATCTTTTCGATATGCTAAAATTAAACTATTCGACAATTTTTTTCAAAAAATTAAGAGAGTTTGGTAATCTCCCCCAAAAAACCTTTCATTTTTTGCAACTATTCAAATTTAAGATCCATCGAGTGTAAGAAATAATTTTTTGTCGCAAGTGACTCACTTACGTGATGGAAGCATAGTTCCTAAAACTTATAACTGTGAACAATATTACGTAAACATACTTCTCGATACGTTTAACTATAAATAGATTTTTACAATAGCTTGGGCGAATTCGATAGCCAAGTAAAGTTTTTCAAATGCTGCAACTATTTTAATTCCTAAAAAAATACAATACTTGTTGATCATAATCTCTTTTTAAATCAGGTATCATCACTTGTAATCAGTGTTAAAAATTTGTATTTAAAATTTTAATCAAATTTGAAAATTAAAATTAGTTATCAGTGCATATTTTTACGAATTTAAAAAAAAGGTGAAATAAGCATTTAAATAAGTGTAGATATGTAAAAGTAATTCGAAACGAATTAACGAATTTTTCTGACCTAGTAAATTTGTCTAATGTCCATTTTCTTACTAAATTTTAATGCAGTTGAGCGTTAAATTACAAACACAGGCGCCCGCGCAATCGTTTTTGTACAGTTGTGCAATTTAATATCCACTTCGTAGTTCCGTATTCTGGAGTAGCTCTTTCAGTATTCGATTAGAATAAATCGATAACAACATTGTCTTTGGATGGAATTACTCTCGTTTACAACTTGTTTAAAAAAACTGAACTAACAAAAAAACATGACAACATGAAACTACGTCTTCTAAGACCACACACGACATTTGCCTCTAGCTGTCAAAACCAATTACCCTCCCTCCGTCTCTTTCATCAAAGGTTTAAGTGAGTTTTTGTAATCATTTTCATGATTTAATATTCTGGGTGCGTGTTAATTCAAAGGTTAATTAAGTAATTATGCCTTCGCGCGTCGAATTAAATTTCGTTACGCAATGAACTCTGGGCGTAACTGCACGGTATTGAAAACCGACGAGATATTTTGGAGATTTTAATGCTGTTGTGAAAATACGCTGAAAGGTATTTTTCATTGCAATGAGCCATTGGAGTGGTTACCATGGTAATGAGCCATTGGAGTGGTTACCATGGTAACATCCATACCTTCGGATCAGCTTCGATAATAGCGGTGATCTACCACTTTTTAAGAGTGGTCGTTAAAACTCTATATTACATTTCAATTCCCCGCAAAATCCATTAAACAGTTTAATAATAGAGATACAAATTATATTTCACAATTATAGGCAGCTTTAAATGTTGCACATATCGGCTATGATAACCCTAACGGTTTTTCGCCGGAAAAAAAATTAAAAAATTGCAAAAATAAGCTTTTCAATTACTTTAATTAAACGCGGTCAGGGCTCATTTTCATATTTTCCGTGTAATTTTAAAAGTTAAAAATGCTAATAAATGCAGATTCCAAGGCTGATTTAATGGTTAAATCATATTTTCAAAAACGGGTAAGATTTTTTTGCAAATTCGCTTCTATCACGTCAGGGATACTGCTGTGTGCCGCGATTATTTACTCGCGCGCGCACACACACACACACACACACACACACACACACACACACACAACAATTGTTGCAATTAGATACAACATTTATTTACATCTCAAAGATCCAAGGTTAAAGGAATGACTTATAAAACCAATAACCATTACCGCCCGTCACACAGTCACCCTGCAGCTGCCCCATATAAATCCAACCATTAGACACGTAATGTTACACCCCATATATGTTCGAAGCACATAGACGGTCAACCGTTTAAAACAAAAATTAAATTACAGAATGTATTGAAATTAGTAACGCGTCGCTTTGGTCAGGAGGGAATGCAAATCCCTTATATTTTGTAATTCGTTTTGGTGGCGCGCCACCTGCTCGACTGCTCACTTGTTCGGGCGGGACACTTGTGCGGGAACATATCGGAATATCGCTTGTAATTGAATTGGAAATAGATGAATCGAGACGGATAATTAGAAAGGCATTCCTGGGTTTATGTACTTAAGTGTACTTGCTGTGTTCAGAGTATAACTTGGTGTCCGGAAATATAGGCGCATCTACGATGGGGGTTTACCTGTGCGGGGGTCCTCTATTGGAAACTTATCCAAACTTAGACGCAAAATGGCGAGTTTTAAAGCCTTCTGAGGGCAGCTTTATTCTTAGGTTATTTTTTAGGAATACGTCTATAATTTGAGTAATTAGTAAGACATGAGGGTGTTTTTAAAGTATTTTTAGATTATTCAATCAATCTTTAAAGTTTCGGTTTTTGAACTAGGGTTGGAAAAAAAACGTTTTACTAAATATCTCTGTTTTTGTGTCCGATTTAATAATATAATAGTTGCAGGAATTTAGTAGTTGCTCTATTAGTGAGTTTAGGGGTTTTGTGAAACAAATAATCACGTAAAAACTTAACTATAGTTGAAATATTAGAAAATGTGTTTAAAAATCCTCATTTTTTTAATCAATGGAATTACAAACCTTAAAACACCCCAGGATACGCCTATGTCCGAAAAGATACGGAAACGGATGTTTTCGTACAGACAAAGCAGTAATTTGTGGGCACTAGGGATTGTTGCTTCCTGACAGATCAAATATTTTTTTTATTCCGGAAATTTGAGGACACTAGGGCTTATTGTTACCTGACAGAACAAATATTTTGTTGTCGGAAATTTGCGGACACTTGGGATTATTGCTTTTTGACAGAACAAATATTTTGTTGCCGGAAATTTGAGGACACTAGGGATTATTGTTACCTGACAGAACAAATATTTTGTTGCCGGAAATTTGAGGACACTAGGGATTATTGTTACCTGACAGAACAAATATTTTGTTGCCGGAAATTTGAGGATACTAGAGATTATTGTTACCTGACAGAACAAATATTTTGTTGCCGGAAATTTGAGGACACTAGGGATTATTGTTACCTGACAGAACAAATATTTTGTTGCCGGAAATTTGAGGACACTAGGGATTATTGTTACCTGACAGAACAAATATTTTGTTGCCGGAAATTTGAGGACACTAGGGATTATTGTTACCTGACAGAACAAATATTTTGTTGTCGGAAATTTGCGGACACTTGGGATTATTGCTTTTTGACAGAACAAATATTTTGTTGCCGGAAATTTGAGGACACTAGGGATTATTGTTACCTGACAGAACAAATATTTTGTTGCCGGAAATTTGAGGATACTAGAGATTATTGTTACATGACAGAACAAATATTTTGTTGCCGGAAATTTGCGGACACTACCATCGCGAGGGAGAATATGAAGAATCAAGTCACAAAGTTAAACCAAATAATTATTTTTCTTCAACTCTCAGGAAACTGTTAATTTCCCTCGAAAATTCGAAGTTTGACAACAAGGATTTCTGAATGTTGCCATGAGTTAAGAAACAAATACAAAACAGGCCGAGTTTCCACAATTTTTCGACAGCTGCAAAATCGGAAATTCTGTTGTTTCAGTACTATACTCCAGGAAAATTGTAACACTTTATAGTTTCACAAAAATTCTTTTATTATTCAGCAAAATATGTATGTCGTGAGGCATCTTCAGATATAGTGAAGTTAAAAATTATAAAAAGTGTGTTTATAGACTAATATAGCTGATGTTAAAACTGGAAGGGAGAAGGTAAAGAAAGGAAGAATTCGGGTTCACAGTTAACGACAAAATGAATAGAAATATGTCGAGCAGGATACAACAAAGAAAGAAAGGTTTGTAAAATATTTATTTTTTAATTTGCATAACTTAAAGCAGTATAAGTATTCACTTATACTAACTTCGTTGCAAGGGTTTCTCAGGAAATGGAGGAACATTAACGTCAATTATTACAGAAAAGTTATTTTCATGGATGTGTATTTTTCATTGTTAATATATTTTTAGTCAATTGCATTGTGGAAAAGTACATCCATAAATTGGCCGAAAATGGTTTACTGACAAGCCACAGTGTGTGCGGAAAGTACTGTGCCTGCACCGGATAATGAACACATTTACAATGCAGATTAGAATTATCGTTTAATTATACGAATAATACGAAACGTTGCCAACAGCTGCACGCAATAAACAGAACAACAGAATGTAATCGTGCCAACTTATGAAAACACAATACATGTTTTCGTACGATTATTTCACGCTATCAGATTGGCAATGCTGATTCCGTTGCAGTTTACTCCGGTGCTTATGGTAACAGGAAGACTGAAAGACTGGTGTCCAAAGTGACTTCGAAAAGTCGTAAAAAACAAAACGCACGTCTGCCAAATAAAACATATTACGTCGATGGTATTTTTGTGTTTATGTAAATTGAATTTGGGTTTTTTACGACAGGGTTAATAAAATTAGGGTAAGGTGTTGCCTTGGGGTCTTCAACGAACTTTTTAAAGCACATGTTGAAGTTTTACGTGTTGAGAATATCTAAAACGTATGCTATTTTACTTTTATATAACATAATTTAGTGATTAAGAATATCGATCTTGTGTTTTTGATGAGTGTTACACTCATCAACGGTAATTGACCTGTTTTCAGGTCCATTAGTTTAAGTTAGTCTATTAAATAAAATTAAAATTAGGGTTTTTACAAATAGAGTTATTATCTAATATTTCCAGGATTTCAAATTTATTTAGTAGTGTACCTTTTGTTTTTTATGAATTACAATGATATTGCTTAAATCAAAATATTATCCAGATACTAATAAATTATTCGCAAAATGTGTTTAATATTTTCACACTGCTAACCTTTAACACAAGGTTTATAGCTCTTCCAGATTGTGAAGAGTGTCCTACGTATGCTTTAAGTTAAAACCTTTCTTTTCTTTGTTTTGTACTGCTCGACAAAATTCTATTAATTTAATGTGTATATAATGTAATGTATTAACTGTAATGTATACATAACCTATAAACAGAAGGCCTAATACAACCGTAACAAACAAATTTTTATACTATTGTGATTACAAAAGAAGCACAGAATGTTTACCCAAACAGCTGATTTCGCACCACAGCTGTTCCTTCAATACTATTTCAACTAAGGTTATGTCTCATAAGTCAATTGTTTACTATTAATAAAAATAATAACAAATAAATCATTACTATTTGTATATAATTGTTAATATTAACATATTTATGCCATTAGGAAGAGGATTATCCCATATCAAGGAGGGCTCAAGGGGGAAAGTATCCAGGCTTTGTGCTGGACAACAAATTAACTTGGAATTCACATCTTATCTTGGACTCATCCAGGAAAAAGCTAAGAAGTCATTGAAGGCAGTTAAAAGAATGGTTGGCAAAACATGGGGACTGAAACCAGGCATGATGAAGTACATCTGTACATGGATACATGGTGCTGTGGTGAAGTGGACTACACACCGAGTAGAAGGGGGGTCGAAGAACCTCTGACTAAAATCTAGAGGTTGGCTTGCCTGTGCATAACTGGCTCAATGAACACGTTACCAACGGCGGCTTTGGAGACAGTTCTAGGGTTCTCCCCATTGATCTATATGCACGCAAAGCAATATATAGACTTCAGGAAAGTGGAGTGTGGCAAGATAGAATCAAAGAAAAGATTAGAGATCCGATTTTAATGATGGGGATAGATCAGATGGCCAAGCAACACATGGTTTCTAGATCTTTTGATGTCAAGGTGATATTTCAGGAGGAAGATCGTGTATTACAAAACTCTGGAAACCTATGATATACAGATTGCTCCAAGACAAGACAGGTACTGGTGCTGGGATTTACTGCCTGAGACTAAGGGCAAAGAAAGGGCTGTTGCCCTGGTGTTAATCAATGTTGTGTTCGGGACAAGGTGAAATAGACCTTAAGAAGGCTCGTATTCATATTTATACCGATAGTCAGACAGCGATAAAAGCACTTGCGGGTCGTATAATTCGGGCCACGTTGGTCTGGAAGTGCCGAGAGAAATTACCCTGAGAAACCGGGTTCCGGGGCAAAAGTGGGTTGAGGGTAATGAGGAGACAGACCGACTAGCTGAACTGGAATCTGTATCTGAGTTTATCGGATCCCGGCTTTAGGGATCTCTCTGTCGTTGGCCAGGTCTGCTATCAAAAGGTAGATTAACAAGGACACCAGGCAAGATGGGATAAACGTCATGGGTACTCCTATAGTAAGCGCCTTTTATGTAAAGACTTATAGGGGCGGTAGATGTCTTGGGCAGAACACAACTTAGGAAAATCATGGGGCTTATTACTGGGCACTGTGGTCTAAAGGTACACATAAACCGGGTAGGTACACCATGGTGAATGCATCGTGGTAGGTCATGCAGTAAAGAGTAAGAAACTGCCGAGCACATAATTGTGAGGCTCTTGCTAGCAGAAGGCAAAGCGTTCTTGGTGTCCAGGACCCTAGAGACCTTCAGCAGGTCAATGGATTGTTGGAACTTACTTAGGGCACCAATCAGCTGAATCAGTGTTTAAGTGGTTTATTTGCAGTGCCTGGAGTTCTATATAATACCTTTCTATATTTTATAATCTAATATAATCTAAGGTTATTTATCACAATTGCAATTGTTTACTAATAACAAATGAACCTTTACTAATTGTCACTTAATTGTTAATATTAAAATATTTATGTGTTTGGGTTTCGATAAGTACGTATAAGCAAATAAAGTGATTATTGCCATTAATTAGTGATTATTGTGTTTTATTTAATAACATGTTTAGTAATTATACTGTGAAAAGCATAAACAAAGATAAGGAAAATACTTAGATAATTGCGCGTATCTTGGATAATTGCGGACATTGTTCGCGACCAGAGTGTATCTATTGTTAACTTTTAGATATATAATCTCATTAATCCTACAAAATAGATTAAATTTATTTTTATTTATTTACTATGTGTATTACTATGATAGTAAAAACGTAATTTGAAGTACTGAATGACAATAGTGTGTCCAATTTTGATGAAATTTTAGCGATGAAACAAGTCGTATTTTCACCATTCTGAAACAAGATATTTGATCAAAAACCTTTAAATAATTTTCAACGATTAATGTCATCATTCATTATTTTTCATATAATTGCAGCATAGGAGCTGACGGTAAAAACACTGAAAATCGACATAATTTCTCACACTAAATTCATCAGATTTTGAACAAATTTTGGTCTCATTTGAAGGCGCATAAGGCAAGTTGATGTAGTATATTTTTGAAATAAACGAAACCACAGTTTGTAAACGAACAGAAAAGACGAAGTTAATCTTTTCTATAAACAGTTTTTTTAATAAATTTCTAACGAATTTTTGTGGAACAATAATTGAATGTGAAGAATTTTGTGTAGCGTTTTTCCAAAATTGATCAAACCAATTGCTTTCCCACGACTGCTGCATCATGGGTCTCAATCATTCATGATTTCCGTTCTTCTCATGAATGCCACGGATTCGATTCTTTTAGAGGATAATAATCTTCAGCTGTTAAAAGACTTCATGAATTAAAAACGAAGGCGGCCGGAGCTAATTTAAAAAATGACCTATTGGAGCCGTAAACATTGTAAAGCTCAGACCTGATGCTTTAAAATGAGCGCCAATTCTGACCTCTAGATCGTGCGCTTGTGTGTGTTTTAGCATTCTCAAATTTGCAATTTCGTTCAACTATATTTAAACAGTCCACGATCTATTTCGGTTGTAGTTTGGAAAATATCCGTTACCCAGCATAAAATCAGTTTTACAGTTTCAAAATGGCGACAATTTAAAATCTTTAAAACATAAATTTTTTGTTTTTAATATTTTTTCCAGTGTTACACAAAACTGCATAAAATAGCTTTTAAATTTTCAAAATAACTTTGAAATTAATGAATTTGAAGGCGGTCAAGGTTCATTTTCGTTAAGCATAGAATGTCAGTGAGGAATTTCGTTGATGATTTCGATGGTGAAATCAGATCTTAAAATCGTTGTAAGAGAAATAAATTGTGAAAAATAAAAAAACAGCTCTAGGTCGTGTAAGTTCAGTATCTGGTATGTAATAAAACTATAGCTCTTCGTCTTACTTGGATCGCGCTAACACAACGTGACCGCAGCGGGCAGCTGACGCAGGACACCGTCATAACAATATTTTGTCTATATAGGTTATAAGGTTAAAGTTATGCTAGGCTAGACTTGCGCAGTGTTCAAGGGCAAGTTAATACTTCATTACTCTTTCACAGCTGAAGGTTTAAAGCTAAACAGTAGCGGCTTAGCGTGGATGAATACCGACGTTTCGCCACGTAAGTTTGTTACGTCCAATTAAACATGAATACAAGTAATGATTGTTTAACGAAGCTTGGTGGACTCGGTTTGCTAATGGCGGTAGGTTTAATACCCCTGACTGACTCACGGTGGAATTTAATTGATGTGGTATTTAGTACACAGCTGCAATGAAAAAATGCGTTATACAGACCGTCAAAGTGATGAAAGCTAATTTCCAAAAGACTTTAACAGGTATATTTTAGGGCTGGTTGTGATTTTGCGCGATGCGTGCCAAAGTCATATTGCATACATAATATATGACTTAGTATTATATTACTAATATAATGCACATTTATAATAGTACATTTAGCGCGTTTGGTGATATTATATATATATATATATATATATATATATATATATATATATATATAAAATTGTGACTGCATCGAAACAGCTGATTTTGCACAACAGCTGTTGCTTCAATATCAGTTCAATTGGGGTTGTGTTAAAAATTCAATTTATAAATAAAATGAAATGGACAATAAAATATTAAAAAAATAGGTTTTAAACGAAAAACAAAGATTAATAAAAACTGAACGATTTTTTGTTGTTATTTTAAGGCGAAAAGCACATTGAGGCTATTATCCGCCTCCCTAAATGTAAGTGTGAGTGTGTTAGACTGGGGTACAGCGAGGGACGTCTAAATCCTCACAATAGATGCAGCTAGTCTGAACGAGAAAGAAAAAAACGTTACAGTTAATAAAAGAGTCATAACTGAAGAGCAACATCAACTAATTAATAACAAAAGCAAGACGTGACACAATTATTATATTTTTGGTTTTGAAACTCTGATTTCATTCACGTAAACAGCATTTAAGCAGTTTAAGTTTCAAATTACATTCAACATTTTTTTAAACACGAACCCTGACAGTCGTCAAACTAAATTTCTTAATTTCTACATATTTTGAAAATTCAAATTGCTAATTTCTGTAGATTTTAACACTGGCTATGATAGTAGAAGCAGTATTAATAATAAAAACGTTGTTAATTTTTAAAGGTTTGGATTTGGGCGCCATATTGAAACTGTTAGATCTTTTAAGCTATTACAAACGTCAGTTTTTTTTTTTAATCAAACCGGACTGGAATAATAATTGCAAACGTGAGCGTGCTAATACACGCTTTTTATATAGAAATCTTAACAATTCTTCAAAAAACGATTTTAAATTCACTAATAGTGATCATTTTAGAGTTACGGGTCTGTGTCTTACCAAGATGGCCGCTCTAAAACTCATTTCCTAATGGAAATTCGCTAATAATACGTTGTACGCATCTGTCTCGCTGAATGGTTGAAAAGAATTACCACAAAAAAACGAATTGATGCAGTTTCTGTGTATAACGGAATACTTCTCGAAATCGGTTCATCGAATTTCGCTCTAATTTTGGTCGTAAAAATCATAATTGAAGTCAGAGATTGTCCTACTGAATTTAAATTAAATATATGTACAATGGGAGAGTAATTTAGGAAAAGCCAACGGTTGGCACTTCTTACTTTTAATTCTGTTCATTATATAAAATAAATTTCTGTTATTTAAAACTTCCTACGTTGTTTATCATCTCATACGGTAAACAGATGTTGATAAATTATCATCAGTTTGTTTTCCAAAGAACACAAAATATTTTTAGATATAGCGATACATATGCTCAAAACTATTACAAATCATATTTCAAAATATTTTTTTTCATTTCAAAATTTTCTCTTATTTGTAATTTCGAGCAAAAATGTACTTACGATTTTATGCTTTAAGTTTTTTTTTTGAAGAGAAGCTTTTGGCTTTGGCGATAGGAATTAATAAAAAAAGTTTCAAGAACCTTCTTAATGTAACGGAAATATGTTGGAAATATGTAACGGATGTTGCTTTGGTTCGGTATTTTTCTTAGTTGAAGAACACGTGCACGTTGTTACTTTTTATAATACATTCGAAATTAACATAAACGTTCATAACAATTGTTGTTGATATTGCGAGTTTTTAACAACATAACCTGAATCTTACGAGATTATAACCTGTCAGTTGTTTAATGAAATCAGCTGATTGTTACGAATGATTATAAAACAACTGATTTTTTACTACAACTACGTTAATGAGTAAAAGAAACAAACTGTACAGATTGGACCCGAGTGTTGACTCACGCGCATGCACGCGCACGCACTACCACTCCCAGTTGATCGTGTGTGGTAAAAATAAAGACACACACCTTAAGGTCTGTTTTCGTTTCATTAAATATTTATTAGGTAAGAGATGATTAACTTGTCACAAGCTTAATAAGGACTAAATTATGTTCTTGAAGCGAGTTTTGCATAATCGACATTAATTTTAGTCAAAAGTCACCACGGAGCTAGATGAGATTAGGTAATCATTGATTTCATATTTTCCGTGCGAATAGATGTATATTTATAATATATACTGATATTATTCAATATTCTATTCTATAATAATATATATACGGTGTATATATTATTACACAGAACAATAGGTCTCCCAGTATATTCTTAATTAATATACAAAGCACTCCACGACAGCACACGCAGCCTTTCCTCCTAATTTTACCAGTAATCGTTACATTTACGAAAAGTGTTACGGACCTACTTTATTGGAAATGCTATTTTTTTTTGAAGCTGTCAAAATTATGATATGTTTTGCCGTTCAGCCATCATTACAGGATATAACCAGCAAATGCGCTCTCAATATTTAAGGCGATCTCTTCATCTTGAAACGGAAGTAAATTGCAAAACACTTACTAGTACGTCTTTTAGAATTTATTTAAAGTACCACCATACCAAATTTCAAAACAATTGACCAATGCGATTGATTAAATCCTGTGTATCAAAAAAGCGTAAAGAAGATATAATGTTATACTTGTCATTTGAGCTTTATGCAATAAATATATGTATCCTTTACATATATATATATATATATATATATATATATATATATATATATATATATATATTAATATACACACACACGAAATTTCAAAACAACGGTAATACTTTTGGCCAAAACTGCGTACACTCTTCCCTACAAATCAGAGGCCGCCATCTTGAAACTAAATAAATTGGAAAATATTTTACACAGACGTAGTACAGGCATCATCAAGGTACCATCGTACGAAATTTTAAAACAATCGGTCAATACGTTTGGCCAAAACTGCGTAATAAATACAAACCAAACGCCGAACGGTCGAGATGAAACAGACCTCGCTTCGCTTTATATGTTAGACAGAAGTTCAATTAGAAAATGAGCCTCTACCATAGTAATACCCTAGACCGGGGGAAAAATGAGCGCCCGTCCTAACTTCTAGACTATTTTTGAGGGGACGTTAAAATTTATGTACATATATATATATGTGTGTGTGTATAGGTTAGCACGCTCACGTTCGCAAGGTTACCCTGATGTCGTGTACACACACACACACACACACACACACACACACACACACACACACACACACACACACACACACACACACACACACACACACACACACACACACACATCGTTGACAAATTCGTTAACAAACAAAATTCGCTCAACAGTTTAAAAATGACGGCAATTTACATTTTTTTAAAATCCATAACTTTTCTTTGTCTTATATTTCTTTTGAAAACCTGATTTCACCGTCGTAATCAGCGTTTAACACCGCATATATCAGTATTTTGAATTTCTAAAATTCGTAGAGATTAAGAAGTTTAATTTGTGTTTAATTGTCAGTGTTTAATTAATTTAGTATTCTCAATGAAATTTGAAATTTGAACTGCGTAAATGCTCTTTATGAAGGTGAAACTAGAGTTTCAAGAAAAAGATATATTGTGATGAGATTTTGGTAATTCGCTTCCATCACGTCAGCAAGACAGCGCGATTGTATTTTTTAGTGATACAACCTCATTGTATTTGCGTAAACTGTAATTAAATAAATGCAATATTTACTGTGCAAGTCTTTCTTACATTCTCACAATCACAATACGTGATCACAATACAATCACGTTTGGTGATTGTGAAAAAAACTGAAATTGAGATTTTGGTGAACCTATCCGTCCTCGAATCCCATGATCCAAGAAACAAAGTTTTTAATTTGTTCTCCGTTTTCAAGACCATGTGTTACGTTTAGTTAATTTCATTTATTAGAACGAATTTTAAATTTTTCCACAAAATAGTTCTAAATCTTTAAAAAAAAAAAAAACTGTTGAAAATCGCATTGCTTGCAGTTAGGTCTCAACGATTTTAATTCAGGTATTCTAATAAAACATATATCCCAAACATCCTGTCGACAACAATAGAAATAACTCAAAAATCAGCCTACTTTTTACACAGCTGCCAAAAAAGAAGAATTATGTTTTTAGTACCTGGGTAAGTATGGATGTATGTATGTGTTTGTTCGATCATAACTTCTTAACGACTCGTCCGATTTTGGACGACCTTAGCTCGTTGGATTCCTCACTTCACCAGGAGTATCATCGGCTACATAACGTTTACAAAACCACCCCAGTGGGGTGAAATAGATAGTATGAACTTATAACTAATTTCAGATATGATAAATACGTTGCTAGGATGAAATCATAAATCCTTAAATAACTAATCTACCCATACATTCTTAAATGTACAAGTGTAAAACATAATTATTAGAGACTATACAATAGGAACCACGGAAAGCAATAGAAAAACACTCGCTTCGGAACCAATAGGCCTAGAATTACCATTTAAGTTTCAGCTGATACAGGGTGTTGAACTGGGAAAAATGACACCCTGAACAAAAAAATCGGCCGAGCCAAATTGGTGTTATGAAAATCGTAAGGAATCGTAGATAATCTAGCCTTTGTCCAAAGGTCAGGTTCGGGGACGACACCGGCTTTTCAAATTAAAGTATATTGCGAACAACGTTCAGTCGTTGACAAGGCAAAAATTAAATAATTCGAAAATTAAAAATCACAAATAATTGATTTAAAATGAAATACAAATTTTTCCATCCCATACATGCTAACTCCAGTCGGCGTATGCAATAAATGGGGGCAGTACCATAAGAGGGAACATAACGCCAGGACTTCGCAGTGCCTACTTTATAGTTTTGTTCTTTTTTAAAATCGCAAAATGGCTAATAATATATTGAGATGCAGCTCCCGACTGCTTTTATTGTATGAACGTAACGTGTAAATTCAAAATTTATTCTAATACCTTGTTTTCATCCTTTTAAATCAACTGTATTTCAGATTTTTATTTCTTTTGATTATGCAATATATATAATTTTTGTGTATATTTTTTGTATTTTGTGTTTTAGCAGTCGTGTTTTTTATTTTCTTAAGTAATTATTTTTATTCAAAAAGTATAGTATGCTGTGTACTATTACACTGCATAACTTTAGTGTTCCGGTTTTGGGTCTTACCATGATGGCAGTTCCGATAATTTATTTTCCATTGGATACTCGATAATAATTTTGTTAACAAATAGCAGTTCCCATACATGAAACTACATCATACAGTGTTAAAATCTTTAAATTATAGGAATGATTTAAAAATAAACATTTTACACAAACAAATAATTCCTATAACACAGATAAGCAAAAATATGTCTCACGGAGATTAGCCTAATCCTTTATCTCATTTCTGGCGATTTCCTGCGATTCTATCGTTCAACACGTCGCCCATAATGGAAACTTCTCAATTTAAGATAGACAACAATGAGATCTACAACATACTGTTCTCGATTAGGCGCCCAGATGAACTTGTAATTTGTTAATGAAGTACTTTATCTTAATTGACTGCTTTCGAAGAAGTGATAGACCCTAGTCGGTGGTCCGTCGTCCTTTTCTTCTGCAGGTAATTTGCATAATCCTCCGCAGTGGCTGGCCTGACACGTGTCAGAAGTCACCGTGCTTGAAAGGACACAAACGTTTGCAAACATTGCCTTCACCCAGTAGGAAGATCTAATGCAGCTATTGTGGCGTCTATTTCGTGGTGACTTGAATGCGCGGATAAGAAATGAGAAAGATCGCCAGTTATTGTGGCGTCTATTTCACGGTGACTTGAATACGCGGATAAGAAATAAATAGTCAAGTTTAAATTCACGTTGGATGACAACGTTCTAACAAACTACTGTATCATTTTGTCTTTCTTTGTATTTTTAAGTTATTAGTGAAGAGAATTTCCTTTGGAAAATTAGCTAATGGAGTGACCATCATAGTAGGACCCATGAGAGACGATACTCTAAATAAGTTTTTCAGGAGTTGTTAAACATTTTCGATACACTATATAACAATTTGAACAAGGTCTTTACAGAGCAAATTCGTTTCAGCAGTTACAAAATAGCGGCCATTTCAAATAATAACTATTTTTCAACATAGAAGTTGTGTTTCCATACTTGTGTCAAATATTTCGTAAATACACCCTGCATTTACACTTACAGATCATTCCATTTTTCAAACGGTGATTTCTGTTAGTTCAGTGTTAATGCCTCCCAAAGAAGGTAGTGTGAAAATGAGTTTTTTTAAAAAAGAAAAACTCATAATGCAACAGAACATTTAAATTATGAGACAATAACTGTAAAAATATCTGTCCTTATTTTTCAGTTTTTTTTTACTGCTAGGCTTTCACATTCTAACCTTAATTGCTCTTATTTTTTAAATTAATTTAAAGTTCTGCCTTCGTTCCAGTTCGACATTTTGTTTGAACACAACAAATAAACAAAACTTAATTGGCCAACGAACCAACATCAGTCGGCTGAGTAAACGGCTAAGTAAATTTAACAAATAAAAAAAACTGTATAACATAAATTACTGAAAAAACTTATGAGAATATGCAAATACACTCAAACAAGTCAAAGCATATGCTCGTATGCTAGTAGTCAATTTGGCTTGTATCTCATACAAATCATCATTCATATATTCCAAATGTAAACGGACCATTAGTCGTTTTTGAAAATCATATTCACTATCGTAACCCACCGTTAAAATCTTCATAAATAATTGAAGCGAAGCTTTTAGTGTTAGCTTTGTAGAAAGGAGTGAACAGATAAACAGTCTGCCGAAGAATGTAACGGAAATATGGAACGAACGAGTAAACGAATTTTGTCTCTATTTCTGTCTCTTTCTTTTTTCTTCCTTCTTTTCGATAACAGTATGAAAACGTTTTGTTGCTTTGGTTTCGGTATTTTGTGTTGAAGAACACGTACACATTGTAACCGTTTATAATACATTCGAAATTAATATAAACGTGATGTATTATAACATAATGATAATACATACAATGATAATACAATAATGATTGTTGTTAATATTGCTAGTTTTTAACAACATAACTTGAAACTTATTATGTAGCCTACCAGATGTTCAATGAAATCAGCTGATCGTTACGAATTAATAAAAAACAACTGATCTTTTACTATAACTGCAGTAAATAACATCTAAGCTATATTTACGTATTTATTTATTTAAACAAAACAAGGTATTTGTAAACATATCTTCAAACTAAGAATACATTCAGCAAAGATATCATTAACTTCGCTTCTGTCGGTTTAAAGTAATAGGTAATTTTACACAGTTTTTAACGCTGTTATGATGGTGAAATTAAATTGCCAAAAATGTTTAGCATAACATAAATTGTGATATAAATTTTTGAAAATCTGCTACCATCAGTTTAGTGAAACAACTGCAGCGATAAGTTACATCACGTATTCCTATACTGAACTACTCCACGACAATGAATAATATTAAAGGATAATAATACACTATCGCAAATCACTTATGCAAAGTACAAAATTATGTCGAAATTGTTATTTTTATATGCGTCAATATTACTGACAGCCTCAAGTCGTTTCTGATTGGCAAAAAACTGGAACCTGCAGCATGACAAATGATCTCCAATAGAATTGATTATTAAAACGAGTTTATAAACACTACTCTTTATATGCGTTATTAACAAATTTTCGTTGAAAAATGAGCTATTATCAATGTAAGAACCGTGAAATCGAATGAGCGCCGACCGTGATTTCCAGATCTGTTATTAACATGTCATGACGACGTGCTCCGCTAGTGACGCACGTTGTAACTGCCAGTAAGGCTAAGGTGTGTCACCAATGACGCAAGCTCGTCTTCAAAGTAGAAATCGTGTACCACTTATGACGCACTCGCTTTTTAACTTCATATGGGCTTATGATGCCCATGTTTGAAGCCTAGAATTGTGTTGTAGGTCCCACGACATTTCAAAGTATGCTACAGTAATATTAGTAGGATTAGATTTTGGTCTGTTGTATTTTTTTCTTTACTGTGACACACCTTATAGGTAATTTAAAAGAATAACAAATTTAAATTCAATAGAAATGTTAGAAACATCATTATAGTTTTTAAACTTAATTTTAAAAATAATGAAGTAATATTATATTTTGGTCTACTGATTTTTTTCTTTATCTTCGTGACCTTTATTGGTAAACTAAAATGAAAACACATTCAAAATAATAACATATATTTATTGACAATTATATCAAAGAAGAAATCTTATAACTTATGGAGTCTTTTGCCTGAAACTTTATGTGTGTACGGATCAATAACAGTGTCACCAGTGCACCACGCTTATTGTAGTAATGGTTTACAAATAGGCGTCGTGTGCCACCAGTGACTCACAGACGTAACCTCTAAAGTACATAGAATACAGTTTGTCCCGATTGAATATCACATAAAATGTTATACAGACACACATTCTAACAATTTTACGCCTATAGTTGAGATTTCACGTTAATTACCGTAACACAAAAAGTTATGACATGTAAAAGTAGCCGTCGTCGTGATCGTGTTAAATTTTAGGTTATAAATAAATGAAATTTGAAAATTAGAAATGTTTATTTACGCGACACTGATTGCAATGGTGAAACAAGGTTTTCGAAAACGTGTACGGTAAAACAGTTATGATTTTTTTTTAATTTTAAATTGCAGTTATTTTTGTAATCGATAATCGGATTTTTCCGAGCAACACACTTGTCAAATAAATTATGAGAACCGATTTTGTGCCCAAGTTTGAATTGAATGGAACCAAATTGCGAACGTGAGCGTGCTAAAACCTTTATATTTAAACGTGGTCTAGTTGTCAGAATAATCGTTAGGTCTAAATTCGTACCATAATGGCCACTTAAATAGCTCATTTTCCAATAAAAATGTACAACATAAAATTATGAAAAAATATGTTGTAAATTTCATAGAGGTCAGGGTTCATTTTCTTCTTCTTATTTTTTTTTATTGTAAAATACGAAAATGTCCTTTTTAAGTTATCAAAATATTCTTTTAAGTGATGTTATTAAAAGTTCTTTTTAGACGATTCACTTCAAAACTAAAAACGTTCCAGATGCTTGCAGTGATTAGACGTAGGCCACAAAGGATAGGTTGTCCTTGATTAGGTTTCTGAAAGCGGACCAAAGACGCCAAATATCACACCATCAAGAATTGCCCCATACATCATTGTCTGCTCACAGATATATCTCGGCGTGAACAATGGGTGATCAGCCGCAGAGAAGTCGCCTGAAATGTATGCCGAGGCACGTCCGAGCGAACCGTCAAAGAATCGAGTCACTTCGTGGTGGGTACCAAGGAACCGTCCGTGTAAGGGTTTTGTTTGAGGAAGCGACCCTGGGCTGCACTCGAGTCATGCAGCATCTGTTCATTCCTTGACACACGGCAACGTGCGTACTGTTTACTCTGTGTACGACGGATCCAAACAGCAAAATCCACCTTAACGCTTGTATTTTAATTACTGAATGTATATCTTTTCTGAAATTACAGTAGTAATTCAAAGAACAGCAAACCACGCAGTATATATAGATCGCTCCACGACAGCGCTCGTAATATTTTCGACAATTTAACCGGTAACCGTAATATGCACGGACAAATGTTACTGGAACAACTTTATTGCAAATTGTACGCTCTTTCTTCATGAAGGGTTCAAACTTATAGGTTTTGCCGTCCAACCAGTAGTACAGAAATACCCAGCAGAAAACACTCAACGTTGAATCATCTTTAAACGGAAGTGAGTGGGGGAAAATCTTACATATACGTCTTTTGGACTTTATACAGGTACCTATTTATAAAATTTCAAAATAATTGGCCGATGCGTTTAGGCGAAACTGCGTAATAAAGTAAATGCCGAACGGTCGAGTTTGAACAGAGACTTCGTTTCGCTCAGTCAAAAGTTAGAATTATCTTAATGTACCTCATTATCAAGTTGACATTTTGATGGTTCAATTTTACTCCACATTGAATGAATGATTGAACACTTACATGAAGAAATGTAAATTTTACAATTTCAGTTCATACTGAAGTTTTTAATCAATAAAACCTTTTCCATTTATTTGTAGCACTAGAAATAAGTACAAGCAATTGATTATTATATATTGATAGGTTATTGTCATTTGGAACTTATTTTTCTTATCGTTCTCATTGCCTAAACAACATACAAACTGAGTTACACAAGCTAGTTCCGCTTACTAACACCGAAAAACATCCACGCTAAATATCCGAACTTCTCTCCCGGCTTTCAAACAGCCTACTCCTGCGAACCTACTTTACAAGTCTACCGTCAACCAATACTCGCTTCTGATTGGTTCGCAGTGCTCACGTATCTCGGGGTCTCACGTATACGGTAAATTATTACATTTCTGCCCAGGCATTACTGTCGGCGCACCACCTCGCATCTCCCGTACACTAGCTTCATTCTGACTGGTGCTTTCTTCCTCTGATTTGAACAGTGGATTCTGAGAAATTATAGTTCTATGTATAAATACTGGTCCAAAATCGTTGTTCGGCAGAGACTTTACCCTCTCTTAGATTTTTCAGTACACTAGCGCCACCTAACAAACTCAGTCTGTACAAAATGTTTTTTCATTTACGCAGCACCAGCCTGGTGGCCCCTTCTCTCTAAAACCAACAAGACCAATCTTTCCAATCTAAAACACTCCTCTTATTTCTAAATCTCCCTGGTTTGTCTCCAAAACGACAAACCGACAATCCTTCAAAAATCCATAGCAGAATTTGTTTCGTCTTTATCAAAGAATCAATTCGATAAAACCGGCAACTCTTCCTTTCCGCATACAAACAAACGACGTCTAATCCTTACCATTCTTACACATACAATAATCATCAATTCCTGTTTGTCAAATTACCCCAACTTCAAAAACCAAAGCAAACATTTTAAAAGCCTTTGTAAACTTAATAATACATGTAGTCGTCGAAGTGTTTTAGGTACTACGAAAAGATAGATGGTCTATTCTGTCTGGTGTGATTGTTCGGCAGAACATCGAGGAGGAACACCCACTACAGAACAACTGCATGACAGCCTACCAACAACCGGAACAACTCTACAAGACGCACGGGAGGAAATAGGAGGAAGACAAGAACTTCTTACCATGCCGAACCGGAAGAGTGCCTTGCCAGCCCACGTTTGATCTTGTAAACTCCCGGACTTCTACTATTTCTCCCGAAGACTACATTTTGTATTTTTTTCTAAAGTGTTCTCTTTCTCCTCCGTGATTTGATGGAAACGCTAACATTGGTAAACATTACCAGTAGCAAACCAGCCTACAAACCTTGCGTGCATTCATTACTACGTTTAACAATTTTTTCAGAATAGTCACGTGACCCTTGCGGAACGCTGAACCAATTCCGTCTCGTTCCGCGCATGCGCAAAGCCAACAAGTTTACAACATTTATGCTGCTGTAACCACGACACAACGGAGCCACACAACAAATCCAATTACTTCAGCCGTAACAGTTACTTTAATAAATAATTAACACTGCGTGTACGTCATAAATATACATGTTGCAAAAACGTTGTCCTGAAGGGAAAAAAATCACGGGCAGACGACAAAAACTTGTTAAACGTACGCGATTTTAGAAAGGTCTCGTTAAATAAACCCAACAGCTTGTTAAAACTTTAATAATTCATTTCTAACAATTTGCTTCTCGCTTGGTACTTTGGTCCGCCGCCAGATAGCTCTGTACTGATTAATCTTCGCATCTTCTCCGGAGTTATTTTGTCACGCTCCGATTCTCGGATAAATCAGACGCCGCGAGATGTTGTCATGGTAACCGCGTATTTCGTTGCTTCAGATTTATTTATACCTTACGCGACACTTTATGCAAGTCATACAGAGTGGAATGGCAATTGAGCGCAATAAATCTTTAATTTCGGGGAGTTTTTTATTCGCGTCGCGAGAGTCGTGTCCGATTTCGAAACGTTGTTACTTTGCTGGTGCAACCAAATTGTGTAAAACGTTCTATAACTCGTTACAGTAAAACATAATTCCTGATTACCATTATAAGTAAAGAAAATTAAGCATAACCTTTTCCAAACAAATCTTTTCTTGATTGTTAACGACAATTTCTGTACAGGTTATTATTTTTTTGTTGGAATAATAACGGCTTTGATGCATTTAAAAGAAATCAACCGAATGCTTGTGTCTATTTTTACTCTTTGAAGCAATTACGTAGGCCTACCAACAAAACAAGTATTAATTCAAATTTTACCTCTCGCTAACGAAGAAGAAAAACTCGTTACAAAAAAAAATAGCCAAATAAATATTGCGCTGAAACTACTTGTCAAAGAAATGGTACGGATATTTATAAAGACTAAACAAAGTAGATCTACTGGTTTTGTTTAACGAATTTTGCATACCAATTACACTCGGGATTGCATTCTAACCAGACTTGCGCATAGAAAAGCATCGCTTAGCTTATGTTTAAACAGTCCCATTGTCTATAATAACAAATATTAATGTTTTAGTAATGAATATTTAATTTTTTTATTCCTCTACGGACTGAGGGAATTTTCTTAATTCTTGATTTCCTTTGCTTGCTGACCCTGGATCCTTGAAATGAGCACAGATTCTGACCTTTGCACAAAATCGATATTGATTAACGGTGTGTTACATAACAATATATGTACACAAGTTTCAATGCTATAATTGACAACTCACGTTAAACGAGTATTTTTACATTTCCTAGAGGTAAAATTTGAATTTCTGTTTATGTTGGTACGTAACTGTATGTCAAAGTAAAAACATACAATATATTCGGCTGGTTTCTTTTTTAATGTCATCTTGTCATTAATAATTTCTGTCAATTTAGATAAATGGTACAAAAACATTATACACATTTTCAACCGACAAGCAAATAACCAATACACAAACTATCGTCGAAAAGTAGGAAAAATATGTTTTTGGAAAAGGTTTTGTTCAAATTGTCATACATGGAGAGTTGTTAATTAACTCAGTAGCCTATATCAAATTTTAAAAAAGGAGTAAATAACAAAACCGATACATTTACGTTTTCGATTTAGTTAAATCTATAAATTATAATTAATATAGAATTTGTTACGCTGTCTTGAATTACGCATCAATTGTGAAAAGTTCAAAACAATTTTTTAAAATTTTTATCTTATATGTGACCAATCTAATGAACTTGATTTCCATAAATTAGGCAGACTTTGCATTGTTAAAATACAACACGATAGCATTCATCATATCAAGACTTTGTTGACCAGAACATTATGCTCAGTTATTGTGTACTAGACAGCAAATTTTGTAGACATCTGTGAGGCACTTCAGCTTACAGACCGTTTTTTCCTACTTTGTAGATTCCTAGAAATTTACAAAAATTTCAATTATTTTTCCCGCATCGACCGCCATAATTGTTTCGTTTAAGCAAAACAGAGTCTTTACCGTATAACGCACACCTGCCAAAACAATATTTCCAAAAATCTTTCAGCTTGCACGCACCGCGGGTGTTTTCACGTTTTTCGAGATTAATCGACGTTTTGGGTCGCTTGTCAACTGCAAGGAAAATATTTACAGAAAAGCAAAACCTTATCCAAAGCCGCAGCTATGGAGCACGTACCCTGCTACGTGACTTGAGAGTGGAAAGTGAAGTCGGTCTGCGTTGACTTTTTGTTAGCAATTAAGAAGCGGGAGGGGCAATGGAGCACGTTAATTAAGTTGTGTGTTCAAGTTATCAGAGACGTGTTACGCCTTTTTTTACTTTTAATTGTTTTGTTTTTAATAATGCCTCTGTGTTCTCCAGTTTCAATCTCTGAATTAATTTTGTACCTTTTTTTCGAAGTTTGTTTTAAGCGACTAGTAAATACGTTGAAAGCATGAGAAAATTCGAAGTTGTATTTTGGCCTAAACCTTGGTTTTTTGCAAACTGTTTTCCTATCCTCGAAGGAAATTCTTTTGTTTCAAAGTTACGAATTTGGGCTTAAGTGAAGTAACAATTTAAAATTCTTTTGCTATCTGTTTTGTATTGCTGTGAGTCCAAGAATGTTGACTAAAATTACTTAGTCAATGTCCACCTGTTCTATAGACCAATTTCTTATATGGTTACTTTCCTAATAACTTTAACTCCTTAAACATCTTTCACTCTGGAAATGTGTAACCCATTGTCGCCAATCCTTCCATTTGACTTATCAAGCAAAACAGTAAATCTACACTACTGATTAGTTTACTTAAAGAACAATCAATAAGTATTTATTTTCTCGAAAAACAAATTCAATTAATTTTTATTTAATTTATTTCAAATTTTTAGAGCCTTTCAACGGTCGACATTTCAGTAATTCAAGACTTTATCTATTATATCTATAGCTACTAATAAGAAATAAGAAATATTATTTCAAAAACGGGTCTAATAATTCTAAGCAAATTAAGCTAAAATTTATCTTACAGAATTCTGATTGTTTTCTATTTCCAAAAATGATGATTTGGAATTATAAAAATTAATAAAAACTGTTTTTATTTTAGCGTAAAGTTCTGGTTTTTTATCTTATCTCGAGAGGGGTATTTTTTAGTATTTCGAAAACGTTTTTAAAGCACATTTCTTGTTAAAAACATACATCTGGTTTTGTCGAAATCGATTGTAACGACTTTCATTAAAGTTTGCTTAATTTTAATATGTAGACTTAATTTTTCACACAAATTTGATACACTAATTTGTGTTAAAAATTCTGTATATATTATCAAGATTTTAGTGAAAAAAATTAAATTTCTGTTATAGAACCAAAAATAAAAATCATGTATCACGTTTTCTTTTCCTTTTTATATTTAAAAACTTCATCATATTTACAAAATTCATATGATTAAAAAATCGATTCATCTGTCAAACTTCTTAGTAGTTTCCGCAGTGTAGTGGTTATAACGTGCGCCTCACATGCGCAAGTATCCGGTTCGATCCCGGTGGAAACACAGGCCGTTTTAATTATAATTAATTTAATAAAAGACTTGCAAAGTGTAAAATATACTATTAAATATCAATATAAATTTGTGCACGCGCATCACGCAAAATCCAACATCACAACCAGCTCTACATGTTGATACATGTTGATAACGAAACGATGTTCGGTTTTATTTTTAGTCGATGTATTTCGAACGGCAGTGTAATCGAGTGGGTTTTGCTACATTTTTTTTATGAATCGCTTTCCTAGATTTTAAGACTTTAGAGTTAAAACTTTAAAATCAAATTATTACTTGTTCACTGAAAATGAATTAAACATTTTCTTTAAATTTAACAAAAATTTGTCATTCAAACTTTTTTGCTAATGGCAAACTATTTTGGCGAACGAATGACTCAGTGTTTTGGTTTTTAACCAGTAAAATTCAAGCTGAATTTCTTACCAGCGTGTAAAATATAAAGAGATAAATTAATTTCATCTCTCACACGGTAGCGTTTAAATAACATCCTGATCCTTATTAATTCCGTTATGTCCTGTTCTTGCAGGACTATAAATCCTGGCAGTGTCCGAGCCACCCTTCTTGATCCCGGTTACAGCCAGGCAGCCACGAAACCACCCTTCTCTGTTTACTGTCCTGTCGGCAATCCGATTAGATTATTAAATCAAACCCAAAGGATGCAGGCCCTTTAACAGGGGACATGAGCTTTAATATTGATAAATACAATCCGGGCGTGTCCTTATTAATAACGGCCGAGTGAGCGGCGAGCAAGTGGGAAGGATTAACTGCTCCGTGGGACAAAATAGCTAAACACCGCCATACTCCTTAGAATATCCTTCAATGCATTTGCACGGCTTGCGATTGTGAAAAATTATTAATGAAAACATATTGTGAAATCGTTCTCACATTCGACTAAACGTTTCAAATTTGCTATGTAACTCTTAACCAATGAAAATAACGCATAAGAAAGAAACACTTTCATAAAAACGTAATTCAGAACGTTTTAGATAATTTTCCATCGTTAGCTGTCATCATCATTACATTGATATGCGAGCTGATACTGACCGCTAGGTTACTTTTCGACGTGTCGTTAAAATTGTATATATATTCTGCAAAAACGCATAAGAAAAAATTTCTGTTATTGAACTAAAAAA
Source organism: Callitettix versicolor (assembly GCA_022606455.1). Taxonomy (NCBI): domain Eukaryota; kingdom Metazoa; phylum Arthropoda; class Insecta; order Hemiptera; family Cercopidae; genus Callitettix; species Callitettix versicolor. The sequence continues at coordinate 52,407,252 of CM040190.1, read as the reverse complement.
TAAAAATCATGTATCGTGTTTACTCTTCCTTTTCTATTTTAATTATAATAATTTGTTCGAAAACGTGACAAATTAACGGAGCTACTTTTTAAGGACATAACCTGAAAATTATTACAGCCTATCAGCTGTTCAATGAAATCAGCTGATCTTTACGGATTAATATAAACAACAAATTAGCATAGCTAGTTTTTAACAACCTAAAACTTATTATAGTCTATCAGCTGATCTTTACGAATTAATATAAAACAACTGATCATTTTAATATAACTACAAAAATTAAATAAACGATTCATTTTATATACTTAAATCGGTCAAACTTCTTAATTTCCGTAGGGTTGTGGTTATCAAGCGTCCCGCACACGTGCAAACTCCCCGATTCGATACCGAGAGGAAACACAGTAATTATTCATTATAATTGATTCAATATGACATTTTAGACGCGCAAAATATACCGTTATATATCAATATAAACAAATCTACTGGGAACAAAGAAAAGTACAGCGCGCAAGAAATGATTAATTCAGCGTACTCCAAAGAGGGTGAAACGAAAAGAAAAAAATATATATAGACAAATTTCTCTCATCACTTCTCCTGCAAAATTCAACAGCAAAATCAGCCCATGTAAAACTTCCATACAACACTTGATTGAAAACGCTCCATACAAAACTTGATTTAGTACGTTTCAGCGAATTTTCAATTAGTAGCTGTCATCATGGTAACACCTATTTCATGACTGCCTTGAAATGAGAACTTATCCTGACCTCTTCGACGAGTCGTTAAATTTTTTTATATATTTCTTGTTGGCATATATTAGTACTTATACGTTCACCATCGTGGTCAAATTTGGCACGGAAATGGATATTAATATCGATTTGTTTTTTCGATATTATATATCACTGTGCGATATATAACATATAGGCCTATTATATATATATATATATATATATATATATATATATATATATATATATAATCCGTGTAAAAATTGATACTTGTACAAGTTTGTTACTTATCAAAATCCGTTTCAAAATGGCGGCCATTTTAAATCTTAAACAATTTGCATTTCTTTTATCTTAGAAATTAGGAAAACGGGTTTAACGGTAGTTTATTTATTTTCGTATTTTTAAAAGTAACTTTAAAGTTTAAAATGTTAATTATAAAGATTTTAATGCTCAGTATAATGGTAAAATCAAATTTTTTAATGGTTGTATAGTTTTGAGACAAATCAATTCATGTTCCAATTTCCCTACCATTATGTAAGTGATGATGAAATATTAATATATTATTACTTTTTAATTGTTATGTTTCATCATTTGTGTTTAGCCAATTCTTGCTTTTCGAACAATGAAATCTCTTATTTTTTTTCTCAAATTCTCGATCCTATTACTCTATAAGTAAATACTGAAACCATTACGGACATATGGTATTCAAATATTGGATTCAGCAAATCAAATATGGCAATTTTGCAGTGCTTCCAATCAAGGTTCTACGTTTGATCCGTTTGATCTTATAAGCTCCTAATATGAAGTTATCCACAGACAGATGAAAATGCTGACTATCGCTAAAGAAACTAAAACATTCAGTAACAGTTACAAACATCGAATATCAGTCCATCCAAATGTGTTGGCTGATAATTTAATTATGAAATCAGCAACACGAAGACTCAAGAGAATACCCGCTGATGGCCGACGGTTTGGCCCAACACTGTAGTGATGTGATATTATTTATGTAGTTGTTGTGAATTTACTTGTATGTACCAATGGATATAAGCTTCTCATGTTACTGCAGCCATATATTTTACTTATTGACAGACTTATAGTGTCTTATTGACAGATTCTAAATAATTCTGAAAAAAATATATAAAATCAAAAATGAAATCGCACCCGAGCTCTTACAGTGACACACACTTATTTCATCTTTAAGATGATCCTTGAGCGGTTTTGTTCTATATGTTTATTTATAGTTGACTACTTCGACATGCCCTGGCCATCTAATTTTATTTATTTTTTTCTGTTTTTTTTAAATGGTCCAGTGGTATGGGAAAAAAAGCTGCGTGTCAAATTTCATCAAAATCTGTCAATTAGGCCAATTAGGCAGATTTACGAATGTTTGTATCGATGTGAGCTTGCTCGCGACACTCACATTGGAACAGACATACAAACAAAAAATACATTTTTGAAATCAGTGGACCCAAAAACCGATAGATCTATCATATACTCAATTTGTGTTTAACTATCACCAAACTTTTATTTATAGGTTACTTCGCGTTCAGTGAAAGAAGTATTTTCAGAATATGACAACGATAAAATGAACTTTTGAAGGAGTAATCGAAAGGTTACACAATACTCACAACTCACCTCACACTACTCTTCTGACCCACGAAAGAAAACACCAGAGTTTAGGACGTCATAACGTTCCAATCGCGGTTATTGTACAGACATTTCAGACACACCAAATTAAAATCTATAAATCTATTTTAATTCCGTTAATATATTTTCAAATGTGCATTTTTCATTTCAATAAATTTATCGAAAAACACCATGTTAACTGTTTTTCTACTATACTGTTCCAATGTGTTGTGGTATTTGTTAATGTTTCTGCCGAATTCGACCAACTTTTGACAAAAACAAAAACTGAAATTATGGTGAATTTCTTTTTAAAAAAGTGCTCATTTTGTTACCTGCAACTTTATAAAAATAATTCTTTAATAGACGTATGTAATTTTACAACAGTATTATAAAGACCTACGTTATATCATCTTTATAACTGTGTTTAATGAGTAAACGTAAAGTTATTGAATTAAATTCTAGCAGCACTCGCCTCTGTGTTGTAATGGCTTTCCTTAAAGTACTGTCGGGTGGCTCAGAGGTGACAACCGTTCCACTTTAAATTTTATTGACAACTCCAGAGGTCTATTATGCATGCCACGTGACTATACTCCTGCAAGTTGTAAAACAACTATACGCTTGACAATACTGTTGTAAAATTACAGTCTGTTAAAGAATTATTTCAACAAACTTGCTGGTAACAAAATTAGCACTTTTTTTAAATCAATTCACCATAATGTCAATGTATGTCAAAAGTTGGTCAAATTCAGCAGAAACATTAACAAATGAATATGTGGAGTACATTCCGCCATTGTTGTGGAGTAAAAACTGAAAAAAATATGATCGTTCGAAGTAGCTGGTAGTAGAAAAACTGCGTGAAAATCCTATTTTTCGATAAATTTCTTGAAACATAAAATCGACATTTGAAAATATATTAACAGAATTAAAACAGATTTATGGACAAAAGAACATGCTTTAATTTTGTGTATCTGAAATTTCTGTACGATAGCCGATTGTAACGTTATAACGTGCTAAACCCAGGTGTTTTCTTTCGTGGGTCAGACTATACAAGTTAGTTATGATGCGCAGTATAACAGTTTAGTAAATTATGCGCGACGATGGTAAAAATAATTTTCCCTCGAGATAAAGTCACACTCAAAATTATCTTTACGATCATTCTGACTTGACTCAGTAAATGAAGTCCAACACAATGAAACATTCGCACTATGGAGAATTTCAGGAATAATGTCCTTAATTCATCCAAAAGTAATATAAATTATGAGTAGGCCTACATTGCTTGAGCGCATGCCCGACATTTTGTTATCGGTTGCTCTCATCGTCTCGCCTATCACAATCACACGGACACTGCGGCTTTGTTCGCTCAGCTCTCTGATAGATCGCACTACAATTAAACTGACGGATAGTCATCTGTAAACAGCCGCGGGAGTTGGTCACGTGACATGATATCAGATCATGCGCAGTGGAGTCTGCAATCGGAACACACTAAACAAACAGTCGGACTAGTAAAAACTTGGACCCGATTCATAAATCCTCCAGATAAGAACGGCATCTGCGACTGGAACCTGATGACTGTCTGGTCTCGATTTCTATTCACCGTCTGCGCATGCGCGAACAATGCATGAACTCTTGAAGTGTGAAATTATTTATTAAATTTCCACGCTAACGCCTACGTTTTTGTACGAATTGGGGAATTGATGCTTGCGCTTAATTATAACATTTCTTATTGAAAAAAAAATCACCGCGTACAATTCACATTTTTTAAAATTAATTGCTGTATGCTTACACAAAGTTATAGACTTAGAAACTAAAGAATATTGAGCTTGAAAAAAATCGACATTCAAATTTGGGTTTTGTTTTTCTGTTAAACAACTGAGTAATTTTTAATAACCTTAGCGTGAAGATGTAGTTAGCTCGAACAGGGATATGAAGTAAAACGTATTGGTCGTTATCTACTCCAAAAAACCCCAAACTGAAAGCAACAAGTAACAACCGGGAAATGGGCCTAATTTTTTAAAAATAAGTTAAACGAATTTTGCTAAAATTTTGGTAATTTATGAAGTTTTATAAATCAAATTAGTGTTCAAAATTCGAAAGAAAAAAAAATTACAATATGAATGGTAAATAAAAGAAGTACACGTGTGGAACTCGGGGAGTTACTGACAGAAGCGAAGTTTTTTTAATGATATATTTGCTGTATATATATATATATATATATATATATATATACACAGCAAATAGTTTGAAGATATCTTGTTTTGTTTAAATAAATAAATACGTGAACCTAGATTAGATATTACTTACTATAGTTATAATAAAAGATCAGTTGTTTTATATTTAATTCGTAACGATCAGCTGATTTCAGCCGATAGGCTATTTTTCAGGTTATGTTGTTAAAAACTACCTGAGTTAATTTGTCGTGTTTTCGAACAAATTATCTTAACTAAAATAAAAGGGAAAAGAAAGCATGATATTTTTGTTTCAGTAACAGAAATCGTTTAACAAAAATATATTCTTTTCACTATTAATACCACGCATTTAAATTATCGTTCTCGTGATGAAAAACACGTTTCCTACTTTCACGCGGTAATTATTTTGAGGTTATGTTTGTCACTTTAATTTTCACTTTTTAGTAGCTTTCCGTTGTTTCCGCACTTTTATATTTTCGATTATTAATAATTGGACATACAACAAAGCTTTTTAGTACAAAAATTACCAAAATTGACAAAAGTCCCGAAAATTCAGTTTTACCAACTATGGAAATTATTTTATGTGGAGGGAGACTCGAGTTCGGCTGCCTTGGGACAGGATCTCCAACGTATGATAAATGTAATTAGAAAATGTATGTACGCGCAAAATTAGAAAATGTTTTTACCAAAAGAACTGTTGAACTTATTTCGGCGTTTCTATTTTGACACCTGGATTTCCAAGCACCGTTGTCTCAAAGCACCTTGAATGAAACACCGAGTTCGGTTAGGTTAGGTTGCGGTGTCAGCTGATTTAGTGCAACAAGACTGTTCGCGGCCCGTTTCCTGGCAATGCCGATATATTACTGTCAAACTGCTTTGTTTGTTTCAGCGTTGCCAACCCGCGAGAAAGAAATAACGTAATTGCCTCCAAATTACCTCACTTCTTAACTATTCCCCTACCGAAACTACTTCGAAACGCATTAACTTGTCGCGGCTTTCTACGCTGTCGGCAAATCTATCAACACGTTTTTGTTTCTAGTCATCTTTAAGTCTTCACGAGTTAAAATTTGTTAGAAACTTATGTGATTTACATTTAAGTAGAGGCGTGCAATTATCTAGCTAACGTAATAGGAGCCATTTCCAAAAATTATCAATACCAATGGAAATAGTGGTTTAAAGAGCAGATGACCACGCAGTATATTCTTAATTGCCTGACCACCGCTTCACGACAGAGCTCGTAAACTTTTTGGCAATTTAACCGGTAACGATAGTAGTTACCAGAAATATTACTGAACCAACTTTTTTGTTATTTCTATGCTCGTCTTTACGAAGCTGTCAAAATTGTGATAGGACCAGTTGTTTTACAGGAAGCAGACTGCAACTAAAGCGGTGAAAAAAAAATCTTATAACATAGTAGTTCGGGATTTATACAAGGTAACTTCTCACCAAATTTCGAAACAATAGATCATTGCGTTTGGCCAAAAATGCGTAACAAAAACAAACAAGCACACAAACCGAAAGGCGAGTGTTTGCGTCAGTTAAAACATATGCATATTTCATATCAAAACAATATGAAAATGAACCTGACCGTCGACACTATTCATTTCATATATTTTTAGTTAAATTTTAAAATGCTAATTTATGCAGATTTTATCGCTGACCACGATAGTGAAATTGGTTTTTCATAAATTAAAGATAAAAAAAATACACGTGTGGAACCCAGGGAGTTACCGACAGAAGCGAAGCTTTTGTTCTTTGCAGAATATATAATTAGTTTGAAGATATGTTTGCAAATATTTTGTTTTGTTTAAAAGTAGACTTAATAAGTAGGCCTACGTGAACCAAGCTTAAATATTATTTACTGTAGTTATAGTAAAAGATCAGTTTTTTATATTAATTCGTAACGATTTAAGATTCGTAACGATTCTAAGAGACAGAAATATAGAGACGGAATTCGTTTGCTTTTTCGTTCCATATTTCCGCTACATTCTTCCGTTCGACAATTTTTTTCTCCTCTCGCTAAGGCTATTGTTAAATCTTTGCTTGAAAAGTTACGATTTTTTTAATATTTATAACGACACCATTTTGATAAAATGCTGTACATGAATAGGCTACAGCTTTTAACGATCACTGTAAATGTATTAGTGTTAACATTTAAATCACTATACTACGGCTGGGTTTTACCATGCTAGCCATTCTAATATCTTCGCTAACAATGAATACAGAATCTATAAGAAGGACACTTCTTGCCTGTAAAAGTCAGCACATTTATTTGGCATAGAAAGCTACTTAGATTCCCCGCTAAGAGACAGGTATAGAGTGATGGCATTCTCTGTCTCTCTCTGTCTGTCTCTGTCTGTCTGTCTGTCTGTCTCTCTCTCTCTCTCTCTCTCTCTCTCTCTCTCTCTCTCTCTCTCTCTCTCTCTCTCTCTCTCTCTCTCTCTCTATCTCTATCTCTCTCTCTCTCTCTCACTCACTCACTCACTCACTCACTCACTCTCATTCACTTTTGTGATAATAATGAAATTAGATCTGGTTCACATGCCATGTTGTACCAAGTTTACAAAAATATCATTTTTACAATTTTTAACATAGTAAACTATAGTGCTAAAAAATTATTTTGCTATCTAGTTTTTCTATTAATATATGAGATCACTCACTCACTCACTCTTCCTACCAACAACTGAGGGGTTGAGCGAAAATTGTTCGTGTTTTCGTCCCAGGTCAACTTTCCTAAACTTTCGTTTTCATTACGGCAGTGAGCCTGTCTATTTAATACAAAACATCGGTTTCTTCCTCTCCTAGACCACCAGTTCCACAACGACGACATCATGATTTTCTGAAGTTGAACTATATATTTGACTGAGTACTATTTGATAAATTTAACAATAATATTTAGTAGAACCTTAATTAATGTACATGCATTGTAAACGTTTAAAATTAAAGAACTTAAAAAAACTGTATAAAATAGCTAACTTTGGATCAATTGCTACATTGTTTATTTCATTACATACTATTCCTAAAGTATTTTAAGTAGTGTTGTCCTACATAATAAACAAGAAGTTGGTAGAGTATTAAATAAGAACCCAAATGAGAATTAGAAAAAAAAGTTTTTTTGTTTGGAGTTATAATGAAATTAGGTCTGGTTCACATACCATGTTGTACCAAGCTTATAAAAATATCATTTTTACAATTTTTAACATAGTAAACTATAGTGCTAAAAAATTAATTTTGCTATCCAGTTTTTCTATTAATACATGAGATCCTAAAATACGGAAAAGTGAAAGAATTATGTTGCATACATAACATACTATAAAGATTGATTAAAAATTATGTTCTCAGACTTTTGGAAATTATTCCTTAAGTCAAAATATATAAAAACTTCCAGTAATCATATTTATGAAAAAAAATTTTTTTTTCGATTGTGTGGTCTGTCTGTATAATTCTCTAAAGAAAAAACAAAAAAAAACTTATTTTATTTAACACAAACATAAACACCAGGATAACCTACTGTTGAAAACAAATATCGGCGTTAAAATCCGCATAAATTAGCCTGTTTTTATTTTTCGTTTTTCCGGTTTAATTCGGAATCGTAAATTTGTTTAGTAAAAATTTTCTCACTGACTTCAATTATTAACCTACGAAATCTGATGAGTAGTTTTCTTAAAGCTCCAGAACCTGGTATTTGGGCTGTAAGAACTCATACATTTTGTTTGAGTAAGTACGGATTATATGGATTATATTGTTGTGCACAATCATCAACCTGATTTTTAAAAAATCTGATTTTAACATTTTTCTCGAAAATTATTTCAAAAACCGTTTTTTGAACCGAACGCTTTCAGAGCGCCTGACTAAAAAAAAATAATTTCTGTTATTGAACCAAAAATAAAAATCATATATCATTGTTTTCTCTACCTTTTTATTTTAATTGCGATAATTCGTTCGAAAACGACACATGATTTTTATTTTTTATTCAGTAACAGAAATTTGTAACTAAGAAATTGCTCTATATTTGGTATTTTTTCTTAAAAATTATTATTATATGTATTGTATTTTTTAAATAATATTTTTTTAAAATAGTAATATAACATTTATTTGTTATTGTTTATACAATTTCAGTAATATTCATTTTATTGTCTTTATTTTCTTCTTCTTCTTCTCCTTTCGATGAGGCCTGCTAGGGACCACGTGACAATTTCATTTCTTTACAATTAGCTGTTTTCTCTTCCGTTCCCTCCAATATTCCCTCATCCTTTCACTATGCAGCCTCTTTCTGTCTTCGGACCACTTCGCACCAGGTTTCCTCTGCAATTTCCCTTGGAATCCCTCCACACTCAATATATCCTCTTTCTAAAAATCTCCCTGTTCAGCGCTTTTTCTTTTATATTATTTCTTTCTAAATCTTTCCTTACCTCTTGAATCCAACTAGTTGTTGTTTTTTTATCCCATAGGTACTTAAGTATCCTTTTCGCTATTACCTATCATCCTGTACATTCATGTACATCATTCATCCTGTACATATGTCCAAAAAATTGCAGTCTTCTCTTCCTTATCGTCTTTGTCATGTCCTCTATGTTCCTGTCTTTATTTTCATTACATATGAAAATAATGAGACTTGTGACGCGCAAAATACATACGCTATTTAGTATCAATATAACTTTGTGCACTCGCATCACGCGATGCGCAAAATCCATTACAACCTGCCCTAAAACATGATACATGTTAATTCTGATAGAGAAAATACTTTGAAATCGTATCAGGTAAAAATTATCACGCGGTTTTCTGCTTATGTAACTAAAGGATTACAGTTCAAAAAGCGCTACTGACTAACATTTTTGATTGATCCATGTTTATTTGTATAAAATTATGTATATGGATAACAATTATTGCAATTGAAAATTATGCCATTAGTTTGAATGGTCGGTATTACCTGATCTTTACGGCAGTGATCATACTCCCATTAATATTTCATTTCGTAATTTCCCTCGTCCGGATCAGCGCCTGCCGCGTTTGATTCTGAAAAAAGCAAATTGGGAGGAATTTATGAAGAAATTTGTATCACCAGACATTGAATATAATGACTGTATAAACACAATAGTGTCAAAATTTACTGAAAACATTTTACAAGCAGCAGAGAAATCTATTCCAAAAACTTCAGTACGCCCTTCACGTCCACCTGTCCCTTGGTGAACGTAAAGGAGTGTAGGAAGACGTTACGTCTACGTAGAAAAGCTCTGAGGAGATTCAACAGAAACCCGACAAGTGAAAACCTTGAGCAATATAAAGTCCTTCGTGCAAAAGCTCGTAGAATATTCAGGCAAAGCAGAAAGGATTCTTGAACCCAATACATCGGAACAATATGTAGAACAACACCTACATCTGTTGTGTGGAAGAAATTGCGTCCCATTTGTGGTCCGCCTCCATCTGTAGGATTGATGGGACTTCAACAGGCGAACGGATCATTGGTTTCTGACAGTTCCGACATTGTAAACCTTTTAGGGTCATCCTTTGCAAGTTTTTCCTCTTCTGCAGCCTATAATACTGCCTTTTGTAAATACAAAAGCGCATTGGAAAAATTGCCTTTCACTGTCGGTACTTCTGATGATTCTCCTCTGAACAGTCTGTTTACTCTACGTGAGCTAAAATCTGCACTGCTGTCCACCAAGGATTCAGCTCCCGGTCCTGACAACCTTGTTTACGCCATGATTAAAAATCTTCCACCGTCGGGTAAGCTATTTCTTCTCGAAATATAGAATCGTATGTACGAGGAGCGTACATTCCCTGGCGATTGGTTGGAAGCTACAGTAATTCCCGTTCTTAAACCAGGCAAAGAGAAAACTGATCCAAGTAGCTATCGTCCTATTTCTCTCACCAGCGTGCTATGAAAGCTGGTAGAAAAAAATGGTAAATCGTCGCCTTGTTGATATTTAGAAACTAATAAATTACTATCCAAAGAACAGTGCGGTTTCAGACAAGGACGATCTTCGATGGATCAGTTGGTTTTGTTAGAATCTGCTTGATAGATTCTGTATTCATTGTCACTAACAACTCTCTCTAATTGTAAAATGTAATTACAAAACATTAATTAAAACACAATTAATTACAATAAATGGTTGTTTGTATACAAAAACACATAAATGTTTCAGTATTAACAACTAATAGGCCTATTGCTTTATTTGTTATGTATATTCGTCGTACACAGTAATAATCAACATAATCTCAATTGTAATACTGAAGTAGGCCTATTATTGGAAAAACAGCTGTTTTGTGAAATAAGCTGTTTAATTAAAAATTATTTCCACTCAAAAATTAAAATATCTTAACGAATTCCGCTACATATTAGATCTACTTTCAGTCCATTGACTGAACGTAAAAATAGTGTATAACCCCAAAATCTTTAAAACTGCATCGATTTTACTGAAAATTTGGACTTAAGGTCATCTCACCCTCTCCTTAAAACCCGATTTAGTTGCAATTTGCGCTTTTTTGTTATTAAGGGGTGAAAACTACCCCTTATCGCAATAAATTCAAAACTAATACATTAAAGCAGTGAATAGGTTGTATTGTTTTTTATCGAGGAACTGGTATTGTGGTATTTTACTGTATAACCAACCCTAACAACTACCCCGTATAACTAAATAAATGAACAAATATTTTTAAATAACATGAAACCTTTTTATTTTGGGTTTTAAATAGACGAAATATAGTCACAAAGTATACATGATGTTTGTTTTAAAGACCAGATTACAAACGACTTCAAAAAAAAAATCGTTTTATCTTTTTTCGTTTTGTCTTTTTTCTTCGATGCGAAAGAAGAATCGCATAATTTAATTATTTTACTTTTAAAAACAGCTCAGAATTATTCATCCGCTGCTCTTTAATAAAAAAAATACGACACAGTTTTTGTTTTAAGAATTTGACACATTGTTTGTTTTACTTTTTTGCTGGAACCCAAAAAGAGCGCCGAAAGGGACGAAAATCACTCAGAGGGTTTGTAAAAAATGATCCTGTCGTTTGTTTAATTTGATGATTGTAGGAACTGTCTGGGGAAGGACAGATGAAGGATGGTGCATTGTCACTGAGACGTCCCTCGACAACAGGTGGTACAGTCTCTTGAATATTCATTATGACTGCTTTAATTGGCCACCGCACGCAACTGTTTCGCTTACATGAGCTGACGCGATTTCCTTTCAAAATTATAAACTCTCGGATTACAATATGTTATAAAGCGAAATATGCTCTTGTTTTTATTATAAATTTACCAAATTAACTTTGTTTCCAAATTGCTTAATGATAGGTTGAATTGCTTTAGTGAATTTTCATGAAAAAGAGAAGTTATTTCATGACGTAGTGACCGTCATGGTGAAACCCAGACTCAGTACCTTAAAATGAATGCTGATAGATCACATTTTGAAAGGACTTTAAAAAATCTGATACATTTATATACGTCTAACTTGTCACAGAAATTTGTTACCAAACAAAACAGAATTATAATTTCAAAATGGTGGCCATTTGAAATCATTAAAAACAATAACTTTTATCTACAGTTTTTTTACGTAAATCTTTAAAAAGTTAAAATATACATAAATTAGTATCATTTAAATTCTTAACATTTTTAAAAATTAAAAAAATAATCTGACTGCGGTCATGGTCCATTTTCATACTTTCAATGAAATTTGAAAATTTGAAATGCTAACAACAGATGTATAATTGATGATTATGATGATGAGATTATATTTTCAAAAAAGTGTAATAAAAAAGCTATTTTTGGACACTCTTATATACGTCACTACACGACACAAAAACCTGGTATGGGGGAAAAATCGATACAGTTTTTCAAAGTTAAGTTCGCTGGATTAAATTAGATTTAGTTGTCTTTGTTTATAGTGTTTGTTGTCTTTTTGATTCTATTTCACAGCTGTCAAAGAATTTCTGATTCTATTTTAGTGGAATGGTGCACTCAAGTGTATTTTAGCAGTCCTGGAATCCAAGCAATCTTTGCATTCTTCAGGCAAGAGCCTTATCATAGATTATGTGTCAGTTATCTCTTCCTTCTTGCTTAACCGGCACACAGTTTCTCCGTGGTAAACTTCTACCTTTCATGTGCATTTTCAGTCCACAGTGCCCTGTAATGAGTCCTTTGGTTCTCCTGCCTTGCTTTCTGCCCAGGATGCTTTCTGCCCTCCAGTCTTGAAGTACAGTTTCCGTTAGCCCTGTCATCACAGCCCCATAAATCTTGCGTTTCTTCCATTCAAGTTCTTCCACTGAAAATTAATTAAATTCACCCAGCATCCCTACAATATACTGTGATTCATTGCTTGATGGTTCCACGGTGTTAAAAACGACCCTAGTTTCCTGCTCTTCCGTACTATTTTTACTCCTCTTTTGCCAGCTTTGAAGGTTTGTTTCCAATTATTCAAATCCCAGTAGTAACCAGGAAAATATTATGTCCACCCGTACAAAGTTCCGCATGGGTAGATAAGGCTAGATTAAAACTGGAGATAGGTTGGTACTTATAATAGCTGGCTCTAATCAACAGTTTCCTCAGCCACTCAGACTTCGCCTTATGCTGGACAACCATGGCTTGGGATGAAGACAATGAACCCAAGAGCAGATAGATGAAGAAAGGCCAGATCCCGTTAGAGCGCCTTAGGATTGCCAAAGCGGTATTTACAATGTGTAAGCATCTGAAGGGAAATTGGTCTCATAATTTTATGTCAGGTAAGTTTTTCGAGTTGCATTTTTTCTAATGAGCTGATTTTGAATAGTGATACTGACTCTTGACCTGAATTTTGTGAATAGTAGTGGCTCACATCCTATATTTGGATACTTATGTATTGAATATAAACGGACCAGAGGTACAGCCACAATTATAAAAAAGTGCTCGATATCAGCGGCTAAAGTCCAAGTAATTAGACTATATGCCGCTACGTAACGCACCGTTGTCTATTTATCTGTAGTTGAACACTTTGCCGCAAGACGTCACCAGCAGCAAGCGCTCACACATCTCTCATAAGGGTTGTCATTCTAGTACGTTTATATTCAATGCTTATGGACTACGTTTAGGAAATATTTGTTCAAAATTTTAAGACCACAATCATATTTTCTGAGAAAATCTGTTTTTTACGAAAAAAACAATTCTTTTTAGAAAAAAGAAACACAAATGAAGAGATGTCGTAAAAGGAACAAATTTTTTCACTAAATATATACTGCAACCTGCTTATGGATTTTTATATATGACCAAAGCTTAATCAGAATGAAATTAAACATTTTTTAACACGTAGGCTATCTTGTTTATGTTGAATTTGGCTTATTGCGTACTATTGTACATAGGCTATAAAAATATAATCGTGACTACTTCTAAACAGCTGATTTCTTACAACAGCTGTTGCTTCAACATCATTCCAACTGAGGTTATGTTAAAAATTAAAATTCTAAATAAAATGGACAATAAAATTATTTAAAAAAATATGTTTTACATGAAGAACAAAAATTAAGAAAAACATTAACGAGAAAGACTATGACGATTACGAAATAAATTAAAAGGAAAAAATTAATTAACGAGAAAAAAGTTACAGTTAATAAAAGAGTTATGACTGAAGAGCAACATCAACTATTTAGCAACAAAAACGAGGAATAGAGAAACACATGGTACATGATTTATAATTTTGGTTCGGTAACAGACTGATGTGTATAGATTATGAAATGAAATTACACGTAAAAAATGTAATATGTGTAAATCTATAGATTAAACTTATTTTAATCTTTTTTTTATAATATATGCATGTTTCCATGATTATGAAATCATTAAATATGACAAAATGTGTACAATAAGTTTACACTGTTTGTTTTGTTTAATGATCTCCTTTCATACAATACAAAATGAACGTGGGAACGTTGTCGGACTGCCTCCATGTTTGCCTGTAAGGACGACAAGGTGCCAAATATCGCAGACAGAGGTCGCGACCGTCTCCCCACAGAACCGTGTTCGTTAGAGCGTATCTGTGCTCTGTCATCTCGCAGCATCCTCCTAATAAACTTGCCAACCCTGGAGGAGATCGTCGCCGAGATATGTTCACAGGAGTACCGACTGCTTCACGGGTAATTGGGTTTGTTACCAATGTGACTGCGCGAAGCGAGTCCTTCGCGGGAGAAAAAACTCTTGACTTTTGCTTATTGGACTTTTTCAGACAAATAGAATTTTAAATTGGATTTTCTCAAAATGAACTATAAATAAGTATTCTAACTGCACGTATATTGATCAAATTTTTGATCATATATGAAGGTTTCTAAATCGAGTCTGTAAAAAATTTAATTAATTTAATTTGCAGTTTAGAAGCAAATATTAAATAATCAATTTACTCTCCATCTTACTAAAAACTAATAAAACACGTGATATGTTATTTTTGCAATTTACTGTAGAAACTTTTCTTTTCTTTTGAATTTTTCACACTGAGTAATTAAATTGTCATAGAGATAAACGAATATTGAGAGAATTCGCTTTAGAAAAAATGAACGAGAAAAACTACGACGATTACGATATATATTTTTAAAAAATGGAAATAACGATGAAAATGTTACAATCAATAAAAGAGTTATGACTGAAGAGCAACTTCAACTAATTAATAACAAAAACGAGGAATCACGAAAAACATGGTACGTAATTTATATTTTTGGTATCATCTTATATATCTTTATATTATTTTTAATTGTATAGGCCTATATCTTAAAAATTTTATTTATCATAAAAAGTTTCAAAAACCTTTTTTTTAATTAAAAATGGTCTGAAGATATGAAAAACATGACTTACACGCCAAATTTCGTAGAAATTGTTCGTGTACTTTCTCACGATACATACACGATATTTCACATTGAAATTGTTTGCTCAAAAACACGATTCAAACGCTACCAACATTAAAACGAAAAAGTTGTATATTTTATCAAAATTATTCAACAGCACGTCAAATAAAATGGAAGCTTAGTAGAAAAGTAATCTCAATCACTTTATAAGTGAGTGAATAAGTCTCTATTCGAATAAATGAATGTTTTGACTTATTTTCTTTAATTTGTAAAACAAGTTATTAGTTTTTTGTTTGTAAAAGAAAATCGTGTTTATATCAAATAAAGTTTGTATAGCAGTAAACGTTTTTCCAAACGTAATGAAAGCTGTACTTTATTTCAACGGCTGTGTTTTTCCAGTTTTTTCCCTATAAACACCAGTGTGTTAAAGTTTGCAAAAAAACAGTTTTAATAAGGTTATTAAAATTACGTAACCTTATTAAAAATTTTTTTAAATAATCGGTTGAGGATCAAGCAATTTTAGAACATCAAAATCGAGGAGGTACTCTACATAAATACATAATTTATTTCTAATTAAATTAGAAAAAAAATTGGATTTTATATTAGGCCTGTAAGTATGTTTGAAAGTAGTAAATATAAATACTTCACTTCATTGTACACGTTTTTTATTTTTTTGTTTTTGTTAATAATTATTATTTTTTTTACTTTATACACGTTTGACTAATGAAAATGGGGGAACCTCTTAAACAAACAATGGAAAAGCCAAAGGTATTTAGGCTAGAAGATTTACTTGTATACAAGTCCGAGTTCCCGTAAATTATCTATATCTTAACAACCAAGATTTCATCAAAACCATATTTATCGACCAGTATTATTAGGTCTTTAATACTGATATCTATTTATCCGAATCTTTAAATAGATTTGTTCATACCACCATACTTCCTCTAAAGTTCAAACAGTAAAAAAGAAATAGTACAAAAGAACTTAAAGAATGTTTCAGCTTGACACCAAACTGAACTGCTCGTGTTAAGCTATTCGGGGCGAAACATAAATCACCGGCGCCTAATTCTTTGTGTACTGTTTTCGAAAACAATTCAAAAAATTTCCACACAAGAACAAATTCCACCGGCGAGCCTATTTAATGCATACCGTAGCCTCGATCGGGCCCTTGTTTGTTGCCTATTAGCGGCAATTTAATGCATACCGTAGCCTCGATCGAGTTCTTGTTTGTACGACTTGATTGTTACTAGAGATTTGTTGGCTTGTGCTTTCAATTCTAGAAGCTGTACTCTAAATCACTGACTGGATTGATTATAGGCGAATTTACTGTCCGATGATATACTATAGGTCATTTTTGAGACGTTTCTTAAATGCGTGTGTGTGTGTGTGTGTGTGTGTTGTTTGTTTGTTTGTTTGTGTGTATATATATATATATATATATATATATAGCGGTCAGGGTTCATTGCCGTATTTTCAATGTCATTTGAATATTTAAAATGCTAATACTGTTTATGCCGGTTTTAATTCTGTTTATGATGGTGAAATCAGAGTTTAATAAAGGAAGAAATATTATTTTGGAAAATTCACTTTGACCGTGACAGTTGAGAGCCTAGATTTTTTTACTTTGGGGTCACATTTTAACAAAATTTTATCAAAATCCTGGTAATAATGTTAAGGAAATTTGATTTTTTAAAAAGTTGTATAACAAAAATAATGGCATGGAAAAACTTTTAAAAACTAAAAAGTAGTCCTGAGATATATGTAAAACAAGGCTAACTCATATGAACATTTTATTAAAATCTCTCAATTAGTTCAGACTGCAGCAATGTGTACAGACACACAGACA
Organism: Callitettix versicolor; assembly: GCA_022606455.1. NCBI lineage: Eukaryota > Metazoa > Arthropoda > Insecta > Hemiptera > Cercopidae > Callitettix > Callitettix versicolor. Next base: position 52,390,072 of record CM040190.1, on the reverse strand, counting down.
GACAATCAAGTAATTTTATCGAGGGTTATCTGAAAACTTTTATATCCTGCAGATCTTAGTAATTAGAGGCGATCCTCTCGCTCATTCTGGTTACATAAGTAAAGCCAATAGAATTATTCTCGCCGACATTAACACAACATTCGTTTAATTAATTTAAAAGATTAAAACATCTGTTTTAACTGTCGGTTGTTTGATTTATGATATTTAAATCAAATTAATAATTTTTGCAAAGCAAATAGTGTGAAAAACAAGACAGGATCCTGTTTATCCTGCAGGACAGTTAATAACTCTGTCGACAGCTGTGCGATTACAAAGGAAAGCGGCCCCGGTCTGGTTAGCTGCCAGCTATTGCAAGTACGACTCCAGACCCGCTCGCCGATAACTTAATCCTTGACGGCGACTTCGTTGCTGCACCGGCGTTAATATCTCCGTGTCCCAGCCGTAAGCTAAAACGCTTCCTTGCGAAATTATTTTAATTCTAGGGACAACGTGCACGCCTCGCGTGACAAACCAGGCTAGGGTTTTTTTAATTCGACCTTGAACCTTACAATGTTGCAGCTGGGATATATTTAATTGGTAATTTAGTAATTTTGCGACTGTCCTTAAGTTCCGAGTGGGACATTGTTTTAAAATTCAAAGGAAAAAAGTGTTTTTTTTAAGCAATAAGGTACTTCTTAAATAAATTTAGTTTATTTATCAACTCTGACCCTGAATTAAAACTGGAAAATTCTTTAATTCTGTTTTTTCATTGACTCGTGTGTTCTGGAAAAAGACAAAAAAAATATTTCGTTTTTTCATAGCAATTATTTTATTAATCTAGTTATTTAACGGCTTAATGTGATATAGGCTTTAATAGTTACCGTGATTAATGAATTTCTATTGGAAGATGAACTATTAAAACAGCCATCATGGTAACACCCAGATTAAGGACCTTGAAATAAACGCCGGTTCTGACTGATAGATTTATTTTTGATTAGCCTTTAAAATTATATGTAAAAATAAAATATAAATACGCAATTTATTGTTATGAAGCATATTAAGTAAAAAATACTGTACAGCAAACGGCATTAACTTTTTCGCAAATTATAAACTATGGAATTTACTTAGTTGCTACGTTCGTAATAAGTACGACACGTACATGTGTCATTAACGCTATTGAAGCAAATTTTTAGGTAGTATTATAACATTTTAACACAAATTTTATTCATTTTTAAAGATATATAACTGAAGTCAGTGTATCAAATAAAAATTAAGGGACTTAAATGTTTTTTCCTGATTTTCCTGTAGATTTTGGCCTTTTTGTGTAGTTTCTTTAAAAATTGTTGTAGTTGACATTTTCTAATATAATCGAACATCGTTGCTACACCAGCGATACATCTCCGTGCAGTACATAACATATAGGGCCTAATTAAACGTTTTCCCAGTACAAACCAATTTTCAACTGATAAACAAACAGGTTTTTAAAAAGAAGTATATTTAATGACCAAAAAAACTGTTTTTTCCAAGTTTTTGTTTGAACAGTCACAATAGTCTCTCCACACTGAATAGAAGTCTGTACACTGAAGCCTCGTGTATTAAAAAAAACAAACAGAACCACTTAGGTATCTCTAGGCTTTTTTTATCTTCAAAGTTGTCGCACCTGCTATGGTAGCAGATATATAATTCATTCACGTTTATGAGCCTGGAAATAAAGCACCTCTCTAAACTACCCCTTCAGTGCGGCCCGAGGGCACGTTTTAAGGAGGCTACCCCTTTTTTATGCTCATTTATAATCGTACATATGTTTCTGGGTTTTTAATTTGAATAAGCAAATAAACAAGTCAGAAGCCGCGTTTCAATGCTAACAAGACGACTGAGCTATTAAAAGTCTGTTGAAATATGAGCTTTGTTTTGAATCCGCCTTGAAAATTAACGACTCTATTAAACCTCGGAGGGAACAATAACTTGTGAATTTGGGAACGCGGCTACGTTGCGTAATTAGGTCTGTACGCGAAAAATCGATCTTAAGATTAATTGGTTTTCATATTTTCTGAGTGAAAATGTTTTTACTTGAATATCATTTTATGAGATCCTGAAGTTCTATTTAGCTGACCGTTATATTGTGTAAAGTATTAGGAAAATATTCTGGTCTCAAGAAAATTGCAGGCTTTCCATAAGGGAGTGCCTTAGGACCAGTATTATATCTGCTCTTTATACCAAATAGACTATAACAGTTTCTGGTAACGTTAATGTGGCAACATTTGCAAGTGATGTAGAAATAATTGCTGTTGTTAACACTGTAGAAGAAGTCAGAAATAATTGTTGTTGGTTACACTGTCGCAGAAGGCAGTAATAATTGATGTTGGTAACACTGTCGAAGAAGCCAGAAATATTTACTTTTGATAACTGTCGAAGAAGCCAGAAATAATTGCTGTAGAAAAAACCAGAAATGGTTGCTGTTGGTAACACTCTAGAAGAAGCCAGAAATAATTACTGTTGGTAACACTGCCGATGAAGCAAGAATAATTGCGGTTTCCTAATACAAATGTGTACAAAATTTAAAGTTATACTGAAAATACAAACATTTCCCTGACCGCCGTTGAAATCATTGCTGTATTTAAAAACACGGAATTAAAACAATGTATGTAGATTTTAACACTGGTTGCTATTGAAGTAATTAAATTTTCAAAACATAGTGAAGGATAAAAATTTTTGATTTTGTTTAAAATTGCCGACATTTTAAAACAATTGAACAGCTTTTGCTAATTTATGAACTTGTTCAGATTATACTTGATTACTAAAATCAATTTGTGCGCCAAGTTTGATTCATATCGGACTAACATTGCGAACATTGGCATGCTAATATTAAAACACACCTTATATAAGTAGCTTTATACTTATATTTTTTTATTATTTGTCAAAAATATATCTAGAGGGCATTATTGGCGCTCATTTTATGGTCCCGGTTCTGATGCTTCACTACAATAGCTCATTTTCCAATAGAACTTCGTTTATAGCAAATCTAATTTTTCAAAAGGCCAACAGGAACTTCCGATTGGTCACACGTCTAGCAAAACTGAATGTTTTTGAAATGTAAACAGATATCCGCTTGAGTCCTTTATGAATTGAAGACAGATCTGTTGGGCATATAAGCCTATTGTTGTCACTTCTTACAGGGTGGCGTGGACACTGAATTACTCTTGCATAATTTTGTGCTACACTACTTAATTTTAATATCAAAGTACACACATCGCGTGCCCCAACCGACTTGCTTCGCTCTTTCTGACAGTGACCTGCGGACTCGCGTGATAAAGATTGAATATTTTCGCCCCCTATACTGTTGTTTTTGTTTTTCGTATGGATTAAAATCTATAAACAATATTTACTTTCAATTTCTGGACTAACTTAGGTTCATCATAATGTGGTGATTTTTTCCCCATTAATATAAAAAATTAGCTAAGTGTTAATGTATTCTGGGGAACGCCGTAGCGCAGTCGGTAGGGCAGCAAACAGTTGTAAATTATAGTCAAAGAGGATGGTTGCTGGTCCAACTAGTCCCTTGCAAGAGGTTGAACAGGACAGATTTTCGGAGAGTGACGGGGTTTCTGATGGGTTACTGGACATCCCACAGTCTTCTACACAAAATAGGCTTTCATACGACAAATAATTTGTGTAGAAAATATGGTACAGCTGAGGAAATAGCTCAATACATAATTTCTCACTCTCCAGCTTTGGACATGAAAGGATTTGAATCCCTAAGCTCTCTAAGGAGTGAAGGACAGATAATGGGCGTCATCCGAAGCATCTCACGGTTCTCTAAAGATCTGAATTTGGATTGGGAAGATTGAACCTGTGGACGAGGGCGCAGAATAAGCTGCATAGCTCAGGGGCAAAACCAGGATTTTTTAGTATAAAAAACCTCTAAATAGTTTATATGTTGGATTTTCACATTGGCATAAAGTTGTTCAACCACGGAAAACAATAATATATGTTTCACTGGCGTAAACTGTCGGTGGATCTTAATTGGGAAATAAACTGTTTGAGAGACTATCATAGTAAAACGCAATGCGATACCATGAAATGTGCACTGATCGTTGCCTTAAGAACACTTTTGAGATCATTAGTAACTCAATGTGTGAAATTATTTTCGTTTTAGAGAAATACTAAGTAACCTAACATATAAAAAACCTACAAATCAAATTTAAAAAACAGAGAAAATAGTTATTTTGCAAGTATTGAGCAAAGTGTTACTTTTTTTAACGATAGAAAAATGTTTACGATCGGTGCTTCTAATGTATTCCGACAATAGTGCTTAAAACTACTAATTCAATAATAAAAATTTACTGTTTAAACAAAGTGTGGGGTTATGTTTTTTAAACTACTCAAGATACAGAAACGTTGACGTTACACAGTAACTTGAAATAAACAAAATGTTGCCAACTGAAATATCGAAAACAAAAAAATTACCTTCATTTCTAAACATCACGCAAATGAACTTTAATTATTATGTATAATGTTTATTTAAACCTACTTTATGCGTGTTTAAAAACAAAACATTGTAATTTACCAATACAATATACTTTGACCGTTATTAAACATGGAAATACTATATAATTAGATTCATTTTAAAGTTAATATGTACAAGTTGTGTTGTTAAAACTTAAATTTTATTTAGTTCATTGAAGAGTCAGGAAAAGCAAAAAACATGAGCAAAGTTAAAGTTTAGGTTAGCAAACCATTCACTTCACTCATTAGTGTAGAAAAATACGTTTAAGTCGTCCAAAGCATTTGCTAAAAAATAGGTCTTATCATTCAGCCAGTATTACAGGAAATAGACAACAACTGAACTCGTATCGTTAAATCAGAGCCCGCCATTTTGAAACTGATATGAATAGGGGAAAATCTGTATACAAGGTACATTCGTACAAGATTTCAAAACCATCAAACGTTGCGTTTGGACAAAACTGAGTAACAAACAAACAAAAAACAAACCGAACGCCGAACGGTCAAGTTGAAACAAAGACCTCATTTCGCTCGGTTAATCATTTTTTCAGAGCTAGGTCCTACTGTGATGTAGATTTTTATTTACCATAAATAGTCCAGTTTGTCTCTCTCTCTCTTCCCTCCCTCCCGCTCTCTCTCCCTCTCTCTCTCTTCCCTCCCTCCTGCTCTCTCCCTCCCTCCCGCTCTCTCCCTCCCTCCCTCTCTCTCCTCTCTCTCTCTCTCTCTCTCTCTCTCTCTCTCTCTCTCTCTCTCTCTCTCTGTGTGTGTGTGTTTTATCCGATAATAAATGGCAACCTAACAAATATAATTACTTTAAGCTTACATTTTTTTTCGAATATTCCATTTTCACCACTTAAGATTATTTACTAGAGAAGGGGATAGTTCAACCCCAGGCACTTCGATCGACTGACCTATTGTGCAACTTACTTTTTAAAATACCTAGTTCGACAGATTGGTGCCCCTAATAAGTTCCAACAACCTACTGACTAGCTCACTCTGCTGAAGATCCCTAGGGTCTTGGAAACCAAAAACCCTAGCCTCCTACTAGCAAGAGCCTCACAATCAAAAATTATGTGACCTGCAGTTTCCTCCTCCTTCCTGCACAATCTACACACGGTTTCTCCGTGGTATACACCTATCCTGTTCGTGTGCACTCTCAGACCACAGTGCCCTGTTATAAGACCCATGATCCTCCTGAGTTGTGTTCTGCCCAGGACATCTGCAACTCAAAGTTCCTTTGATTCCTCCAGAAGGAACTTTGCTTAAGGGAAGTTTATTATGGGAATGCCCAGAAGGTTGTCCCATCTTACCTGGTGTTGACACCCATTAATCCACCCATTAATAGCGGACCTGGCCAACGATAGAGAAATCCCTAAAGCCAGCTCAGGTCCGATAAACTCAGACGCAGATCCAAGTCCAGCCAGTCAGTCTGCCACCTCATTACCCTCAATTTCCCTATGCCCCGGAACCCAGTGAAGAGTTAACCGGTTATCCCGCGACAGAAGGTCAAGGTTCTTCCAACACGCCTAGGCCAGCTTGGACTGTATTATAGGACCCGCAAGTGCTTTAAATAGTCATACCCGCTGCCTGACTATCGGTATGAATACGGTATGAATACGTGACGTCTTGAAGCCCCGATCCAAGTTCTCCCGAACACAGACATTAATGGCCATCACTTCAGCCTGAAATACTGTGAAATTATGCTATCCCAGGGTAATTACTTTCTTTAACCCGGTCTCAGACCGTGCACACCATCACCAGTGCCGGACTTTGTCTTGGATCCATCTGTATACCATACTATGTCTCCAGGTTTTTCCAATACACGATCTCTCCCCTCAAAGGCCAAGTTGACATCAAAGGGTCTAGATAATATGTGCCGTTTAACCATCTGATCAGTCCCCATCATCAAGATTGGGTCAGAGATCTTGTCTGTGATTCTAGCATGCCCATAAATAGAGGGCAGCCAGCCACCACCACCCTGCAGTCTGTAAGCTGTTTACGTGCCTCCCCCATTACAAAAAGGTCAATAGGAGGAAATCCAAGAATGATCTCCATGGCTGCCGTTGGCGCAGTGTCCATACAGCCAGTGATACACGGCAGGCCAACCTCTGCAACTTAGTCAGAGAATCTTTGGTTCCCCTCTGCTCGACCTTAGTCCACCACACCACAGCACCATAGCACCATAGCACCATAGCACACCATAGGTCTAATGATCCCAGTATAGATAAACTTCATCATTCCTGGTCTCAGTCCCCATATTTTGCAACCATTCTTGTAACTGCCATTAAGGACTTACTGGCTATCCCCATGATGGCCCCAGATGAGCATTCCAGGTTAACTTAGTGTCCAACACCAAGCCTAGATACTTCACCTCGTTTGCAACTGGAATTGTCTCCCCAAAGAGCTTAAGTCCTCCTAAATGCGGGGTAATCCTCTTTCTAGTAAAAGGAACCAGAGTAGTTTTCCTGGGGTTAACCCCTAGGTTCTCCTGACTACACCAGGTTTCCACCAGTGATAAGGCTCTCTTCATGAAATCTACCACTATGTTACCATGCTTCCTCCGGATTAGCACCACTAAATCGTCGGAATATACTTGGGTATAGCATCCCTCTGACGACAGAAGATTCAGGAGTGAGTCCACCACCAGGTTCCATAAGAGTGGGGACAAAACACCTCCCTACGGACAGTCCCTGACAACATTCACCTCCACCTCTTCTCCTAGAGCTTTAGCTACAACTGACTTCCCATGTAACATGTCTCCCACCCAGCCACACACGGTATTATCCACCCCGCATCTAGACAGGGCACGAAGTATTGAAGCATGTGAAGCGTTGTCAAAAGCTCCCTTAATATCTAGACAGATACCGAGGGCGTATTCTTTGGTCTCAAGAGTCCCTTCCAATCTGTGAACCAAATTATGAAGAGCACTCTCACAACCTTTCTCTGATTGGTAGGCATATTGACTGACATGTAGAGGAATCATGACCCCTCTGACATATCTATCTACCAATTTCTCTAATGTCTTCAGAAAGAACGAAGTCAGACTGATTGACCTAAAAGCCTTAGGGTCAACATAAGATGCTCGCCCCGGCTTAGGAATAAAGACTATACGAGCCGCTTTCCACCCCAGAGGTACATACCTAGTGGCTATTCTGGCACGGTACAATCTGAACAGAATAACAGCAATAGGCTCTCCTCCATGCTGCAATAGTGACGGAAAAATACCATCAGGACCAGGTGACTTGAATGTGTGAAATTTATTAATGGTCCATCTCACCTTATCCAAGTCCACAACTTTGTTTGCGATTTTGCAATCTCCACTACTAGACTTCCTATAGGGAACATCAGACACTCGCTCCCTTCCTACATCCCTGACCACAGAGTCAGGAAAGTGTTCCCTGAGTAGGACTTCCAAAGTGTCCTTCCCAGTTGTTGTATACTCCCCATTAGGACAAACAAGCACCAAAAGGTCTCCATAGCGTTCAAAAGGTCCAAGGCTAGGACCTTGTGAAGTCGTGCCCCCTGAGAAGTACGACTGATCTCCCCACAGAACTTCCTCTACGAGTTCTCGCCCTTTTTAATGCCTTATTATACTCGGTCAGGGCCCGCCTGTAGGCCTTCCACTTACCGTAGAGATTGGCTGCATTGAACAGCCTTCTAACCTGTCCCCTTTGCTCAGAAAGTGCTTGGGTCCACCATTTAACATTAACCCCAGCAACCTTCTTCGTATGGGGACAATTTTCATGAAAGGATTCTACAACTATGTCCGCCAGTCTTCCAGCTGCATACTATAATTCATGCGAATTACTTATCGGCCTCCTAAGATCCCTAAGGTGAGCCCTAAGCTTTTCTTCATAGGCCCCCCCCCATTTAGTATTCCTAGGATTTCGATAAGTATTTACTGATCTATTTATCACCCCAAGATCCATGACGATATGCCTATGATTCGACATAGACGGCTCTTTAGACACACGCCACATACCTAATGCAACGTGCACGCCCTTGGTCCCCAGAGTAAGATCTAAAACCTCACTTCTAGCCTTCGTACGAAGGTAGGTGTATTACCTTCATTGAAAATATAAAGAATATGAGCTACAATAAAGGAAAGCAACTGCTCACCTCTAAGGTTGGTGTTACTGCTCCCCACACTGTGTGATGTGCATTGACATCCGCTCCAACAAGCAGCTCAACTGCTCCATCACCACAGTGCTCCACCACTCTTCTAAAGCTGATGGGCGGGAAGCTATCCATTTCCTCGTGTGGGAAGTAAGCAGAGGTCATGACAACCCTTCTGCTCTTAGATCCCACACGTAGATCTGTACTAACTGCAGTACAATACCTGGAACATAAAGAAGACAACACAAGTATCTCAATATTATTCCTAACAACTATGCAGGTCCTAGGCCTAGCGGCTGATCGGTCATATACAGCCGATGTATTAACTTACCTCCGCCTATGGTCAGTCCTGCTATTCTGCCTCCCGTCACCCATGGTTCTTGAACCAAGGCAAGGTCGGCTTCACTCTGCTCAAACATCCTCCTTAGGATAGCAGTTGTTGCCTTACTGTGATGGAGGTTGACTTGAACAACTCTCATCCTTTTTGGGGGAAGAGATAGCTGCTGCCTTTTCTCTCTGCAGTTGGTGCCTTTGCGCTCCTGAAGGACGTTTGATAACCCTGTTGTCTCCTAGGTCCACCTTTGCAGATTTCCCAGAAACACAACTACCATCAGAAACAGACACAGTAGGACTGCCTGGCAGCCCCACAGTCGACTCCAGTACAACACTGGTGGATTCAACGGGATTGAGTCCAACCCCAGTACCTCCTTTACTCAGTCCCACTCCCCAGGTCCACTCCTAAAAGTTCACCAAGATGTGTATTAGTTAATTTTGATTGTTGAGTATCCATAAATGGTCCCACGAGCAGCAAGGGAAAAAGAAGTCCACCCATGCACGGCCCCGCATGCATAGGTAAGGCTAATTGAAATTGGAGGTCGCCCGATATCCAGAGTTCGCTTACTAAAAGCTAAGCTCCCCCTTAGCCATGCAGCCCTCGGCGTATGCTGTTCCACCTTAGCTTGGGATTCCCTAAATGTAACTGTGAGTGTAAAGTGTTAAAGTCGTAAGTGTAGTGTTGTAAGTGTAAGTGTGTTTTAGACTCTGGTACCGCGAGGGAAGTCTAAATCCTCCCCTGCGGGGATTTTCACCACTTAATCAGCGATAAAAGCCGTATAAATTAGCATTTTAATTTTTCAATTTTACATTGAAAATACGAAATGAACCGAATGGCAGTCACGTAATTACTATTATCGCATATTAAAATGTTCGTTTAAGTTTTGTTTATAAATTTTGATAGTTTTTTGAAAAATTGGGTTCATCGCGTCAGAGAGTCAGCTGTTGTTTTCCACTAGATTATTTTGATTTCAGAGAGATTCTTCGCTCTTAAAAAATTGCAGCACTTTGAACTTAACACTTTGGATAAGTTCGAAAAATGGGCTGAAAATAAACGTTGTAACAATTCCTATAATTGTATTGCCTTGTATAGTGATTTTATTGAATGTAACTCATGAAACAAGTTCTACTTTTAGCAGTTCATTTTATAGACTGTTTAAAATATACTGTAAGTTTAAGGCCTACAATTTACAAGTTAGTAATTTTACAGACAAATTTCCGTATTACCAGTTCGAAAAACAAGAACGTTACTTGTAATACAGGTTAAAAAGCTTTACTAAACGATCAACAGAAAGCGCCACTAATATCTTACATTCTTGTTCAGATTGTTTTTATAACGTACTGCTTATTGCTTCAATATTCATTACCCGTATGGGTAATTGCTTAGGGGCTATTATATGAGTCTCGACTTTATAATTGATATAATTAAATGTAAGATAGTTTGTGCCGTGATATAGATATTTTATTAACGACTACAATGGCCTGAAGAAAGGTTAGATTCCGGTTCAACTGTAGTAAAGTAATTTTTCAAAACGAATTTGCGCATAAAGGTTCCCACAGTGGCTAAAACAGTCTACAAAATTCTATTTTCGCAAAAACGGATCGTGTGATTTTTGTCACATACGAACTTTTATAACGCTAGTTATTGTACAGAAATAAAAATACTTATGGTTCAAAAGTGAATTGAAAGCAATTTGTTTAAAGTTCATACTTTATGCCAGTTAGACTAATGAGGACGAGGGATCAGTGTTAACGGTAATGGAAAAGCATCGGGAGCAACTGCGGCTCGAACTAAGAACCTTTAGGTGCGCAGTTGAGTGACGCACTAGACTGATCGATGCTTCAGCCACTTCGAACACCAAACTCCAAAACCAAACCACTGCGTTGGTCAGGGTTCAAGTTTGTTTTCCGATTTACTTTCGAATCGTATAGTCATTTTATTATCAATTACTAGAGTTAATAGAACTGCCATCATGGTAAGACCCGGACCCATGACCTTGAAATGAGCGCCGATCCTGACTGCTAGATCACTTTTTGAGTGGTGATTTTGAAATATTAGTCTGATTTTTTCGGAATGAAAAAGGCTTTAATTTTTTTTTCGTTGATCTTAAAATTAACATTTGAGAAATATTTTTTAAAAACTGATTTAATTGAAAAAACAGTTACTAAAACTCATTCTACCAGAATTGGTGACAGATTATCTTCAACGACGTGCACAGACAGACAGACATTAAAATATAAATCACATTTATGACTCTCAGTGGACCTGATAATATTAAGATTCAAACCTAAATGAAGGCGCCAACAAGCCATTGATTAGCTCATCCTACTGGAGGTCCCTAGGAACATGATGTTCTTGAGTTGTGCTCTACCCAAGAAGTCTGACGCTCCTCTAAGTTCTCCATGAGGAGACTTTCTTAAGAAGTGCTTGTTATGGGAATGCCTATGAAGGTAATCCCATCTTGCCTGGTGTTACTTGTTAATCCAACTATTAACACCGGCCAATGACAGAGAAATCCCTAAACACGGCTCGGATCAGATAAACTCTGATGCAGATCACAGTCCAGCCAGTCAGTCTGCCTCCTCATTACTCTCAATTCTCCTATGCCTCGGAACGCAGTGAAGAGTTACCCGGTTATCCAGGGTCAGAACTTCGTGGTTCTTCCGACACTCCCAGACCAGCTTGGACTGAATTGTAGGACCCGAAAGTGCTTTTATTGCTGACTGACTAACGGTATGAATATGGATGCCTTCTTGAAGGCCTTTTTCAAGTTCTCCCGAACACAGTCATTAATTGTCATTACTTCAGCCTGGAATACTGTTACAGGCAGGGTGATGACGTCCTTCAACCCCGGTCTCATCGACGAGGGGATCGTTAGTTATTACACACACACACACACACACACACACACACACACACACACACACACATATATATATATATATATATATATATATATTGCATAACGTCCCATACATTATGCCATTTAGAGGGTAATGGTAAAGGAATGGCAGTAACTTCAGTTGCCCAGTTCAGGGCACACACATCAAGTATATTAATAGCTTGGAAAAGTTCGTTAAACAGTTTAAAATGACAGCCATTTTACATCTTTAAAATTGCTTATATATTTTGCCCTTAATGTTTTTTTAAATATGGTTTTACTTTACTTTCAAGAATTTCATAAATTAGCAACATCTTGGTATTTTCAACATAAAAGTATAAAAGTATAAAAAAATTATATACATAGCCTATGTTATATGTGATTTTAATGGTAAAATTCAAAACCAAAAAAAGTTTAAGATAAAAATAATGACTTTTTAAATTCGCTTTCAGCTGCGTGCCATGATTAATCTGTTTAGCAATACGGCAGCTCGAGTGTCAGTACTTCGCTTAATCTCAAGATCCGACAATGTTTATCAACGACGACGATCAAGTTTCAAGATGTCCGCTGTGCGTGTTAGGTGTCCCGCTACTTGTTCAAGAGGCACACGCAAACAAACACGTTACGTGGCATGCAACATGCAAAGTTTGCACCTGGCGCTGGATATATGCTCATTGTTTACATCCATTAACGTACTGTCTTATAAAGTAAATAATGTCTTTTCGGTTAAATTATTTTAAGCATTAATCGCTTAAACGCTGTCATATTAAAGTGGCAAAAGCTAATTTGTAAAAAGTAAAAATATCAAATCACAAAACGATGTTTCTTATCTTATATATTTGTTTAAAATCTGGTTTTACCATCTTCATCAGCTTTAAAATCTGCATAAATACGCGTTTTAAATTTTTATTAGTAATAGATAAAACCTGACAATTGTTATTTTTTGGAGAAGCCAAATTTTCAAAAAAAAATGTCTTTTATTGAACCAAAAAATCAAAAATCATGTATCATGTTTTCGCTTCCTTTTTATTTTAATTAAGATAATTTGTTCGAAAACACAACAGCTAATTTTTAACAACATAACCTGAAACTTATAGCCTATCAGCTGCTCAACTAAATCAGCTAGCTGATCGTTACAAATTAATATAAAACAACTAATCTTTTATTATTATATATTTATAAAAGTAAATTAATGATTCATTTCATATATATTTACATTAATCAAACTTCTTCGTAGTTTCTTTAGTGTAGTGGTACCACGTGCGCCTAACACGCGTAAGGTCCCCGGTTGGATCCTGGATGGAAACACAAGAAATTTTAAGTATAATTAATTTAATATGGGACTTGCGAAACGCAAAATATACTGTTACATATCAATTTGTGCACTCGCATCACGAAAATTCCAACATTACAACCTGTCATAAAACATGTTGCATGTTAAAAGTACAAAGAATGCCCATTATTTCGAAAAAATTGAGTGCATTTTGCTAGATAAAAGTATCCAAGGAATTATCAAAATCGATTTTCGTGCGAAATTTGAATTATAGCTAAAGTAATATATAAAAGTAGGCCTATATTTTACTGTTTTTTTTAGAAAACGTATGAATTATATTGCCGATCCTAACCCTCGCGTAGTGATTACGCGTTTTTGAGGGGGTTGTTAAATAATGGTGTGTGTGTGTGTGTGTGTGTGTGTGTGTGTGTGTGTGTGTTTAACACCTTTACGTTTGTAATTTTAATCCTATGTGATTCAAACTTCGTACAAAAATCGATTTTTATAATTGCTTGGACATGTCGGTTCAACAGTTTAATTTGACAGCGGTCATGATTAATTTTGTTTAACCTCAATGTAATTTATGGAAATTTTATTCATAATTGTGATGGTGAAATCAAAATTACAAGAAAGGGTTAGATAAAGGAAAATACATTTTTGTTGAGCTTCCTGAAGTCAGGGAGAAAACAGCTGTTAATCAGAGAAACAAAATGAATTTTTAATTTTTTAGTTTTCCCTGCCACATTGATAATCAAAACATATATATATATATATATATATATATATATATATATATATATATAATTTCACAGAAAGAATTTTAACTAATCGTTTTTTGAAAATAAATTGTTATTAATCATATCTCTATAAATTTAATCTCAGATGTATTAACAATTATAAAATTTTTATTAAGGACATAACCGACTACAGACAAAGTAGCGAATTGGTAAATAATGGGCCTTGAATTTACCTTCAGAATCTAGAAAAGAATTACTATAAATTTCAACAATCACTTGTTAATATTATAGTTTATTTACTGATCAAAAATCTAACGACTTCATTCAAACGTAGCATATCATATAAATTAAATTATTCTCATCCCTCTTCGACAAAATGGCTACCCATTCGGAAAAAACGTCCAAAACCAAAAAGGAAAAAGAATACCGCCTACAATTTGACATAATCTAAACTAAAAGGCATGTCAAATTATAAAGCATGACAAAGAGGAAAATAATTTATATTTGGTAATTGGTCAGCCGACCTGAAGTAGTAAGAAAAAATAAGTTAAGGGACAACGTGACGCTCACTGTAGGGGTCGGGGGTTGTTTAAGGGCACAATTGGATGAGTGGACAGTAGGCGTACAACAATAGGCAGACAGACCCTTGCAGTGTCATCTTGTCAAAATGTATAAAGATAAATTCGAGATGAAGGTTAGAGATATGAATCTGTGATTGGACTCCATTGAAGATATAGTAATGTTGTGTAACAAAGAAATAGCCGGGGGTGGTTTATGGATCCCATTCGTATCAAGTTACTGTGTTCGGCTACTGGAGACTTTAACGTCAGGACAAAAACGATGGTCAGCTGGAGGGTTACTTTATAAGTACTACCTTGTGATAGGCTTTGTAAAAATAAACTGTATCACTCACATCCATCGATATTGATAAAATGTTGTTACTTGTTTCTGAGTAATGTTTTTAATGCTTAAACAAATGTAATAACTACACACGAAATGAAGAGAAAAAATGTTTTAATTAGACTTATAGTACTTCCTATAACTTTAAAGCCTTATTTATTTTCAAAATTGTTTGTTAGAGAATTTTCTATGAATAAGTGATCCAATAATGGAAGACTGAACGGCCATCTTGGAAAGACCCAGACTCGGGATATTGGAATGAGCACCTATTCTAACCTCTAGATCATTTTTAAGGGGTCGTTTAGTTAAGTATGTGTGTGTGTGTGTGTGTGTGTGTGTGTGTGTGTGTTTTACTAATAGCTTTGACAAGACTCTTAAACAACGAAATTCTTTCAACATTTTCAAAATACTAGCCATTTCAAATTTTTGAAAATACACAAATTTTCTTAATATATTTTTAATATAATTTCACTATTTCAATCAGCGTTAAAATGTGCATAAATTAGTATTTTGAATTTTAGAAATCCTATGATTTTTAGAAATATTTCGACAGTGGTCAGGATTCATTTTTTTTATTTTTAATGTAATTTTGATAGCTTAAAATCGTAATATATGCAGCTCTTTATGCTGATTATGTTGGTAAATCTTACTTTCTAAAATGTGTAACATAAAAAAAGTACTTTTGGAAATTAACTTCTATCACGTCTGCGACACAGTTGTGTGCAGCTACAATTTTTACTTTTTTTACTCAAGCGAAGTGACTATTTTTGACTTGCATATTTGTCTTTTGACTAATGTTGGTAGTTCGCTTGATTTTGGACAGTTTTTTTTAACGTTTTATGAAAATATTTCTATGTCTCTTGACCAAAAACAGTAAACAATCTGATAAAACAATTTCAGTTAATACTTTCTCAAATGAAGATCACAAGTACCCAAAGTTCATGTTAATTTAGCTATATCTTCAAAAAAATCTTCCACTTACAAAAAATGTTTTCCTTTTCAATTATTGTTTTTTAAAAATCCGTTTCTGAATCAATAAAAAAAAGACTATCCAACTGATTTCTCTCAAGTTTTTGTAATTTTTTGAAGATATAGTTACGAATCTTTGCGAATAAAACTTTTATGTACAGAATTTTTAATTTGGTAATAGTTTAGACAACTTTATACTCTATGAAATTCAACCAATCTTTTCTAAATCGCAGGCATTAAAATCTTTAAAGAATTATAACTTCTTATCTTTTACCATCGTATTCTAAATTTAAAAACATAACAATAAAAAAATTAACGCTGTGATTATTTTCACTACCAAAAAATCCCTTGAGTTTTATTCTTAGATTAGTTTAGATTACGTTCTAGAGGTTATGTGGTTATGATTAAAATATATACTGCCCAATTAAGTCTTTTAATTTCTAGTTCAATATGCTGGTGCCCTGATTGAGTTTCTGCGCAGTTCACTGAATACCCCTTTCTGCTGGAGATCCTCAAGGTGCTTAGACTCCAGCTGGCAAGAGCCTTATAAACATAGATTTAAGGTTCATCTTCCTTCCTGCATAAACTGCATTCGGTTATTCCGTAATACATTCTTATCCTGTTCGTGTGTACCCTCAGACCACAGCCCTGTAAATGCGTCCGGTGGTTTCCCTGAGTTGTGTTCTACCCAAGATGTCTGCCACCCCTCTAAATCCTCCATGAGGAGACTTTTTTAAATGGTGCTTAAAAATGTGAATGCGCATGTAGGTTATCCCATCTTGCCTAGTTTTCCTTGCCAATCCAACAATTAATTCTGGCCAATGACAGGGACATCCCTAAACCAGGCTCGAGTCTGATAAACTCAGATGCAGATCCTTTTGTATACATTCTTATCCTGTTCGTGTGTACCCTCAGACCACAATGCTCTGTAAACGAGTCCAATGTTTTCCCGGATTTATCTTCTTCCCAAGATTCCTACCGTCCCTTCAAGTGCTACTAGAGGCATTTTTTAAAAGACATTTACAATCGGAATACTTTCTAAGATTATCTTACCTTTCCTGATTGTCTACCTATTGATGTCACACCCAACTAGACACAGAGGAACTCCTACTACCAGCTCTGTTATAATGAATTCAGATGCACATCACATTCCCGTGAGTCTGTCCTCAATTATCCTCAACCCTCTATGCCCCGGAACCTAGCGTAGAGTAACCTGGTTTTCCTAGGACAGCACTTAGAAGTTCTCACGACATGTCCGGACCAGCTTAAACTTACTTGATGGAAGCGAACTTGACTGTCCAGATGAAATGACCAGCCAGTTTCAAATTTGTCCACAGTCATTAATGTCCAACATATTTCACCCCGTTCTTTAACATACACGACAGCACTAGTGGTCACCTTTGTTTTGGTGTAATTTGTATTCACCAAAACCCTTTCGTATTATTCTTACAAATAAGTGTACAAGTCTTACCAAGTTTGGTCGTAACTAAGATTAGGTATCAGTATCGACAGCCTAATTGCGACAAACACACAAGTGACACCACAAACCGCTTTACGAAAGTGTGTAAAGAGAAAGCGTAAAGCGTGACTCAAACAGATGTTTTCGTTTCCAAAAATATAATTTTTCACGCTAAACTGTAACAGCGTAGCACAAACAGAAGTCACGCCTCCCGTGATTCAGCATTTCGCTGAAAGCGGCGGCGATCTTTATAAACGTCTTTCATTTTTCATGTTCAGTTCGATTTTGGACGTTTTACTTTACAACGTTTTGTCACTCTAAAAGATGCGTGAAAAACATCTTTAAATAGTTATAGAATAACCGTTTCCTACATACGTTCTGCACGCACGCACGCATACAGCTTCCGTCTGTTTACTTTTAAATTAAATTTTTGCTTTCAGTGATTTTAAAATACATAACAGAATGTTTTATTCAGGTTTTCGCAAGTGTTCTCAGTTTTTACTAGTGTGGGTGTGTGCGCGCGCGCGCGTTTGTATGTATGTATGCGCACTTGTGTCTTTGTGTGAATGTGTCTGTATGTCGGGTGTGTGTGTGTGTGCGTGTGAGCGCGTGCTCTTGTGTCGTGTGTGTGTGTGTGTGTGTGTGCGCGCGCGTGCGTGAGCGTGAGCGTGCGTGGAGCTAAACGAATTAATTGAGTAACATGTAGATCTGGTTTGCCCGTACATCTGGATGACTTTTTAATGTCTTAAAAATCAGTTTTAACGATTTTCATCAAAGTTTTTGCCTCAAATTTAGACTCCAAGAATCGAAACATGCAACGTGTGGATGTTATATGCCAAAAAAATTCCCGATCGAGATCTACATGAAAACAGGGCAATCGGTTAGACAGGTTTTTCGGACTGAAGTGAAAATTCACAACACACTCCAGTGTCCAAATTTCAAGTACGGGAGACTTACAGTTTGGGAGTGAGTCGTAAAAACTAAAATGAACCCTAACTGGGATTCGATAAATGTTATTTTATCTCGATCCTGTAATTTGTTTTTAAACACGGAAAACTAAGAACGTGACACCAATCTTCATATATTACCAAAATGTAGGATAGAGGATGAACTTAAACAAATAATGAAATTAAAAAAATGTACAAAACATTTTATAGAAATATTAAGTCCAATTTAAAAGTTAAAAAATGCTTACGTGATGTACAAAAGACGAATTGTGGTATTTTTAAAGAATTTGTAAATGTCAAAACCTACGGTTGGAACCTTATTAATGCCTAGATCTGAACTAATAGTCATTAAAACCAAGACTTGCCATTTCCCTACTGTCCTTTGTCCACTCAAAAACCACCTCGATGTTTCAATTCAGAAACACTCCAATAATTTTAAATTACCCTTTTAATTATGTCGCCCCTAATTTGACCTAAAAGCGTCGGACATGTCCAAATATTTGCTGCAACCCTTTGGAGCCTGATATTTACTTAATGGTGTGGACCACCCCCAGTAGTCAACTAGGCCCACGACAGATGTTTGGGGATGTTATTACAACTGGCCGTACTTTGTATTCAAAACGTTAAATTGGGACCTCTAAGACGGTGTGACAAGGGTGTGTTTATGTAGGCATTGTTGGGAATAAGGGTGGGGTGACTGAGTCCATCCTGTCCCTAGTTCCTGGCATTGTATTTGTAAATACTTTGGTTCTGAAAATATGACAATGGTAACTTTACGTTTCATTTTGCTTTAAGTCGCTTCGTTCGGTTTTTTAAAATCGGTTGTCGGCCTCGTTGTAAATATCAATAATCGATTCACGCAGCTGTCTCGCTGATGATATTGAAGAGAATTAAAAAAATATATTTCTTTGACCTTACCCTTTCTTGAAATTCTATTTTCACTATCATATTCAGCATTGAAATCTGCATATATTAGCATTTTTAACTTTCATATTGCATTTAAAATACGAAAATAAACCCTGACCACTGTCAAATTAAATGTCTTTCTTTTAACGGCTTTTGAATATTCAAAAAACTAATTTATGCAGTTTAGAACGGTGATTACGATGTTGAAATCAGATTTCCAAAAACATTTGACACAAAAAAAGTTACGAATTTTTAAAAGATTTTAAATTGCCGCCATTTTGAAACTGTTGAACGAATTTTACTGATTGACGAACTTATTTAACAAATTGCTAAAATTGGTGTTCGTGCCAAGTTTGTATCAAATGATAAACTGACAAACGTCAGTGTATTTACACACACACACACACACACACACACACACACACACACACACACACACACACACACACACACACACACACACACACACACACACACACACACACACACACACACACACACACACACACACACACACACACACACACACACACACACACACACACACACACACACACACACACACACACACACACACACACACACACACACACACACACACACATATATATATATATATATATATATATATATATATATATATCCTGGATCAGTGCTCATTTCAGGGATCAAGTTTGGGTGTTACCATGATGGTGGTTTCAATAGCTAAATTTCTAATTGAAATTTCTTAAATAAGAAGCTTTACTACACTTCCAGTCCTAGGGTTAAGTAAATACATTGATAACTATGCAAAATATAATTAGAAATGATTTCGGTAAAAGAATAAAATTATTTTAATTCATTTCATAAGAATGTGAAAGAAGTTTAACTATAATCGTATATTTTGTTCAAAGAAGTTTAACTATAATCGTATATTTTGTTCAAACCTAACCTATAAACAATACGCGTGTAAATTTTGTAACATTACAACTTGTTCAACACTGTTATTATGTTGTTTTATTGTAGATTCAAAACAATTACCATAACTTGTTTATAAGCAATGTTTGTAGATTTGCCTCAAAGTTTATACCAGGAGCCGCCTCGGTGGCCTAGTTGATAGCGTACAGGGCTTTTGCCCCGAGGACCCGGGTTCTATTCCCGGCCAGGGCTTGACATTTTCATACGCTGTAAATCATCCCATCGTCTGCATTAGCCCAAGTGTACACAATAGTCAGAAGTTAAACACACAAAAAAAGAGGTTTATACCAGGACCTGTTTCTATCTTATTAGTAACAGATCACAGCTAAACTACTTTCTTGAAAGTACAGAATTTTAGTATTTATATACTACAGTCCTAACGTAACTTGATTGTTTTGTATAACGATGTATATTCTTAACATGTGTTGATTATCGAGTAGTTAAACAATATTGAAAATGGCTGTTATGCAAACTAACAAAAATATTACACAAACTTTCTATAAAAAATCGCGAAGCTATCGACAAATAACCTTTGTACGTGTATAGAAATGGAAAACATTTATACTGATCTAGCAAATGACATTTTTGTCTAACACGAAACTTTCTCTATTCCGCTTAATACTGAATGTGTAATTATTAAGATAGTACAGGCAGGACCTTCACTTGACGGATACAGGATAGAAAACCTAACTTGAAATTGATGAGTAGGGAAACATGTCTTCGGTTATTTCTCACTGTAGTTATCCGCTTCTCCGCTGGAGGTCAGGACAGGGGTCGCGCGTGGCGTGACGTCACAGGACGTGTCTTGTTTATTAAACAGCTGAGCTCTTCTAGACATCCAGTATTCCAGTGCGGCACTTTAAATATTACATATTTCAGTGTTAAACGTAGGAGCTAGGAAGGCAGCCATTTTGTCTTTTTGACTTTTAACACAGGAGTGAATTACCTCATTGTAATTAAATTTACTGTAAACGGGATCATCGTAAATAGTTTTAGATCGATATAAAGTGTGAGGCATGGTAATCGCTGCATGCAGCTGTATTGCTGACGTGATAAAAGCGAATTTCCAAAAATATTTAGTTTTTTCGTAACTTTTTTTTTTAATTCTGATTTTACCATCATTAAAAATCTTCAAAATTACAATATAAATACGAAAACTATAAGTCAGCCGCTCAGAAAACGGCCCGCTGAGAACACCAGTGGGACAGAGAGAAGAATGTACGAGTGAGAGGTCGAGTTCCCAATCACTACAGCTCCCTCCTTTTACTTTAATATCGCTGAGTGGTAACAATTTGTAGACTCAGATTGGCAGACTCTGTGGTCACTGGACTGTTGAAGGGAGCTGGAGGGAAAGCTTCTACATGCGCGAGAAATTATCGCACAGGCCGTTTACTAAGTGGCTGGACTATAACCCAGACTGCTACAAAATTACATTTCTCACTTCAAACGGATTTTCAAAATTCAAAATTTTAAGTTATGTAAGTTAACTTTAAGATGGTGAAACCAGATTTTCAAAAACATTCAGGACAAAGTTATGATTTTTTAAGGATTTAATTTTGCCGCCATTTTGAAACGGTTGAACGAATTTTACTGGTTAACGAATTTGTCCAAACTATTATTACCAAAATTGATTTTTGCGCCAAGTTTTAATCAATTGCGAAAGTGAACGTGCTAACACTTATTCATAGCCTATATATAATTTTAACGACCATTCAAAAAGTGATCTAGAGGTCAGGATCCCGGGTTTAGGCATTACCACGATGGCCCTCTAATACGGAAATATACTAAGAATAGGGGAAGAGTCAACGTTCTCGCATTCAAAAGATGTATTTCGACAACTATCGCTTACAAAAACCTGAAAAATCGGTCTCAAAACTAGAATATCAAAATAAGCTCAAGTTTCTGTTATTTATGAGAAAAAACATAATTAAAGGTACAATTAAAGAAACTTCCGATTTTGGAGTAAATAGGAAAAAACCAAAATATACCTTGAATGTGACATTGTTTTTAAGATTTACACTCGAGTAACATTTTTTTCTGTTTTAAATTTTGCTGCACTAACTTACTTATGGAATTTCGTACATTATTAAAATTTGGTCAAAACCAAAAAAACATATTTTTAGAAAATATTCTGTTTTTTCTGTTTCAATTCGTCAGTACCCGAATTTGGAATTAATAATAATGTATTTGGGGACATACATTTTCTTTAATTACATATGAGACTTCCGGTGGAGGCATCTGATGTGTTTAGCAATCCAGTGTACCTTACCCACGTATGCAGTGCTCTGTACGGGCGGTCGCCATTAACTTATCTATTTGTGGTGGCAAAACCTCCGTAATAAGGATAAAGAAAAAGAAAATTGAAATGAAATTAGCAAAAAAATCATTTGCAAGTACCTCAAAAAGGAACTGAGAAGTCAGCTATTAGAAGTGTGGGAGTTTCTCACCTTGAATCCCCTCCAAACCTAGACTTTACGAAGAGACTAGGACTGGAGAAGTCGCTCAGGGAGTCCACAATACATCTACTAAGGTTGCAGTGCAATAGTAACCCTAGAAATTCATTCATTCATATGGTAAATATTTGATAAAAAATTTTAAAAAATATGGCCAGCCATACATAGACGACAAATTTCGTACAAGTCAGATCGAAGTATATTTCATGGTCTTAAGATCCGAGTATTACCATGATGACCGCTGCAACAGCTGTTATCTCAAAAGAAATTTGCTTTGGCCATTTGCTATCCACAATTTGTATTGCTTGATTCGAATATTTGGTTTTCACCAACGGGAAACCAAAATACAGATCAATATTTCAAAAAAACACAGTTTTTAATCTTAACATATTTCCAATACGTACTAAAGAAACGAGCAGAAAGCACTTGAGGGGCGTAGCCCTTAATTTTCTACCCGACTCTCGGACGGCACTCCATTACACATCACGGTAATTATACACCGACGTCCATAGTCACCGCATCACGAACGACTGATCACGAAGCGGGCCCGAATTAAGCCGAAGAGAAAGCTCGGCTTCGCACCTGTAAGGGGCTCCTCTCACCTGACCCCACCGACCTCCGACCTCAGTCTTCCTTATTTATAGTGCATCCAATTATAGACGAGGTCGCACCGACTTATTTATGGAAAGCCGTTTATCTTCCAGTTCGGATTTCACGAATTTGACTTCGGCAGTGTAGTATACGGCCGAATGGTAGTTAGGGAATATTAAAACGTGGTCGTAAATAAAATGGCGGCGGTACGCGTTGCAGTGTACAGAGTTTAAATGGTAAGCGATTATGGAAGAAAATTTGGGGGTTATTTATCAGCTGAGACGGCAGAGCTCGACGTACAAAAACCTGATCCTCGGCGCTTCCAAGCGTTCCTTTATTCCGCACCATACTCCTTTTCTTCTTCTTCTTCACTCTTCTATTTCGATGTTTCCTTAAATAGATCGCTGCTGTAAATGTTCTGTTCACTGTACTTATAAGTATCGCGGTTCAGTTGATGTTTTCACAAATTAAGTTCTTTATTCAGAATAAAGTTTCTACTTCTACCTTTCCAAACACTGGGTGTTTTAAAAAGAACTACCTAATTTAATGAACTATTTTAAAGGTGAAACGTAACAAATAAACACTTCTGTTATTGGACCAGAAATAAAAATCGTATATCATGTTCTCTCTTTTTTTTATTTTAATTTAACAAACAAATAAAAAACGAAATACATTCATTGAGACTATCGGCAGAAGCGTTAGCTTATATATATATATATATATATATATATATATATATATATATATATAATGTCTCGAGAATATAGAAAATATAAATACAAGATATTTAACACTCGTGAATATAAGAAAAATAAAATCAAACGCACGTGTTATTACTGAATATAAACTGAATACCATTGAACTGCACAACATCATTACATGTGCGCGCGACGAGAACATGAGAAGAAGAAAAGTGGAGAAGAGAGAGAGAGAGAGAGAGAGAGATAAAAGAGATAGAGAGAAGCATGCACGTTGTATGTACATACAGGCAAAAAACATACATACGCGCGCGACCAGCTCTGTCGGAACCGGCAGACGAAAGAAAGAAGAAGGGCTGACAACTGGGGGGGTGTCTGTGTATTCTTCCCCTACTCACGTTACTTACGCTTCGTAAGCCTACTAAATGAAACCGAATCACTCCATGGTGACAAATACAACTACTTCTCAAATTTTGTTTCAAATGATTGTCTTTTTTAAAGATAATAACTGAGTAAGATTCCTTATAAAAAATTTGTTATAACCTATTAAATATTTTTATAAAATGGTATATTTTTGTATTCTTGAAAAATCGCTTTAATTTAATGCCATTTAAAAGCATTTAAAAAAATTTACTACATCATAAACCACACACTAAATATTAGAATGTTTACAGTGCATATTCATTAATTAAAATTCCATTGATTATTACTGTTAAATTTATCAAATAGTACTCAGTCAGTTCAACATTCGGACTGGCATGATGTGGCTGTGGAATCTGCATCAATGAAAGGAAGGAAGCGTGTCTTGTATTAAACAGATTCACCGCCCTAATGAAACCGAAAGTTTCGGGAAATTGACCTGCTACGTCGACACAGGACAACTCTCATTTCAACCCCTCACTTGTTGGCAGAAAGAGAGACAGATAGTTCCATTGATTCTTTATCTGTCTCTCTCTACGCTACAAGTTCAGAAAAAACCATCCAGCGCAGTCTATCCGATGATGCAAGTAGTGTTGACGGAGTAGTCAAATGTTCTGACTTTTCCGACAAGAGTGTCCTTCTAGATTCTGTATTTATTGGTAGACAGAATTCATCGTTAATTGTTCTTTCTGTGAAAATGAAAGGTCGAAAAACTCGGTTTTGACCTGGCGAAAACCAACAAAGTCCAGTAATTGTGGGTTCCAGGACATCAGTGTGTATGAGGAATGAAAAGACAGGTCGTTGTGCCAGCAAAGGAGTCGACTGCCCTTCCATTATACCCAGAATCTGCATGTGGAATATCTTGTAGTCTGCACTGTTTCAGATTTTATGTGTTTATAAATTAAAAATGGAGGAAACAGTTTTAACATAGGAAGGTATATTGCTGTTTACTGTTAACTGAAAATGTAACATTTTTTTTGCAGTGACTACTTTTTATTGCGGGGTATGGTGTATGTTTTGGACGGGAAAAATTCCGTTTGCCGTCACGCTCTACTGTCACGGAACGCTCTACCGTCACAGAACGCTCTAACCCATCCATACGCGCACTCTAATGAACATTATTATTACAAACATTATTACAACACAATATTATTTTTTGTTTGTGATTAATAAACTGTATTTTTGAAGTGAAAACTTCTATGGTCGCAGTAGACAAAATATGGGTATAAACATTTGCTTTCGCGTCACGCTTGAATCCGTAACGCATATCTCACAGCATATATTGTTTTTGTATATATCTAGATTGGAAGTGACTACTTCTAAACAGCTGATTTCGCACAGTAGCTTCAATATCATTTCTATTGAGGTTATGTTTATTGTCCTTGTTAATTTTAAAAACGTATATTTTCCTAATTTGTGTACTTGAATTATTTAATGTATATGACCAGTAACAATTTTTGAATACCAGAATCACAAATATTATGTTTATTATTAGACAGTATAGTTATTTAATAATAACAGTTGTCAAAAGTAGGGTTATAAAAGTCCCTTATATAATCCAAGATACCCAAATTCATAGTCTGTGACAGTTCCAGTTAATTTTTAAGTTGTGTACCTACAAACACGCGAAAGTTAATACGAAAATAATTTTCAAGAGTTGCCCTTTCCTGCATGCATCTAAGTTTTTTATGAAAATAATTAAATCATAATAGTGAAAAATGTATACAGTCATGCCAAAAGATGCAGTAACTTCTGTCGGCCAGTCCCGCACTGCATAAGTATTTTTTTATTTATAATCTTCAGTTATTAAATTAAAATATTAATTTTGTGCATTTACTTCATTATAAACTAGCACCCTTCTTTAACGGTCCATTCAACCTCCCCTCCCCTCATCGGATCATTCAAAAGCACCCCGAAATCAATTAAAAATTATGGACACATAGGTTCAACACACAAGATTTTCTTAAAACTTTGGAGCGCACTATGTAATTAATTCTACCTCAAATACAAAATGATGATGGGAAAACACTTTGAGGGCCAAAATGCTTAAACGAAATCTACTGGATTGTAAATTACAGAAAAAATTACGTTTATAAGGTAGATTTAATTTAATTGCCGAGTTTCCTTTCTCTGAATCCAGTGTTACGTTGTGACGCTAGATAGCAGCACCTACCATAAGCAGTATAGA
This sequence comes from Callitettix versicolor, assembly GCA_022606455.1. Classification (NCBI taxonomy): domain Eukaryota; kingdom Metazoa; phylum Arthropoda; class Insecta; order Hemiptera; family Cercopidae; genus Callitettix; species Callitettix versicolor. Next base: position 52,363,761 of record CM040190.1, on the reverse strand, counting down.
TAGATTACTTTTTCAAATTTATTTGCACCATTTGTTTGAATGTGTTTCTCTGACTTGAAGTGACCAAAATACAATTAAATTTTGTTAAAAATATAAATTTTGAAGATGTTTAGTAATATTTTTTACTAATTTTGTAGAAATAAAATATAATAGGATCAACAAAACCTTTACATAAATATTTTACGACAGAAATAAACTATAGTTTTTTAAATATCTAAAGAGATACTAATTAATTGTTTTATTTCTATATCATAAACTTGGCAAGTTTGTATAAACCTGTACACATAAAAACCAAATACCACTTACACAATCATCACGAAATCTCCATAACTAAGATGAAATTTGGCACCATTGTTGTTCTTGAGTTCTAGATCTCCGTTTAAAACGGTTTTTAAAAATTCCACCCCTAAGGATTGAAATGAGGTAAAAACAAATTTTACATTTTATTTGTGACTGCAAAACCAAAAGAAGAACAGTGTTGAAATTTGGTACGTATTTAAGCTTTGAAGGTGCATAGAGAATTCCCTAAAGTTTCACCTCGAAGGGTCAAGATGAGTAATTGTTTAATTTATAACCGTGGGCGTTAAAAATTTTGTGAACTATTCCCTTCGATCTTAGGTGATTTCGAAGAAATCATACTAAGGGGTTAAAACAAAAGATAAAATTAATGTATAAACCCCATTACCCTTGTTATCGCTTAAGCCTAAATTATGGGATGTTGGAAGCTGAAAATGTTTTTTTTACTTTATTCTTCAACCTTAGGTGCTTATTAAGAAATCGTTTCCAAAAACTACCCCTAATGGGTCGATATTTGTCAAAATCAAAACACAATCTCAGAACCATGACGATTTCGAAGTTGAGTGTTGGCGTAAAAGTTTTTTAATAAACGTTTCAAAATAAAGTTATGGGGTTGAAATAAGAGTTAAAATGTACAAAAGTAAAAAAAGCTTAATTCGTGTTAAAAACTAGGAATGTTGTTTACTACATCCTTAAATATAAACGGACCAGAAGTACAGCCACCATAACAACAAGTGTGCTCGATATCAGAGGCTAAAGTCCAAGTAAATGTCCTATCTGCAAAAAAACAGGGGTTGGAGACGTTTACGAAAATATACAGTACTATTATCTATTTGACTATAGTTGAATACTCTGCCGCAAGAGGCCACCAACAGCGAGCGTTCTAACATCAAACAAAGATACGTTTATATTGATTTACTTATTAGGATTTTGTATCCTAGTACGTTTATATTCAATACTAGGATGTCTTGTACATTTAATTGATACAACTTTGTAGGTGCACGAAAAGAGTTTCCAAAATTTCATTACTATGGGTTAAATTGCGTTAAATTAAAAATGTTTAATCTCTGGTGAATGAATGCTATTTTAAAATAATCCTTACTTCAGCAGGACTGTTACTATACGTTGTTAATACATTCATTTGCCTTTTCTAGATTTGTCAGTATCTTGTAAAATTTACTGATGTCCTTCAGTCATGGATTTTTGCTTTTGGATCACTTTCAGTTATTTTGCGTTTATACTACATTTATTCCTACATTAATAAACTACGTGAATCGTTATTGAGCACGCAGGATTAAACGCACCAATTACCTGTTAGAAAATTATATAATATATAAAAACAGCTATTAAATACATCAATATTAATTTTCCCCCCAGATTAAAACTGATTTAATTCACCATTACGTACGGTCATGCGTTCTGGTAAACTAGCAATTAATTATAATTACCGCAGTATGTAGGCTTATTGGAAACAGTTCGAGTATTGGCGGCTAGATCGCAGCACAGGCCCAGTTCGTGACCAAAGCGCGCAGAAGGTCACTCGGTTCCCACACGCCGGCACGTGTCTCTATCTCTGTCTCGCTCAGTCGCATCGTTATTGCCCTATCTACCATCTCGCTCTACGACATGCAAACACCCACACGACTCTTATTAGACGTGGTAGCTGGAGAAGAAGAAAGAGCGGGGACAGACAGACATCGTGAGATACAGTCGGTTCTGGTCGCAAATAAACATAAACTCAAAATAAGCACATGAACGTGTACGCTGTATCTTTAATTTTTCACTATACGAAGTGTAAAGAAAGGAGAAAGCACAACAGCAGTGAAAAAACGATCCTAATATTTTGATGAATCTGTCCGTTTTTATAACCCCAAGAGTTAAGAATATAATTTTACGCTAAACGTCTGTGAAACTACATACAAACGGACTAGAAGTACAGTTACCATTATAGAAACATGCTCGATATCAGCGGCTAAAGTCCAAGTAATTGAAATATCTACCGCTATGAACGCTGCAAACTATAAAAACGGGAAGTGTTTGAGAAAATAAGCAGTACTATTATCTATTTAACTTTAGTTGAAACACTATGGGGTATGACTCGGTGGTCGATGTAGCTATCCCTAAACGTTCAGATTTTTGAAAACTTCGTTGTAACAAAGTTGAAATAAAAGAAATTTACGGCCTGTCGGGGATTGATTGAGAAAACGAAAATCAAACTCTGAACGCCGTCACGTTTTATTCGATTAAGTCTGTAACGGTAAATTTCAGTTATTTAAAATTGTGTACTAATTCAGGCTATTATTTTTCCTATTTTTTAAGGGGAATTTTTGCTGAAGTAATTTAATTAACATTTATTTCACACACACACACACACACACACACACACACACACACACACACACACACACACACACACACACACACACACACACACACACACACACACAATGTAACGTATTGTAGGATCTACAATATATTAGTCCATCGCGCTGAGTTGAATACATTCAACTAGCATGGAGTAATGTATTGCAGATCCTAAGTAGCATGGGAGTTCCAGTGTATCTCCAGAAGGTGGTAGGGAGTTACTTTGAAAATAGAACTCTCATCTATGACAGTGAGAAAGGAGAAAAGTGGTACAAAGTAACAGCAGGGGTACTACAAGGCTCTGTACTTGGACCCCTTCTTTGGAACATCATGTATGATGGGGTCTTACGAGTCAGCGTACCATTAGGCGTAAAAGTCTTTGGATTCGCCGATGACCTTGCGGTGGTTGTTGAAGAGACGTTTTTGGAAGAAGTCGAGATTCGGGCCAATGAGACAGTGAAGTCAATCCGGAGATGGTTGACATCTATGGGTCTGCAGCTCGTCGATCATAAGACGAAGGTCGTGCTTGTGACCACCAGGGAAAAGAGGGAAACAGTAACTATTGCAGTTGGAGATATGCAGATAAGTTCCGTCCCAACCCTTCGATACCTTGGTGTGTGGATTGAAGCGAGACTCTGCTTCAGGGAACATCTCAAGACAGTTAGTGAAAAGACGGCGAACGTGGCAGAAGCGCTTTGCAGGCTCATACCGAATCTGGGAGGTTCAAGACAGGCACGCCGCCGACTCCTGGCTGGGGTAGTAAGCTCAGTGCTCCTTTACGGGTCGCAGATTTGGAGCCAGCCTATGACGGTCGCGAGCTATACGTTCAAGGTTATTGCGGTGCATTGCCGTGCGTTGCTGCGTGTCGTGAGTGGTTACCGAACAGTTTCCCACGACGCTGCATGCGTAGTGGCGGGCGAACCCCCAATGGAGCTGATGGTTGATGAAAGAGCGAGGCTCTACTGGAACAAGCGAAGTGCTCAGCCGCGGTATAGTCATACAATGGCAATTACAGAGGAGCGAAATCGGACCCTGGAGACATGGCAGCGACAGTGGGACGAATCAACAAATGGACGATTGACATACCAACTCATAGGTAACATCGAGGATTGGTGTAACAGGAATCATGGGGAGGTGGATTTCTATCTCACACAGGTTCTCACTGGGCACGGTTGCTCCCGAGCTTACTTGTTCCGTTTCAGGCTGGAAACGGACTCGGCTTGTCCCCCCCCCTGTCTTCAAGCAGTGGAGGAAGATGCAGAGCATGTTTTTTCCGGTGTCGGAGATTCGACGAGGAAAGGATGAGACTGCAAACATATATGCGAGGTAACATTGCACCGAAAAATCTGGTTGCGACAATGATGGCTTCAGAGGCCAACTGGAGGGCCATTGCGGGATTCGCTGCAGTGTTCATGAAGAAGTAGAGGGCTGAGGATCGAGAAAGGAGAGCCAAAGCTGTAAAAGAGTATGCGGTCAGCCAGTCCACCTTCCCACGAAGTAATGCCTGGCGGCGGTTCCGTGGGGGGTTACAGAAAAGCAGGCTGAATGGTGGTTTTTTAGTGGGTAACAATATATCTTAACTTGAGTTTGAACTTAATTTGAGTCCCACACTCTGGGGTAGTGCGATACCCTACCCCAGGTAGTCTATAAAAGATTTTTCCACCTTTTTTTGGCATCGCAAAACACACACACACACACACACACACACACACACACACACACACACACACACACACACACACACGACATATCAAAACATAATCTATAGATGAGAATAGGCGTACGTTTCCTGGTGTGGGCCAAGATCTTACCATGATGTTCTCTCCAATAGCTCATTTTTCTAATGGAAATGCACTATCATAATTAATTAAGTATGCAAATGAGCAGTCTTCCTTTACAATGCGTATAGTTAGTTGTCCATATGACTGCATTGCACAGCTGTTCATTATTATACACCTGGTTGTCGTGAGAATGGCAATAATTATTTGTGAATGTTGTAATAAGGGTAGCCTATACAGGCTGAAGCAAAAGTCTTTAATTTATTCCTTACACTTCTTACTGACTTAGCAATGCGTTAAAATAAACGTCGGACAGATCTTGGGTCATTAATATGTACAGGGTGCACCGAAATTTCAATCACAATATATACAGGATGTGTCGAAATTAAAAAAAACAAAAACAAAATTTGTTTATCTTTTATAAACGTAATTATACTGGCATTCCTTCATAATCACTTTGTCCTTTGTAAAACACTCAATAATATTAACTATTTTAATTTTTTATAAATTTATAATACAATTACTAAACCTGTAATTTGCTTAAATCATATCATTGATTCTCTTTGATTTACGCTGTCTATTCATATAATAGCATACAATTCTGGAAGATAGCATACAGGTGTTCAAACATTGAATACCTTGAAGTCTAAAAACAACTATGCAACATTTTGCATAGTTTATATATAAATAAAATGCAATTTAAGTTACAGTATTTATAATGTGTTATAAATAGTAAAGCAAGTAAAGCAACTACTAGCAAAGCAAGTAGTTATGTTTAAATACAAAATGTTACTGCATACACCTTTATACATACACACACACACATATATATATATATATATTAACGAAACCTCAAAACGTAATCTAGTTGGTCTGGCTCTTATAATGATAGCCACTAATATGACCTTGAAAATTAGCGCCGGTTTTTGAGGGATATTTATAATTTTTTAATATGCTATACACATAAATGTATATATACCCTAATTTTGGTCCGATGTGATTAAACCTGACAGAAAAACCGATTATCGTAACAACTTGAACATGTTATTTACCCATCAAAACTTTTTAACCGTTTCAAAATGGCGGTTATTCCAAAACATTTAAAAAATCAAGACTTTGTATCTCTTCACCAACTTAGTAATCTGTTGACACCACTTTAATCAGCGTTAAAGTCTGCATAAACATGCACTACGTTCTATGTAAATATGAAATGTTAATTTATTCATATCTACATCAACCATTTGAAAAAAAACCAATTAGATAGAAAAATATTATTAAATTTGAAAATTCCATAATGTCAATGAGGCATCTATATACCGCAATTATTAACTTTATAATAATGGAAAAACCCCGCAGCAGGGTGCAGACTAGCTGCACCTATTGAGAGGATTTAGACGTCCTTCGCGGTACCCGAGTCTAACACACACTTACACTTGTAACACTACACTTACGACTTTAATACTTTATACTCACACTTACATTAAGGGTGGCGATAATAGCTTCAATGTGCTTTTCGCCTTAAAAAATAATAATAATAATAATGGAAAAGTAATAAGGCCACTATACAAATGGCAATTCGTCCCTGTGATTTATGGAATACACGTAGCCTACTTGTATAGCGGTTTATCTAACTCCTAAATAGCAAGGCGCTCGATAGGCAATATTAAGTCGGAAATTATATGTGTTATATTTGGGTAGCTTAGTGTTTTAGTGTTGTCTTTGAAAATCTTCAAATCCTAAAATAAGCTGTTTCGCAGACGTGATAAAAGTGAATTTCCGAAAGTAATTTTTGCTCTTTTTGAAATTTTTATTTCAATATCATAATCAGCATTGAAATGTTGCATATACTAGCATTTTAGACATTCAAATTGCATTGAAATATGAAATGAATCCCGATCGCCGTAAAATTAAAATTCTATATTTTAACTGTCAGTTGAAAATTGAACACGCAGTTTTTAACGGTGATTACAATGGTGAATTCGGATTTTCAAAAACGTTTAAAGAAAAAGAGGTTATGCATTTTTAAAGATGATTTGAAACAGCCGCCATTTTGAAACTGTCGAACGAATTTTTTTTGATAACGAGTTTCTTCAAGCAATAGTCATAATCAATTTTCGTGCCAAGTTCGAAACACACACACACACAAATTAATATGTATAGAAACGTTAACGATTTCTCAAAAAAGTGATCTAGAGATCAGGATCGGTGTTCATTTCAACGTTCCGGGTTTGGATGTTATCACAATGACCGCTCAAATAGCTCATTTTTCCAATAGAAATTTACTAACAAATTAATTTTTCTGCTACGTTTTTTGACTACATACTTTTATCGGCTCTAAAGATTTTGATAAAATTATTCACAAATGTCGTTTTGGAATTACTGAAATATCTCTTAAAAGATCTCTTAAGAACTATGGGTTTTCCTTTTTTTCTAAAAATTTCGGTTAATCTGTTTCTTTTTTAGATTAAAATTCATAACCATTAGCAGAATTCAAAATATAAAAATTAACAGTTCTTACGTAAACAAAAAGAAACTAAATTAAACATTGCTAAACGATGTGGTTAGTTTTTTTATTTTGTTTACTTTCTTTTTGTTTAACATTTGGTACACTAAATTTATCTTCATATTTTACCCAAATTTGAAATTCTATTGAACCGTTTTTCGCGTAAGATTGTATTAGAGAAAAATTTCATCAATACAGTTAGTGTCAATTCTGAAAAAAAATCACATTAAACATTTTTTTTTAATTCGAAAACGGCTTAAGCTTAACAGTTTTGAATTATGAACAAACCAGCCCTATTATAATCCATCAAAATTGGACGGACATCCAAAAATCTTTATTTTAGATTCAGGAATCCTCAAAAAGTCCATTCCAAAAAATCCATCAAAATCCCCATTCTTTCTTCATACTTCCTATAGCCAGAAAGGAATAAAATTGTCAGGTACATGTCTACTGAGGGTCTCTTAGGCGCTTTGTTTTTAAAAGCAAACATAGGCTATATTAACAAAACGTGACGTTTGCACTACCATCGCGTAAAATTTAAATTCTGTTTTTAAACGTTTTTCTTGTCCAGACATTTTTTTTCTTAACGTTCATAATTTATGTCAGTTAGACTAATGAGGACGAGGTAAAAGCAACGGGAGCAACTGCGGCTGGAACTAAGAACCTTTTAGTGACGCAGTAGACTGACCGATGCTTGAGTCACATCGATCACCGAGTCCCTATGTTCAAACATAAGAGTGAGTTTTGAATCGTATTGTACTTACTTTTACCTGAAATGCAAAATGGCAAGTAGCTTAAAAAAAATTGGGACATCAATTAATTAAAAGGCGTTTATGTTGAAATCAATAAATAGAAAAACGTAAAATAGAGAAAAGTCTTGAAACATTATACTTCGTTTTGATCCAAACTTCATAAGTTTTTCACGTTTTCGTGTCCAACATGTCAAAATTAGAGGGGAGGGGTCTATATATCGTTTGTGAATAAAAAGTGCGTTACCAACAAACAGACATAGGCTACGCGCGAATTTATGTGGGTAATTATTTTTTGCTTAAGGGCCTAAAAATTAAAAATGTACTAAGTGAAGCCATTATGGATAAAAAAAAATAATGTATTATTTTTATTCTAATCAAACGTGATACGTAGGATTAGTGCTGCATATTACTTGAAGTTTAAAAAAATATGTATTTTTTAAACAACCCGTAACCATTTCAATGAAACTTAATTGATATGTACCCTTCAGTACCCAATACAAATATTTCTGTTGTTGAACAAAAAATAAAAATCGTGTATCATGTTTTCTCTTCCTTTTTATTTTAATTACGATAATTTGTTCAAAAACACGGCAATTAACATAGCTAGTTTTTAGCAACGTAACCAGAAACTAATTATAGGCTATTATTAGTTGTCAATGAAATCTATGTTGTATAGTAGGCCTACGTGTTTTTCGAATCTTTGTGGAATAGTGCATTTTTTCGAATTTATGTGGTGTAGTAAGTTTTTTTAAATTTCACATTTGCTACATTGCTTCTAGTAATAAACATTCACATCCATACATGTTAACGACAATTAAATTTGAAAAAATACTAATTTATGCAGATGCTAATTAAAATGGTAAAATTATAATTTCGACAAAATTATTTTTGAAAATTCACTACAAGCAGAGTCGCGTGTCGTGATTTTTATTTTTTCCTGTTTCTGTTCAAATGAAATCTTTGGGAAATATTATAACCTAACCTAACATTTTTAAATCGGTAGTTGCTTGAGTGTGGACTCCCTGCTAAATGGCAAACTCCACATCTTTTACGAGGACCTCTCACCACTCTTCTTGGAACCGCTGGAAAGCATTACTTGAACATGAGGGCTGACCATCAGTACATTAATTTATCCTTAAATTCTGCTTTCTTGTTGTTTCTGTAACAAAACTCTCTCTACATACATGGTGCCAATATTCCACAAGTCCTCAGACTGTATCAACTCTTTCAGCATTTCCTTGCAGTCCAGCACCTTACCAGTCAGCTCCATAGCCGGAGGGAGAGGAGCTAGAAGGAGTTCTATCATTTCCCCTTCTTCGACAAGAAATAAACGTGTGTTCTACTGTGTCCTTTTTGTCACAATATCTACATGGTGCTGTATCTCTTACTCCTGTACTATGGATGTTTGTCTCAAATTCCCCCATGGCCTGTCAACAGCCGTGTGAAGAAATAATTAACCTAACCTAATCTAACATAACCTAACATAAACTATAGTCATCATTGTTAAGGTGTTCGATGACTGGGAACACTTCAGAATCATTAGTGTTTTTTAGCCAATTGTTCATGATGAACCCAACACTATGTTTAGTGCCTTTGGCATTTTTTTTCTAGAAAATAGCGACAATAATATAAATTGGATGTGTTGTAAACGTTTCTATTGTTGTTTGCACCATTTATTTCATCCTCAAGAACGTAAACTCATTTGTCTGGAACTAAAACAATTAAAATTCCAGACATTTTGATTCGTATCGCGAATACGTGAGAAATGTATTGCAGGATTTGTAAAACATTATCGTGTATTCCAGATTTGTCAAGACTTGCGCACAAAACAGATTTGTAAACATTTATTCTAAAATAAACGTTCCTATTTCTACCAAATCGGTCAGTTTTTACAACGTAACAAACGTGTTCACCATCAAAACGGTTAAATCATGCTTAAAACAATTAAACCACAACATTAAAGTTTAGCAGTATTACCAACATAACAAATTATAACCAATTAAACAGTCTCTTCGTGTGTTGTTGTTGCCAGCCCTCGTTATTTACAATGACAAGTAATAGAGAGAAAGAGAGGGGAGATAAGTGTGGTCCACGCGTGCATGTGTGCGATAGAGACAGAGGCATGTTGTGAGAAAACTTACAGAAGTAGATTCCCATGCGGCCGCTTGGAGCGTGCCAGTCAGCCAAGCACCCAAGGCTGTTACGCTACCGGTGCGCTTTGACCTTCTGCGCATCTTGCACTTATAAATGCCATCATTGCAGAGATGACCTCGAGGGCATTTCTTGTGGGAATGTTCTACTCGAGAATAATCGTGAAGAATCGGGTGACTTCGCAGGTTCCGATTGCTTTATTTAGCCTTTACGCTTACTGCGATGTCGATTACAAATATTTACCGAAATACTATACAGCGGAGAATTTTCTCATTACGGTTATTTTCTGTGGTTACTCATTTCGTTTATTTCCGTCACAGTTACGTGCTACGTTAACACATTCCTGTCATTTCATTTTCACCCACTCCTTTTTTTTATGTACCTCATTTGCTAGAATAATTTTGACCGAGTTCTACTGATAGTTTAGAATTTTCTTTGCTGATCAAAGCTAATTCTTTTTTTCTGTAAAGATGTATTTTGCAACCCCCAAGACACGCAAGCAAGATTGGGCTTTGCGCTCTCTTATCTTAACAAATCAGACAGTGAAACCCAACTTTATTCTATAGACCAACCTAAGAGTGGTTCTCAAGATGCCTGTTAATTCAGACATATATACTGGAAGGCTCGTTCTTTACTTGAAACAAAAACAAAAGTCTTGTGAAAAGTTCGCTCCTGAAGTGTTTCTCATAATGTTTGTTGATTCAGATATGAATACAGGAAGGCTCGTTCTTTACTTGAAACAAAACAAGTCTTGTGACAAATTCGCTCCTGGAGTGCTTGTCATAATTCGGTCATGATTACTGAAAAGTTTGTTCTTTACTTGAAAAAAAAAAACTTGTGACAGGTTCGCTCCTGAAGTGCTTGTCATAATTCGGTCATGATTACTGAAAAGTTTGTTCTTTACTTGAAAAAAAAAAACTTGTGACAGGTTCGCTCCTGAAGTGCTTGTCATGTTTACTGAAAAGTTTGTTCTTTACTTGAAAAAAAAACTTGTGACAGGTTCGCTCCTGAAGTGCTTGTCATAATTCGGTCATGATTACTGAAAAGTTTGTTCTTTACTTGAAAAAAAAAACTTGTGACAGGTTCGCTCCTGAAGTGCTTGTCATAATTCGGTCATGATTACTGAAAAGTTTGTTCTTTACTTGAAAAAAAAACTTGTGACAGGTTCGCTCCTGAAGTGCTTGTCATAATTCGGTCATGATTACTGAAAAGTTTGTTCTTTACTTGAAAAAAAACTTGTGACAGGTTCGCTCCTGAAGTGCTTGTCATAATGCCTGTTGATTCAGACATGAATATTGTAAGGCTCGATCTTTATTTGAAACAAAAACAAGTCTTATATGACAAGTTCACTCCTGGAGTGCTTCTCATAATGCCTGTTGATTCAGACATGAATAATGGAAACCTTGTTCTGTACTTGAAACAAAATTTCATTAACACAAAAACACATTTTTCATTGATATTAGTATAGTGATTTTTCCAATAATTTTTTGAACTTGTTTAGTATGATTATATTTACTTAGTCGTCAAAATTTGGTCCTTGTTATTATTTACAACCATTTACATAGTGAAATCAGATTTTCAAAAAAAAAATTGCAAGACAAAATAAATTACAATTCTTTTATGATTTGAAATGGCCGCATATTTCAAAACTGTTGAACAGATTTTGATGGATAATGAACTTGTACCAAAAATGAGAACTTTAAAACACACACACACACACACACACACACACACACACACACACACACACACACACACAAATAATGTTTTAAATTCTAGAAGTTAGAATAGGCTTTAATTTTCACGTGGGACACACTAAGTCAAACGAAAAAGCAATTGTATAGTCTTCTAAATATGCTCGATTCCTTATCCAATTCTACGAAAAAACCTTCACGGATTTTCTCACCATTCAGGAACCTTCCCCGAACACTTAGCAATTGTTCAGGTTATCCGAAGCTAAAGCAAAGAATGGAACAGTATTTGGGGTTGAAAAGGAGAGATTTCTCAGGGTTGAGAGCGTGTGACCGACCTCATGCAACCCCTAAGCAAGGGTGAGATAGAGACGAACAGGTATATGTAGGTCATTTGTTTGTTTGGTTCTATGGGAAAAAAGCGAATGTTAGCAAAAGTAGGTCAGTCGGAAGAACTTCTCGTTTGTCTCACTGACGTGATGGAAGCGATTTTCAAATATTACTTTTTTAATCTTACATAACCAATTGAAAAATTTAGTTTCACAATCATAATCAGCATTAAAATGTGCAGAACATTTTAAACTTTAAAATTACATTGAAAAATGTAAATGTAAAATTTAAAATTACATAGACATAGATAGTGATATCTGATTTTCAAAAAACCAAATGTAACACAAAAAGGCGTGACATTTTATAAAAGTTCCCACACCAAACTTTCAGTTGTTGTTATTTTAAGGCGAAAAGCACATTAAGGCCTCCCTAAATGTAAGTGTGAGTGTAAAGTGTTAAAGTCGTAAATGTAGCGTTGTAAGTGTAAGTGTGTGTTAGACTCGGGTACCGCGAGGGACGTCTAAATCCTCTCAATAGGTGCAGCTCGGATTTTGTTGTTCAAGCTATTGTATTACCAAAATCTGTGTTTAAAATTTTGCCAAATTTGAATTACCACAGCCTATAAAGTTGAAAATGTGCATAGTTTTTTCCCTTTATGGTATAGATGTGCAATAAGGCTACGTTTTAGAGTTATTCATCTAAAACAAACCCTCATATGTTTGTCCTTATAGTATAGATGTGCAATAAGGCTGGGTTTTATTTGTTCATTATTTAAGTAGTTTAAAATACGTAGGTTCTCTCTCTAACGAGAAAATTTAGGTTTTTGCGCTATTGTTCGATTTTCACGAGAATTTGGCTTAACGAATTTCAAAAATACATTTTGTCGTTGTTTTATGTAGCTGTGACAAGGTTTTAAGCAATGTCAAACTGCAATAAGCCTATTTGAAACAAAATTTCGGAACTCAAAAAGTCTGATTTATTTGTCTGTTATATTAAAAGATCTAAATAGTCCGCCTTTCACTGTGATACGGCTTCACCAATTTCAATAGAAACCTTTATATTTGTTAAACGTGATTGTTGTTAGGTTTTAGATCGGGTGACCACGAAATGCGGAGCGGAACTGTGCTGAGCGGAGAGGACTCCGCATTCAAAACATAACCTATTTAATGTACATTCGGCTACTGAAAGCGTAACAGAGGTGAGCGGAGTCAAGCGGCATCGCTGGGCTTCGCTCCACGTAGCTTCGACCGAGCTGACTCCGCTTCCCCTACCACGCTGATCAAGCTTCCAAACTTATTATTTATCATTATCTGGGTTACGGGTTTTAAACATAATAGTTTCCTAGAGTCAGTTACAGTAGGCCTAAACATTAAAATTTAAAATATACAAACGCGTTCTTTAAACTGACTGAATTCCTTCATTCCGCTCCGTATTTGGTGGCCACCTGGCCTTAGACTACTTACAAAATGGCGGCCACTTAAAACGCCTGGCTTAATTATAAACGTATATTTTCATGAGCTCTAAAAGCAAAACGTGTGTCTGTACACTTCTTTATAGTTTAGTTTCATTTTTGTGATTCTTGCGTTGGTAAAGTCAAAAGTAAAACAAATTTTTGTTTTATATCTGAATTTCTCTTTGATGTGTTGAAATATCAGTTTTGTTCACAAGAACATGCAGATTGTAATGCCTTATTTACTTGCTCTTATTTGTAATGTTTATTTTGATGAAATCAGATTTTTAAAAAACTAATTTTTAAAATTCGCTTCCATCACGTCAGAAAGACGGTTACATGGTGTGGTTATGCAATTATTTTCATAATTCCCAAATTTAATTTGTTTATAATATATTGACTTACACTTTTTATTTCAGGGCAAATGTAGTTTATAAATAATCAAAGAAATCGTAGATCACATTTAGTGACGAATTAAAAAAAAACTCATTTCGAGAGACAACGACGAAAAACTGAAAAAAATATGATTTATCGAAATTGGTTATCAGTTTGTGTTCGAATATTTTGCCATTAAAGATTCATAATTCACGTCTCTAACATTGGTGTTTGTTTTACATGAATTCTTGTTTCAAATCTTCCTTCACCGATTAGAGAAAATGTGTCCCGAACCTTTTAAATGTAACGGAAATATGAAACGGAAACGAGCAAACGAATTTCTTCTCTCTATTTCTGTATATTTTTCTTCCTTCGTTTCGATAACAGTACACGCGTATTATATTAAAACGTTGTGTTGCTTTGGTTTCGGTATTTTTCCTTAGTTGAAGAACACGTAGGTTATACGTTGTAACCGTTTATAATACATTCGAAATTAATATAAACGTTTATAATAATTAATTGTTGTTAATATTGCTAGTTTTTAACAACATAACCTAAAACGTCTTATAGCCTATCAGTTATTCAATGAAATCAGCTGATCATTACGAGTTAATATAAAACAACTGATCTTTTTACTATAACTAGAGTAAATTATATCTAAGCTAGGTTCACGCATTTATTTATTTAAAAAAAACAATATATTTGTAAACATATCTTCAAAGTAATTATATAATCAGCAAAGATATCATTAAGAAAAGCTTCGCTTCTGTCGGTCACTCCCCGTTTTCCACACGTGTACCTTTTTAGAAATTAGACTGTTTTGATAACGACCTTTTTAAAAATAAGAAATTGAATGTAAGAAATTTATCGTAATTTTTTACACCATTAATTTATAATTTTGTCAAAAAAAATCATTTAATAAAATATCATTTCTGTAGATATAACCAACCCCCATACCTTTAAAATCTATTTCCGCTACGTAAACAATGCTTCCACCCCTATTTCAAAAAACCTTGATATTACCAGGGGTGAAAGTATCGGATGGCGCAAACACAGGTAAGATCCGCCACCCCTGTGTACAGTTATGTAACGGGGAGGGGTGGATGGGGGGCAATCAATTTCTGTTCTCATGGGGTCGGAAGCTGAGCCGGAACTAAGAGGGGTGGGGGGTTCCACCTGTAGTGCGTTCCCACACATTCTGCCCATCTGTCAGGCTACGGGAGATCTGAATCTACTTCAGTACATTGCTGGACACGGGAATACCGGAAGTATTGCATAGGGGTCACTTGCAGTCAAATACTGTCGGTTCTTCGCAATATATTGGCCATTATATATAGTAGTGCTAAAATGAACACTCATTACGTTATCAGACAATTTACATTGAAAAATGAACTATTTGAGCGCCATCATAGTATTACCCAAACTCGAGACCTTAAAATGAACACGATCATGATGTCTGGATCACTTTTTGAAGGCTCGTTAAAATTTACACACATATATTTGTGTTAGCACGTTCACGCTCGCAATCGATTTTAGTGCTTGGGCAAGTTCGTTAACACAACAAAATTTGCTCAACAGTTTCAAAATGGCGGGCATTTCAAATCTTTATAAATCCCTAACATTTTTGTTTTAAATGTTTTTAAAAATATGATTTCATCATCATAATGAGCGTTATAAAACTGCATAAATTAGAATTTTGGATTTTTTTAAAACCCGTTGAAATTAAGAACTTTTCTCACGGTCAGGGTTCGTTTTTATATTTTTTATGTAATTTAAAAGCTTAGAATGCTAGTGTATAAAGATGTTAATGCTGATTTAAAAAGTTAAAGATTTTTCTTGAAAATTCGCTTCCATCACGTTAGCGACACAGTTGCAACATAAGTCTTGCCAAACGCTTATCTTTAATGTCAAAAAAACCTGATTTTGACGACACTACATACTGTACTAATCGATTATAGCGTAACAAATATCGATGAAGCCCAAAAGAGAAAAAGTTTCAGTGAAATTAAATTAGCTGGCAGACAGATAAGGGCGATAAAGTAGTTACTAGCCAGCAGATAAGTATTATCAATTTATTACTGCTGATATATGCTCAACACATTCTTAATATCGTATCATTCTGCTGGGCAAATATTGAAATGTTAGTAATGCATTTTTAACGAATTTTCATGGGAAAATAAGGTATTAGAGCTGTCATTAAAGTAAGACCCAAACCCGGAACCTAGATATGGAGACCGAACTCCTAAATCACTTTTTGAGAGGTCATTAAATATACTCGTATATACATAGCCTATATACAAATATATATATATATATATATATATATATATATATATATATATATATATATATATACATATATTTGTTTGTGTGTGTGTTTGGAAAAAAAGACTTTCACAATTTTTGATTCAAAACATTCGAACTTGAAAAAATCACTAGAAAATGAGCTATTAAAGCGACCATTAAGGGAAGACCCAGACCCGAAACCTAAATGTAAGTACCGAACCTGACTTCTAGATCACTTTTTGAGAGGTAATTAAATATACATACATATATAAATGGGTGATTTCTTTTGGAAAAAAAGCTTTCGCAAATTTAGATTCATTTCATTACTTGAAAAATGAGCTATAGAGCGGCCATTAAGGTAAGACCCAAACCCAGAAACTAGATATGAGCACCAAACATGACTCCTAAATCACTTTTTGATAGGCCATTAAATATAGCCTATATACATATATACAAATTTACATAAATGGGTGTTTCTTAGAAAAAAGCTTTTGCAATTTTTTATTCATTTCATTTAAATTTGAAAAATCGAATAACTAGATAGATTTAAAATACATGTAAAGCAGAATCTGAACTTTTTAATTTTCTTTCAAAGTAATTTGAAAATTTAAAAGTGTTAATTATACAGATGTTCACTGTGATTATGCTAGTGAAATAACAATATTTTCAAAAAAAAGTAAGACAAAATAAATGTATTACATAATATGTTTTGATATTGTTACTACTGTATTTGGAAACAAGCTTTCATCACGTCAGCAAGACAGATGCGTGCGGACGTGCGTGCTTTTGTGCGTGCGCCGGGATTATTTATAATGTAGAATTATAATTCTATTAAAACACAATTCACATTTTTGTCTGTTGTAATTCTAATAAGTTAATTCTAATAAGTTAAGAGTCGTCAAGTTAGCATTTGCAAATAAAATGAAACACTGCAAATCAGAGAGGTCCATATCAACCTATTACGAGTTTCAAAAAAAAACATGAATTCGGCGATAAAAATTCTTTCTCAGGTCTTAATAACACGCGTATTTCACAACCTTTCAACATGCATCAGCTGTTAATAATAACCTCTGATACATCTTTAATTTTACACAACCGCCAATTGTGTGTGTTGTGTGTGTGTGTGTGTGTGTGTGTGTGTGTGTGTGTGTGTGTGTGTGTGTGTGTGTGTGTGTGCGCGTGCGGTACATTTTTCTCAAACTTCTGTTATACATATACATATACATATATATATATATATATATATATATATATATATATATATATATATATATATATATATATATGACAGGATCGTGTGCCAACACGCCCGATCTTTTCAGTATGTTTTAACTATTTATATCTCTGTTGAATTATTAAAGTTCAAAGGTTTTTGCACTGCGACCTTTATACATCTATCCCCCCCTGTATTCTTGAAGTGTTCAATTACAGCGTGGACTTAGCCAACCCTAGTATCTTCATAAAGTCTAAGATTTGGAGAAGATTCTAGGTTGGTAACTCCATCTTTTCTAATTGGTCACATCTTTCTTCGTTAATTGAGATGCTTGCTCTGCTAATTCTCTTACAATTTTCCTTTCTCTTGACACTTATTACGGAGGTTGTGTTCGGTTTGGACAGCTCTTTGTCGTGCGGTCAGATCCTGCTCGTTCTGTTTTTTATTCTTACTCGTGATGTTCAGATTAGTAGCTAGAAAAAATGAGGTCCGCCCACGCAGAGTCCTGAATGCATGGGTACGGCTAAGAAACACTGGGAGGTCGCCAAGCCTTTCGATACATTATTAGGCTGGAGTCACCAAAGTAGTGTGTGTGTGTGTGTGTGTGTGTGTGTGTGTGTGTGTGTGTGTGTGTGTGTGTGTGTGTGTGTGTGTGTGTGTGTGTGCGCGCGCGCGCGTTGAAATCATTAAGACAATCAGCTGGCGCCGCCGGAATTCAAATATGTTACCTTGGACATTTTTAAAATTTAATTACTTAAGTATACTAACATTTTTGTTGTTATTTTAAGGCGAAAAGCACATTGAGGCTATTATAACCTCCCTAAATGTAAGTGTGAATGTAAAGTCGTGAGTGTAGTGTTGTAAGTGTTTGTTAGACTCGAGTACCGCGAGGGACGTCTAAATCCTCTCAAAAGGTGCAGCTAGTCTGCACCCCTGCGGGGAAGTATACTAATGTAGTAACCAATTAATGTATTAATGTACACCAAGCTTTATTAAATTAGGACAAATTAAAATTTTGTTTAAATTCCACCCTAAACATACAAGTTTTTAAGGGTTGTAACGAAAAAATGAAACAAAATCCTACTACATATTTTTATTTAATTCACCAATATTTCATTTTGAGTTTTAATTTTCATTTATTTCAATTAAACTCCCCTCTTAATTTTTTTAGGCTTTACAAAAAAAGAAATTATTTTTAGTTTAATAAATAGTAAAATTAATTTTGAATTGAGTAAAGTGTTTTTAAGGAATAGGATCACTTGGAAAATTGCAGAACTCATAAAATATAAAATTATAACAAAAACATTTTTATCATAAATTTGTGAACAATACTAATCGATAAATCGATTATAGGCCCCGTAAAACTACGCTAAATTCGGAAAGATCCTTATTGAAGTGTTTTGTTTAAAGGTTGAAAATAAAGAAATATAATTTTCTGAAATTGTTTGGCGACATAAACTAACAAGTCAACGTGCGTGAAATCGTTTTTCATTTCAATTAATTACGGCACGCAGCTGTCTCGCTGACGTGATTAAAGTGAATATCCAAAAATAATTCTTTTTATCTTACCCTTTTACTGAAGCTCTGATTTTAACATCATTAATGGCACTAAAATCTGCATATATTAACATTTGAAACATTCAAATTGCATTGAAAATAAGAAAATGAACCCTGACCACTGTCTAATTAAAGTACATAATTTGAAAAGGTTGGACGAATTTTGCTGGTTAACGAACGTTTTCAAGCTATTACCAAAATCGATTTTTGTACAAAGTTTTAATGAAATCCCAGTGTCAGCGCTCATTGCAAGGTCTCGGTTGTTTTTTACTTACATATTTACCCACGCGCTAGTTTGAACGCGTGTGTGCGTGTGTATCGCTTGGGATTAATCCAGTTGACCGATTTTGATGAAACTTCGTCTTGTAGGTCTGATTTGCCAGTATCTCAGGACTACTTTTTAAATTTATAAAAAGAAATTTTTTGAAAACATTTTTCTCACTGGTGGTTCATAAGTACGCAAACAAAATTTATAGGTTACTATTTCAAAAAAAAAACCAGGATAAAAAAATGAAAAATTATCCTGGTTTTTCAAAATTGGTTCATCTGATTTGATTCAAATTTTGGTGAGACATAAAGGATGAGTGTAGAAAATTTGAAATAAAGCATTGTTTCTAAATATTTTCAAACCACATTTAATTTTACATATCAAATTTTATAAAAATCGGGCAATTAGACACGCAAACAAACGTAAAATCCAATTTTTCTACTCAGAGAGTTTGAAACGTATATACTAATTACATCTAGGCTACAACGAGAAATAAAAAGAAGGAAAATTAATTTTATTATACGAAAATGTCCACTCTACCTATTTTACATTGTTAAAGCAATTATATTGTGGGAACTTAAGGGCGGATGAAAGGTCATTTTGTGTTGAGGTATTCAAGTTAACCCCTCCATAAGTGCGAGCGAGACAGAGTGGGGGGGATCGTGTGCAATACACGCGTGAGAAAGTGAGATAGAGCATAGAGGGGAACGGATACAATCAGGTGGTTACTTAGCGAGTGGTGGGGAGGGGGCAGACCGTGGGACAATTTTAGTTTAGTTCCTGTATTGGAATTCAAAGGGCATTTCAGTTCAGTTTGGACTTGTTATGCTTTAGCAAGAGGAAGTCTGGTTGTAACAGTTTTGTGTTGTGTTTGTAGGTTAAGTTGCGTTTAGCGGTGGTTTTAAGTGAATTTTGAAAATGTTTTTCTGACACCAGCTGTGCTCAAGGTCGCAATAAGATGCCCATCAGTGGGGACGATTACGATATGATCCATTCTTCCAGTCAACAGTATCAGATTCAGCCGGGCATGTCGAAAGCGGAACAGAGAAAAGTAAGTTAGCTTCTGTCATGCTGACGTAATGTTAGCCAATTTTCAAAACGTTATCACTTTTTTACCGTATTTTTTTCCGCGTGAACCAGCGTTAAAATTTGTTTGAATTAAGATTTTAAACGATCGAATTACGTTCGAACTACGAAAATTAACCCTGTCCACAGCAGGTTATTGTTATTTTCAATGGAATTTGGAAATATAAATTTATGCAACTTTTAACGCTGTTTACAAACTGTAAAATCAGTTTTTCAATAAACTGTAGTTTAACCTTAAATATCACCAAAATATATTTTTGTGTCGTTTGAATCAAATAGAAGCTAAACTGCGAACAGTAGAATGTTAACGCAAACACAAATACATACATAGGCTACATATTTATGTACATAATCAGTAGCAGAGCTCATTTAAAGTTACTGGGTCTGGGTCTTACTAAGATGGCGTTATTTTAATATATCGTTTTTTCAACGGAAATTCGTTAATAAATCGTGTGATTTGTGGTTGACGGGATTGTCTGTGCACAATTACATAACCTCACTTTTTTGACGTAAAATTTTAAAACCAAGAATTCACGTAGTTTTTTTTTAACTTTTGGTTTGAGATTAAATAAGTTTTAAAATAAAAGAAAACGCAAAAATAATTATTACCAGTCAGTTTCTGTGGGTTTCATAACTGTTTTTTTTAAACTATTCAAAATTCCTTTTTTTGTCAAAGGAAAAAAATTAGTCCCGTGACACTTCATATTGTAGGTAGAGCAAAACGATGTCTGAAAACAATGTTTTTTTGTTTGTTTTTTTTTTATGTCATGGCGGGAAAAGAGCGCGGGTAAATTGACAATAACGTAATTCTTTCCTCTAATTTGAATACGTAGTAGGGAACCATCCTAATGTTTAATTCCAATAGGCCCTTATACGGTAGTTAGGTCTATTTACGGTTTTTTACTTAAGAAAATGAACTATAATTAAAATTTTTGTTTTTTTACATACGATTTATAAATAACTTAAGAATATAGTTTGACTTGGATGTCTGTCCGTCTGTGCATATTTTTGAAGACCAAACAGACCGATTTCAATTAACGGATTTTCTCAAAATCGAAATTACTATTTCGAACACATTTTGCACATATATAAGTACCCAACCAAAATCTTGTGAATTGATATCACTCACCTCCCCACTATAGGAAAAAGCCTAGAATCGACTTAATTTATGAAAATCATTTTATCAGTTTTTGTTCAGTTTTTTACCACTTACATAGATGGTCTCACAAATAAGTTTAGCAAGAAGTATATTTTGTATGAATAAAATGGAAAAAGAACGAAAATGAACCCTGAAAGCAGTCGCAGTTTATATTTACTCATTAAATGATAGTTTCTTTTATTTAAAAATCTGGTGTACTAACTAGAGTTAATCTTCTTATCTTAAAAAAATTTAAGCTAAATCTAGTGAATCGTTTTTGAAAAAAAAATAGATTGTTTGTGCAATAAGCATTTCAAACTTGTAATAATTTGTAATAACTTGGAAAATAATTTGTAATTTATAAATGTTTTATCTGTTTGTCCCTTTTGACCTGTTAAAATGCTATGCAAATCTGTTGATAAACTTGAACAAAGTTATGCGCTTTGAACACCTGTCACGCTCAAATAATTATTCTAAGGTTATTATACACTCAGGTTAAAAGTATTTGCAAAGGACTTTCAGTTTGGCGTAGGTAGACGAGAGATGTGAAGATAAGCGCGGCAAACCCCCTCCGCTCCCCCCATCTATTGACTTCGCGTACCGGCATTTTCCCACGGTCTAGTGACATACTGCATTGGACATGAGTATGGTGTTAGTATTGCCATTAATATCTGGTAGATAGCAGCACATAATGCTGCAATATTTACTAACATCAATATTATATAGATGATATTGCACTATATAACTGCAGTGCTATATTAATTTTCTCTCTGTACAAAGAATAAATCATCGTAGCACACAACTGTTTCGCTAGCGTAAAGGAAACGATAATTTTTTACTGAACACTTTTAAAGAAATCTGATTATAACGTTCAAATAAGAGTTAAAATTTGCGCAAATTTGTATTTTAAACACTGGAAATAAGACAGTTAAACCTGACCATCGCAAAGTCATCTTGTATTTTCAGAAAACATAAAAAAAATCGGATGTGTATTGGTCACGGTTTTAAAATATACTGTCGATCATACTTCCACGACAAAATGTGCTGTCGATCATAATTTCATCATAAAATGTATTTTCGATCATAATTCCACCATAAAATCTGTTTTCGATCATAATTCCACGACAGAATCTGCTGTCGATAGTAATTACACGACAAAATGTGCTGTCGATCATAATCCACCATAAAATGTGTTTTTGATCATAATTCCACCATAAAATGTGTTGTCGATCATAATTCCACGACAGAATCTGCTATCGATAGTAATTACACGACAAAATGTGCTGTCGATCATAATCCACCATAAAACGTGTTTTTGATCATAATGCCACCATAAAATGTGTTTTCGATCATAATTACACGACAAAAATGTGTTGTCGATCATAATTCCACGACAGAATCTGCTATCGATAGTAATTACACGACAAAATGTGCTGTCGATCATAATTCCACCATAAAATGTGTTTTCGATCATAATTCCACCATAAAATGTGTTGTCGATCATAATGCCACGACAAAATGTGTTGTCGGTCGTAATTACACGACAATATTAAAGGATAAAATTATTATTGTTTATTAGGACATAAACATCTTGTTATACGCGTGTTTAGGATATCAATTGGAGGGGAGGGTCAGTGTTAACAAATTTTTTTAACGCAAACGCAAAATGGCAACATTTAAGAGACAAATGACACATTTTTTCTGAAGGAAAACTTTATTCATTTGTATATTCTAAGAAAACGTGTATAACTTGAGTGATTATTGAAAAATCAGGATGTTCTTAAAATACGTTTTAGGTTATTCATATTACAATAACCTTATACGTAACTAAATTTGGTAATTAAATTAGCTTGCAAGTAAATGCAATTTATTAAATAACTATTTTTTTGAAGCGAATACTTCTTTACGCCCGGTTTGGCAAATTTTATGGTGCAGTGAAATCGAATTGTAACGGAAGGAAACAGTGAATAGCTAGTGAGTAGCTGGTGGTTGGTAGTTGAAACAGCTCATTGTTAACAACAATATGCATTGTGAAATCAAACGATTTGTCCATAGATAGACTACTTAGTTCGAATACTGAAAAACGAGACCTAAATAAAATAATTACAAAACTATAAGTTTGAAATGGTAAAATGAATTAAATAAGTAAAATATTACTTAATGTACATTGTGACCCACGAAGAGGTTTAGCCTACGCATTTGATCCTCCATTATTTTCTCATTCCTCCATTGATCATTTTGAAACTATACATACTTTTTAAAGAAGGTACCAGAAATAGTATGTGATAATTGCATCTGGCTGATGTTTGTTGAAACAAAATGGCGGCAAAATTAAATAAATTCTATCCCTCTTATAAATCTCACTGTACTGCAGTATTAAATCAGATTGTTGAACAGCTGTTAATTCTTTAACAGAGGTTAAATTACTTTTTCAATATTACAAAAACATTACCTAATTTTTTGGATGCAATTTTGCGGAATTAGTTATTTACAAAATGCACACGTATTGAACCTGAAATGGAACAAGCAATTTTTCAACACGATGGTGCTGCACCTCACTATGCAAACACAGCCAAGCAGTTACTAAAGGACAACCATTCACGGGATTGGTATGGAAATATTTTTTAGATTGACCACCCAGATCTCCTGTCCTGATTTAACTGTGTGTGACTTTTTCTTATGGGGATACTTAAAGGAACAAGTATATGGTTTCAACAACGATGATGATTGAAAAGTGTTATCGAAGTGGAATTACTTCGGATCCCTCAGGAGTTATTTTCAAGAGCGTACGATGTTCGGCGTTGTTTATCAGTGTGTAACTGTGTATATTTTCTACTTTGAACAGGTCTGAGGTGGCCGCCATTTCGTTTCTACAAACATCAGCCAGATGAAATTCTCTCATATTATTTCTGGTATTTTAAAAATATGTATAGTTTCAAAATGATCAATGGAGGAATGAGAAAATAATGGAGGATCAAATGCTTAAAGCTCTTGGTGGGACACTCTGTATAGTATTACATATATACAGTATAAAATGTTGAATAACTTGGTTGGCACAAGTTCTTCACCTAAATCAGTATGTGTTTTACTCCCAAAGACAGGATAACACACAGACTAGAGCGAATATCCCGGACTGTTCGAGGAAAATCCTGTTGAAAGGAAGCTTTAATAATGGAACACGCTTTCAACAGTTTGTTTGACTCATAGAATAATATAACTTTCTCATTTTTCCAAAAGATTGTGTCACTTTCTGAACACCCTGTATATACGACCGTTGCAAGTTTTACACAGATCGTAATACGCATTTATGAAAGTCCAGTTTTTCGTTGCCCAAGATTTTGAATCCGAAAGTCCTAAACTGGAACCACCACACTGCTTTCGCTTTTCATTATCCTGAATGCAGGCTTTTGTTTTAGTTTGACACTTTGCAACAGTTATTTCAGACAGTTGGTCAAACATGAAGCAAATGATTTACGTAATAATTCATTTGAACGTAAAAAACAATTTTCGGTTATCAAGTTGTTCAAAAACAAATTATAAGACGACTTTTTTAAAATGTGGTTGAATATGTTAAGTGATGGTGTATTAGATATACGCGATTTTGTAAAAAGTAAATTTCTACTTTAAAAACAAAATCAAAGTTCAGCTACGCGCTTTGTGGTAAACAGATTAGATCCGCCACACGCACAGATACTCACGTACGCTCGTGACGAGTCGCAGATAAGACTTAAGCGATATCTGTTCCATTATAAGCGAAAGATAAGGAATAACGTAACTTCACTGGGACAGACTATTTTGTCAAATATTTAGACTATATTTAAGTCCAATTTTTGTGTGTAAATTTATGTGAGGAAATTATTCAGTTTTAGTGTGAAATTTACTTTATTGTAAACTGTTCAACAAATTTTAATCAAACTATAGAACTTTTTTACCATACAAAGACCTTCAAAAAAATTATCGAGTTTTTGATGGTTATGTCAGTTATCAGGTTCCCTTAAGTAGAAAATGTATTTTTTAGTACCCGTTATCAAAACCAAGGACTCATAGATTTGCGCCCTTGTACGACTTCCTGTCTGTCGGTAACGCACCTCAAACTCGTAAATTTGACCGATCACTGTAAAGTTGGGCGAAAATGGTCTTCATACTCAGGGAACAAATAGGGGTTGGTAAGAAATGTAGCCTATTTACGTGTAGTTTTGCGGTGTGTGTGTGTGTGTGTGTGTGTGTGTGTGTGTGTGTGTGTGTGTGTGTGTGTGTGTGTGTGTGTGTGTGTGTGTGTGTGTGTGTGTGTGTGTGTGTGTGTGTGTGTGTGTGTGTGCGTGCGCGCGCGCGCGCGCGCGTGCACGAGTGCGTGTGCGAATCATACTACTAATTTCTAGATGTCAGGAAAGCAAAATCTCGAAAATCTCGAAAAAATCTATGTTTTGAACATAGTTTTGATCAGAACAAAAAACGTTTGTTCAGGATTTTTCGATATTTATCATGTTTCTGAATTTTCAGACCTGAACGAAAACATGTTTTAAAGCATATGCTAACAACCATAAAAGTTTTTTTACGCCGTTTGACTTTCTGCAGTGTGAATAAAAGTAAGTAGGGCTACAATACAATTCATAAGTCGTTTTTATGTTTCGGTATCAAATACGTTTCTATGCGGCAGTGATTGATTCTTGCCCGGCTTTGCATGTTTGCCTCACCCAAGTGAAGAAACCGAATTTCTACAAGTAACAAAACCATATCGCATAAACAAATGTTTCAAAATACCAATATTTAAGAAAACTTAACGTGTCTTTACTATTATATATGACATAAAAATCCCAATTCGTCATAGTTATTACATTGATATCTGCATAAATTAACAATTTAATGTTTAAAATTATTTTAAAAATACGAAAATGAATCCTTACCGATGTGATCTTATTATGTAAATTAAACTGAAAACTGCTGTACATCCTTTCTCAAAAAGAGGAAAGAATGGTCGATGGTTTCCGGTATTATTCAAATTTTCCACTCCGTGAAGGAATACATTGGAACATACATAAGCATTTCTGTATAGTAAGATCGGTGCACATTTTATGTCTCTGGGCTGTGGGCCTTACCACAATGGACGCTTTAATAGTTCTTTTTTTTCATTTGAGTTTTAGTAAACAGTTAATTTGACTAAAATAAAGGATAATAATTATAAAGAATAATAATATTATAATTTACCGGGAATATGTACATACTAAACAGCAGGTGTGACTGAAGAGCAGTATCCTATTATTTGCAGGCGCTTTAGTTGTTGCTGTAATGTAAACATATCTGTCGCGGGGCTTCTAATCGCTGACGTGTTTTCAACAATTTATTTCTTCATTTTACACTTTTTTTGAAAATGTGCCATTCATAATCAAAAAATGCCATCATAATCAACATTAAAATCAGCATAAATTAGTGTTTAAAATTTTCAAATTACATTGAAAATACGGAAACGAAATTTAAAAAATACCTTATGATTTTTTAAAGATTTGTAATGGACGCCATTTTGACACTGTTTATCGATTTGTTCACGTTTAATACCAAAATCGATTTTTGTGTCAAGTTTGACATAATTTTTCTTCGTTAAATTATTTAAATATGTTTTCCATATGAATACATTAGAGTTATTTACGCAAAAAAAACTCTTTCTTAAATTCTTGTAAAATCATGAAAACAAGTTTTGAATCAACATAATTAGTTATGATATTAAATGAGGTGGCACTAACTGCCGTCCTTTAAATTCCTGAACAAACTGAAATATGCATAATTTTCGATTCTTTCTTGCGAATTTCACGTCAACAATGAGCTGTTAAAACTGCAACATGGTAGACCTTCAAGTAAGCACCTCTAAATCACTTTTGCAGTTGTGTTGTGTATTCTTATATTACGTCTGTATCTTGACATGTTTACGTTCGCAGTTTTAGTCCTATTTGTCTAAAACGTGTCACCAAAATAGATTTCGGCAAGAGCTTGGACATGTACGTTAACCAGCAAAATCAGTTGAGCGGTTTCAAAATGGCGGTCATTTTAATGCTTTAAAAATTCAAAACTCTTGTCTTAAATATTTTTTAAAATTCTGACTGTAAATATTTACTTATTTTCAAGATGGCGGCCTCTGATTTAACGATGACGAGTGTACGCAATTTTGTTCAAACGCGTTGTCCAATTGTTTTGAAATTTGGTACGAAGGTACATTGTACAAAGCCCGTACTAAGTATGTGTACGATTTTACCCATTCTCTTACTTTTCAAGATGGTTGGCTTAGATTCAACGTTGAGAGTGTAGTTGATGGTAATTTCCTGTAATACTGACTGAACGGCAAAACCTATGGTAATTTTGACCATTAATGGAGAAAGAGCATAAAATTTCCAATAAAGTTGATCCAGTAACATTTTCGTAAATATTACGGTTACCGGTTAAATTGACGGGAAAAGTTACGAGCGCTGTCGTGGAGCGTTCTGTATATTAATTAAGAATATACTGCGCGGACTGCTGTTCTTTGAACAAGTAGTATGCAATAGCGCTTCTCTCAGAGTCCTCTAGCTAAAACCAAGAATCTAATAATATATTTTTTTATAAGAAGTATTAACGTTTTATTTTAATTTTTTCCAGAGTAATAAGCCCATCATGGAGAAGAGACGCCGGGCACGGATAAACCACTGCCTCAACGAACTGAAATCCCTAATTTTGGACGCACTTAAAAAAGACGTAAGTTTATTATAGAGAATGTATCACAACTTCAAATTGAAAATACACTAATGTAGATAGAATTATTTTTATACATACACTTTCCCCAAACAAAAGTTTAAAACTATGTTTTTATCAAATCGAAGTTAATGAAACTATGACAAAGCGTGTTTTCGTAGTTATATTTTCGATGACTTCTGTCAGTATAATACTAACGCGTTTCGACAAAAACGTCCATCTTCAGTCTAATAAAAGGCGTCGGTAAATACAATAATGGCACCCAGTTACCTCGCGTACGTAACAGAAGCGAAAATCATAATATTTTTGCATGTAATACTTTAAAAATATCCTATTTCACTGTAATGCATTAACATTAAAAACTTACAAATTTCATTGAAATATGTAAAGCGAACCCTGACCGCCGATAGATTTGTTTATAGTAGACTTTACAAATTTACAGTTCACCAAAATGATGGCGAAATCAGATTTTAAATAGTGTAAGATAAAGAAATTGGAAATTTTGCTTCTATCACGTCAGTGAGAAATGTCATTATTTATTACATTCCGATATCTGTATATCTTCTTTATCTAAGCTTTTTTGGTGTATGCTAACATTTTTTTTACTCATTTTAATTTTCAAGGATTTTTTCTGACGAAAATTGCAGCATCGTAATTTCCTGAAATCGATCTAACGGTTTTTAACAGTCTTCGCTTTAAAACAGTTTATAAATTGCAAATAAAATAAAACACTATAGCCTATCCCCAAAATATAAACACTATGTAAACAATTATATCACCCCAAAGTGTCATTTGGTTTTGCTTAAATTGTAGTCATAAATGATATGATAACTCGAATATTTTTTCTTTCCAACTTTTGTATATTTTCATTTAAATGAAACTATATTTACTCAATAATAATATTTTTTTAAATAACTGTACTGTATTCATTGCCAAAGCCTGAGTGTAAACACTCGTCGGCTTTTCTGATCTTTGTTCGTGAGTTCGGGACTGCAGTTACTGCAGTAAGCGTTAGCCCAACTCGTATAAACTATACACTGTCATACAAAAAACATTTCCCCACCCTGTAAAACAAATTTACAGTTTAGGAAATCGAAATTACCATTATCGTGTTTGATTTGCTCGATCGGGCGGTATTTAGTTTGTGTGTTTGTTACACAGTTTTGGCTAAACACATTGTCCGAGTGTTTTGAAATTTGTTATGAAGATACCTTGTATAAATCGCATATGTAAGATTTTTTCCCATTCACTTCCGTTTCAAGATGGTAGCCTATGATTAATGGTGTACGAAGTGTTAACCAAACGCTTAGACCGATGTTTTGAAATATGGTACGAATATATCTTGTATAAAGTCCGATCGACGTTTGTGTAAGATATTTTCCCATTCACTTCCTTCTCAAAATGGCGGCCTGTCATGTAAGGGTGACGAATGTACGCAGTTTGGCAAAACGCATTGACCGGTTATTTTGATATTTAGTACAAAACTACCTTGTATGAAGCTCGGAAGACGTATGGGTATGGCGTATTCACATTTACTTCCCATTCAAGATGGCGGGCTTTTATTTAACTATGAGAGTGTATTTCTTCACTGAACGGCAAGACCTATTACAATTTCAATCGCTTCGTGAAGAAAGAGCATATTTCCAGTAAAGTTAGTACAGTAACATAACCGCAGTAAATATTGCGGTTACGGGTTAACTTTGCGGAAAGGTTACGAACGCTGTCGTGGAGCGGTGGCCATGTCTACTGTTCTTTGAACACTAATAATACAAATATTTTAAAAAGGGCATTCAGTCTCCATTCAGACGTTTACAATTTTTCTCACAACGTACGACTGCATCTATAATTCCCACTCCCACACCGGCGCTTCTGTCAAGCGAACCGTGTAAAAACCGATTTCGATAGGTTTGGAAAAAATCTTTCGATTAGACACTGTTTTATTTAGTAGCATTTCAATTGACTCCAACAATGGTAAAATGTACGTGAGAAATATGTTTCTTTCATCTGGATTCCCACAACTCTTTCTCTCTCTCTTTCTCCTTTGCACGGTAAAGTGGCATTCTCCGTCTCCCTTGCACCTTCCCCTCCTTTCTCGAGAAGGTTAGTTTCATAGCTTTCCCACGAACCCTTGTAACTGGTACACACTGGCTCTATAACAACAGAACCGTCCTTATCTTTGTTGATTTAACAGAGTGTACTTTGTCCGACAGATAAACAAACCCATTCTCACTGCGAACAGCTGACTAGACTTTCACAAACAACTGTTAACTTTTATCAGTTTGCCGAACAAATTTATAGTGTTCACGTGCATTTAACTTTCCCACTATTGAGACAATATGTTCTCACGTTTTGTGGTGAGCCGAAATATCGATATGACTCTTCTCTCGGATACTTCAGACCGCCGAAGTGATTTTTGGAAAAAAACAGTTTTACCATAGTACCGATTAAAATACATGTAATTAATACAAACGTTTATAATCATTGTTGTAATATTGCTAGTTTTTAACAACATAACCTGAAACTTATTATAACCTATCTGTCCAATGAAATCAGCTGATCGTTACAAATTAAAATAAAACAACTGATCTTTTACTATAACTACAGTAAATAATATCTAAGCTAGGTTCGCGTATTTATTTATTTATTTAAACAAAACAAGATATCTGTAAGCATCAAACTAATTATATATTCAGCAAAAATATCACTAACAACAGCTTCGCTTCTATCGGTAACTCCCCGAGTTCCACACGAGTACTTTTTTTATTTACAGATTGAAAGAATAAACCTACTTTATTAGGGAATTTCCATTGGACAATGATCTAATAAGGACCCAGACACGAGCCCTTGAAATTGGCGCCGATCCTGACCTCAGATTTAAAGGGTCGTTATTTTTTAATTTGCTTAATGTGTGTGTGTGTGTGTGTGTGTGTGTGTGTGTGTGTGTGTGTGTGTGTGTGTGTGTATGTACTGTATTGAGTTAATTTGTACTGTATTCTTTTGATTTGTTTAGTTCTGATATTGTACGCTTGGACTTGCACTCTATATGAATTTAATATTTAGCTCATAAGTTCTATAAAACATAGGTGGAGCTAGTTTGCATGGTCAAGCATGTGCATTTATTGTTATTAAATGTACTAATCACATTAATGTAAAATTTTTATGTAATATATAAAAAAAGATCATAAAACCATAAGATTTGTAACACTTATTGTAGGCCTATTAATAGAATAATATTTTTTAAAAGTATAATAATAAAAAAAATCATACAGATAGTGATGAAAATGCGCTACTTTTTTGAAAATTCGCTTCTATCACTCAGCAGGATAGCTGATCGTCCTACATTGTTATTATTATGTAGTTTATATTTTAAAAATAGAATAAGTAAAAGTTAACATTATTGCAACACAGCCACCGGACCACATATTCAAATAATTAGGATTATGACCTATTTTCCCGGCTAGTGGTAATTTTTACACACATCGTGAAGTCTACGGCGGTTTCGAAAACTTACTGTTTCATCTTCAGGTCGTAATACAAAATGTCATATCTCTCTGTCGAGGTCGTCACAAAGTTGAACAACATTAAAAACACACGTGTGTTTTCAATGTTTTGTTTAACTTTGTGACGACCTCGACAGAGGGATTTGACATTTTCTATTACGGCCTGAAGATGAAACAGTAAGGTTTCGAAACCGCGGTAGCCTTTACGAGGCGAGTAAATGGACCACTGGACGGGAAAATAAGTCATAATCCTAAACGTTAGCTGCTGTTACAGCGGAAACGTTAGGATAACTCGTGTTTAGCAGTTGTGTTTTAGTTAATTTACTGTACTGTATGTCTGGCTTTTTTTTCCAATGATTTTATTTAATCAAAATATTATTGATTACAGCCTGCCAGACACTCGAAACTGGAAAAAGCAGACATTCTTGAAATGACCGTGAAACACTTACAAACAATCCAACAACAACAGCTGACCATCGCCATGGCGACAGACCCTACAGTAATTCAAAAATTTAAAACCGGGTTCAACGAATGCGCGACAGAAGTGAGCAAGTATATCGGAAGGATGGACGGCATCGAGGCTTGCGTGAAACAACGCCTGGTGTCGCACTTGGCCAGCTGCGTGTCAGGGCTGAAGAAGATGCCGACCCTTAGCGCGCCCACTTCGAGTAACCAGAGCCTCTTTAAGAGCTTCACCAATGCCACGGCTCAGCAGAGCACCATACCTTCCGAAGACGTGAACAACAACCACGCTTCCGCCCGGTTGCAGATGATGACCGGTGTACAACTCATTCCGAGTCGGTTACCGACCGGCGAGCTCGCGTTGCTTCTCCCGAATCCTCAACAAATACCGGGGAATATGATATCTTTCTTCCCGCCGCAGGAAACGAATTTGGTGACTACCACATCCGAGGCGCAAATAAATACCCTGACCGGTAAATCCATAGACCGTCATCACTTCAGCGCGTTCACAGCTGTTAACCGTGATAAGCACTTACTGCGCTCGCCTCTGCACAGCCCGTCGTCGTCCACACCTTCCACTTACTGCGACGATTCCACTGACCAACCTTACCCGAGTCCTAACAACTTTCAAGAAGTCTCATCGACGTCAGAACAGGATAAAATAAAACCGGAGATTTACGATGGTTCGACATCTCTGCAAGTGAAACCGATCGAAAACCTACTTCAGTTATCCACAGATTATCAAAACGAACCGCGTAAAGTGTTGTTCCCGGAAAGATCACCCGCCCAGAACTTGCACACACCCCTCACCGTCATCACTTCCGACAACGTTATAAAACCATCGCTGTCCAAATTTAAAGACGTTCGTTTCCAACACCCCGCCAATATTAACAAAAACCCTCTGGACTTTTCCGTCAAAAAAGAATACGCCGCTTCGTTGCTGAGCGGAGTGAAAAGACCTTATACCGAAGACAACTCGTCGAATCTGCTAATGAAATCGGACAGTCCTCTAAAAGTAATGAAATTTTCTTTCGACGAAGACAAAACTTTGGACCTG
Organism: Callitettix versicolor; assembly: GCA_022606455.1. Classification (NCBI taxonomy): domain Eukaryota; kingdom Metazoa; phylum Arthropoda; class Insecta; order Hemiptera; family Cercopidae; genus Callitettix; species Callitettix versicolor. Next base: position 52,330,786 of record CM040190.1, on the reverse strand, counting down.
AGAAATGATCCCAATCTCGGCGAGAGCTCAAGACCGTCTACCTCCAGTTCGGACGCCACCAGAGACATGTGGAGACCTTGGTGAATCAGTTAAAGTACTCCTTGAAATATCTGTCATTTGTGATACACTTCCTGATCTTGTATAGCGATTTAATTTATTTATAAAAATCTTAGTTTATATTTTTCTTCAGATAAATAAAAAAAATAATGTCTAGTAATATATAAATTTAGTTTAGTATATATGTCAAGTGCACTTATAGAGTATTTATAATTTAATCAAAAGGTAAACGAGTTTCAACAGTTAGTATTACAAAATATGTTGGCAAAACGTAATATTGCTTTTTGTAGACCTTTTGTTTTAAGTATTTGTTTACTGTTTTGTAGAAATACTTTGAAGAAATAGAAATATCTACCCTTATTTATTAGTAGATTTTAAAAGACTGTTTTAGAAATAATTTTATTTTGTTTTAAGCTAGTATTAAAGTACAATAAAAACAAATTACAAAAACTAGAATACGCCTTTGCTTAATCCTAAACTAAACTGTGCTCGAATGTTGCACAAACTTTTCTCACGCCAGGTTTGGATTCTTTTCAAGTAATTCTAAATATTTTTAAACGACTTAAACTGAGATTGCTGTGTTAGGCTGGGTTCACATTTTTAACAGTTAAAGTCTCCCGTCGGTTATGGAATTTCAGGCGAATATTTCCTCCTCAAATATCCAGTCACTATGCGAGGCCTGCGCAAATATACAATGTTTACTGTAATGCGCCTGGTGTCGGCGACTTTTGCCCAATTACGATATGTTACGTAAAATATGACAGAGAGGCTTAATGGTGCGAACGTTTCGCTTTTTTTACATTCAATTATTTAAAAAATACGGTTTAGAGACTATTGAAAACCGGTTTAATTTCTCAAAATCTTTTCATCGGATATTATTTTTTGTTTTGTTTTAAGACGACAATCACATTGAAACTATTATCGCCTCCTCAAACGTAAAGTGTTAAAGTCGTAAGTGTAGTGTTATAAGTGTAAGTGTGTGTTAGATTCGAGTACCGCGAGGGACGTCTAAATCCTCTCAATAGGTGGAGCTAGTCTGCACCCCCTGCGGGAGCATTGGATTTTTCTCGTACTTGACTCGAGTCAGAGCACCATATTTAGACAGAAGAAATATCTGGTTCGAGAATTAATCGAAAAGGCGAAACAAAAGTTCAGAGTTTATTTTCGTTTTCAAATTTTTTTTTTTGAAAAATGAACTATTAAAGCGACTATCATGGTAAGTCTCTGGACCTTCAAATGAGCGCCGATAATCATTTTTTGTGGGGACGTTAACGCGAGTGTGTGTGTAACGTTTTGTTTTTGAAAACCTGATTTTACAATCGTAAGCAGCACCAAAATTTGCATAAATCAATGTTTAATATCTGTTGAAAATATGAAAATGAATTGACTGCGGTCAAGGTTCATTTTCATATATTTTTTTGGAATTAATTTTAAACTTTAGTATGCCAATTAGGCCCGGTTTCAGAGGTACCAAACATCAGAATTCAAGTTGCTCACTGAGAATATTTGCGTTTATAATTATAAGTAAACTTATTAGAATGATGATCCGCATGGAAACGCTCGCTGGTGGTGGCATCTTGCGGCAGAGTATTAAGCTACATTTAAACAGATTATAGTACTGTATTTTCTCAAATGTCTCTACCCTCTGTCCTTGCAGCTTGCAGCGTTCGTAGCGGTAGATAGTCCAATTACTTGGACTTTAGCCGTTAATGTCAAGCACGCTATTTATAATGGTGGCTGAACTTCTAGTCCGTTTATATTCTATAATAAGGTCTTATAAACTGTGCGAGTGTCAGGATGTTGTTCAAAGGCTGCGCATAACGCAAGTGCAGCGATCCCATTAAAATTGCGCATAAATTATTAAAAAAAAATTATTAAAACAAACAAAAAAAGGACCAGTGACCCTGTAATATTTGTTCGTTTTAGAACTCAACACTGTTTTTAAAAAAATTGTTATTGTCAATTATAAGTATAAATTTGTGTAATTAGGATTATGACCTATTTTCTTCCGTCTAGTAATATTTTTTTAATCCATCTACATTTTGTATTACGGAATGAAGATGAAACTGAGTTTCGAAACCGCGGTAGCCTTTACGAGGTGAGTAAAAAAAAGACCACTAGACGTAAGAAAATAAGTCGTAATCCTAATTATTTAAATATGTGGTCCGGTGGATATGTTGTAATAATGAATTATAAATTTTCAATCAAAAAATTGTATAAACCCGCTCTTAAAATTTAAAAAAACGTGTTTAGTTGGTGGGTTAAAACAAACAAATTTAACCGAAAAGGTTCCATGTAATTTAAATCATAACGTTAAGAGCTAGACTTTCATAAAATGCAAGTTTTGGACGTTACATGTAAAAAGTGTTTCCCTCCTTGACCTTCCGGTAAGTAAGACATGTCAAAATATATTTTTTTCAGTTTGAGGATTCGACTATATCAAATATTTTGCACGTTGAGCTTTGGAGAGCTCTCTGGCCGGTCCTAAACTTAGCACAAAATCCGATTTGTATAATAGCTTAAACAAGTACGTTTTTCAGACAAATTCGGACGACCTTTAAAACGATCATAACTTTTGTTCTCTCATATTTTTTTAGATCTCATTTCACAATTGTAACCAGCGTTAAATTAGCATTCTATTTTACATGCTATTAAAATACTAATTTATGCAGATTTTCATACTGATTGCGACGGTGAAATTAGTTTTAAAAAAATCTTAGGTAAAATGTTATTGTTAGAAATTGCTACATCACTTCAGCTGATTGCAAGAAAGCAGCTTGCAAGGATTATTTCAAATTGAGTATGGTATACCGATTTCGGTTATGCATCCATAAGAAGAAAGTTTGAACTAATATTGACAGTTTACTTTGTTATTTACCTATAGCTCTCAAAAACTTTCCTGGGAGAGATAGTCCTTTACATTTTATTTGAATTCTTAAGGGCACCATTAAATAATATGTGACAAATATAAATATTATGAAAACAGTATCAAACAAACACGATATTTTAAACTACTTAGTGGATTTAGTTCAAAACTAAAATGTTTGAATTAAAAATGACCCCCAAATTATTTAAATTTAGCTTGGAATTTATTTATATTTAACTTGGTACCAGCATGAACAATTTCATCAACAAATGTCAATTTTTACAGTATCAATATTTTGCACGACAGGTAAAAACGATATTTTTTGCCCTATAGTATATTTTACTTTAGCTGGAAATCAGAACAGATAATTTTTTTTCGTTCTAAAATATCGGTAAATGAATTCTGTAATACAGCATTAGTTACAACAGAGCTGCAATACGTGCTGCTACCTAGCGGATTTTGCACTAACTGTACAAGTTAGTACTAATAAGAGAATTTGGGCAACAAAATATCAGAAATTAATTTTTCTTGTTCACTGTCAAGTTATTTTTGAATATAAATGGACGATTAATTGGAATGTAGGTGTAAATACTTTAATTTTGTTATTTAAAATAATTTTTTAATTTTGTTAGTGAGTTATTGGTAAAAATAATGTCTTCGCTGACGTGATGGAACCGAATCATCAAATGCATTTTTTTAATCTTACCTTTTTTTTGAAATTATGATTTTACGACATAAACTGCATTAAATTCTGCATATACTAGCGTTTTAAACAAGATTGAAAATATGTGAATAACCCTGATCGCAATAGTGTTATTCGCAATACTTTTTACGCAATAGCATTGGTTAGGTTATTAACGTATTCTTTTTTCTATTTTGTATATCTTTTGGTAATTATATCGTTTTTACATGTTTGATTATTACTTGTAGGCATTAAATAACAAACACTTATATATATATATATATATATATATATATATATATATATATATTTTATATATAAAAAAACATTAATGACTTTTGATGTCACCTTATTTACCACACAATAATAATGGATAGGTTAGGTTAGGTTATATTATGATAAGTTAAGTTAGGTTATGAGGGTTATTTTTTTAAATTTTCCGATTGGTTTCTGATTACTTTTCCGAACTTTGAATTTAATTTCTAATCAATTTCTAACTTATAAGGAATGATATATTTAAAAATTCAATAAGTTGGATGTGTGTGGGGGGAATAGTGAATAATACCTATATTTTAAAGACACCTCAAAAAATAATCTAGAGATCAAGATCGGCTCTCATTTCAAAGACATGAGTCTGGATCTTGTCAATTTCGAATAAAAATTCACTAAAAAAGATTTTGTTTAAATGTTAATTATATATCCATCCAACTAAATTCAAGGTAAGTCTACTTAGATTGTAAAAAAATCCAAGAAATGTATACGTTAGGAGAAAAATTAAAATGAACCCTGACCATCTTTTGGTTTGCTTTATTTTTAGACTTACTCTTGACCTTGAACCTGAAGGTTTCAGTAGTATAGGATGATATATGTAATTTTTAGTAAATTATTTTAAAATAGCATTCAAATCCTATAAAACAACAGCTGATGCTTAATTATTGACAATGTTTAATCAGCCGGTATAATAATCTTAAATATCAATTAACTTTGTCAAAAATTAATTCGTACAAAAGAGATATTTGTTTATTTAACCCTTCGCTGAGCGCGCCCAGGTGTATCACACAACCAAGATCGCCGCGGCAATTTGGCCGTAATACCTAATTCCGCTTTGTATCCTTGTAAACCAATTTTAAGTGGACACATTCATTATTTTTATTATACTTTGTTTCTAATTGATTTATTTTAATTCTTAGTTTATTAATAGTTATATTTATTTAAAAAAAATATAATATTTGAAACATAGATAATAGTTAATGAATACAAACACTTATCTGAAAAAGGATTTCATTTTATACAAGAAACATGACAAATATTACGGAATTCTTAGTGGTCACACTTATAAAAATACTAAATTTATAAACAAAAAATTTAAAAATTAATATTTACAAATTTAATCTGAATCAACGTCCATTGCTTCAGCTTCGTGCAAAACAGTTTGTGCAAACAGCGGTCATCTGTCTGTGATTCTTAAAACATTCTTATTACATTCTTTGCAGACAATTTTTGTTCTGTTATTTTTGTGTGGTCCGCAAATATGACAAATAGGTCTTGGTACTTGAGCCTGTTGATTTTCCAATAACTTATATTTTCCCAAAAAAACTTGAAGATCTTTTGGAAGAGTTAGGATTGTCACTCTAGCTTTCAAGTGTCCATTCATAAAACTGAGTGCCATTTTTTTCAAAAAGTTTCGTCTTCGCTCACTGTAATCCAGATGGTTGAATTTGTAAATTATATTTGCTTTTATTCCGGCAATGTCTAAATGCCGATAAAAAGGACCATTGTCCAACGTCTCGTGCTTCAGGATGTCGAGTATCTGGCACACATTTGATCGACAGTATCAACGCCACATTTTGTAACGTTATAATCCAAATTTACAATAAATAGACTTTTTGGAATCTTTGTCAATAGTATAGAAATACGATAAAAAATACTAAACTAAAACACTAAACACAAAAAAGAAGGATAAAAGTATCTATGTATGCACAAATATAGTGAGAATAACACAATGAAAGCAGTTACACAATTGGGCGAGCCGCGGCAACTTGGCCGCAGACGTTAACAATCTCGCATTCATGCCTTATTTCCAGACGGATTGAAGATAAGGGGGTATTATTTTTATACAGTTCGTGTCCCTCAAGGTGGTCTTGACAAATACTCAAAGCCCTGAAAACATTTCTCCATCGATACCTACCGTAAGATGTGAAAATAAAAGATTGCGGCCAATTTGCCGCTATCGCGTCCACTTAAAGGTTAATATAATATGAATAATGATTGTCAAAGTACATACGAGGTTTGTCCAATAATGATTGGTCGAATATGGTACATTACGGAGAGTTAAGCCACGCGCACTGGCCTCACGTGAGAGTTGTTTATGGTGATAATGCTATGAAGAAAACAGCCATTTTCAAGTGGATTAAGCGCTTTAAAGAAGGTCGAGAAGACGCCACGGATGATGCAAGAATTGGACGACCTTCAACCTCTTGTGTGCATGAAAACATTGATCGTGTGCGGCGTCTTGTCCTTACTGATCGCCGAAAAACTGTCCGAATGATAGCTGAAGAACTAACTTTAGGAAAATCAACAGTGCACACAATCTTAACCGAGCATTTGGGCTTAAGAAAAGTTTGTGCGAAAATCGTGCCAAAACTGCTGACTCCGCATCAAAAGTTGAGAAGAGTCGAATGTGTTACTGACTGGAAAAATTCCATGGAAAATGATGTTGGATTCTTAAATAGGGTTATCACTGGTGATGAATCGTGGTTTTTCGAGTATGACCCCGAATCGAAATCGCAAAGCATGGAGTGGAAAGCAACAGGTGAAGCTCGAACAAAAAAATCAAGGAAAAGCCGATCAAAAATCAAAGTCATGCTCCTGGTTTTCTTTGATATCAAAGGTGTTGTTCATCATGAATTCCTTCCTGAGGAAAAACGGTAAATTCTGAGTTCTACCTTAACGTTCTCAAGCGTTTGAGAGATCGAGTGCGTCGTCGTGCGACCACATTTGACTCAAAACGATGGATGGATTCTTCATCAAGACAATGCACCCGCACATTCGGCTTTGATTGTTCGCCAGTTTCTGGCTAAAAATTCAATCACTATCCTTGATCATCCCCCTTATTCACCGGACCTCGCCCCCTACGACTTTTTTCTATTCCCTAAATGCAAAAATGTGATGAGGGGACAGCATTGGGAAGATGTGGACACAATAAAACAAGAAACGACGAGGAGACTGAAAAGCCTGACTTCCGAGGACTTCCAAGCAAGAGTGGAAATGGGATAAGTGCATAGCAGTGAATGGAGAGTATTTTGAAGGGGACAAAATCAATGTAGATGAAATTTTGTAAAATAAAGTTTTTATGACCTTAGTTCGCGTATTTATTGGACAAACCTCGTATATTGTGCAATGAAATAAAAACAAACAATAAACTCGTGTATAATTTTCCTTTTTTCGAAAAAACCCGGTTCTAACGATTATGATATAATTTTGGAATATAACATTTGCGGGCTCAAAAAACCTTGTTGCATCTTACGTTTGGAATTTTTTTCTTTAGGAAAACGTCAATCTAAATCTACGTAAAAATCTAATATAAAATTTCATCAGAACGAAGCTCGCTAATCAGACACAATAGTACTGCATTTAACCATAATCATTACCCCATTCAGAGAATCGAATGAAAATCAAAACATCATTTTGAAATCAAGGCACCTGAATACTAATATATTTATCATAATCTGTAATAAATGTTTATACGTCGTGTAGGAAGAAAGTAAAAACAAATAGCTTCGTTCTTCTAAATTAATTAAATTGGCAATACAGCACAATTTATTACATAAAATATGATGAGTGCTGCTATCTGACGGAGTTCTTACCAACTCTCCAGGTCAGCGTTAATTTAAAGAATTTAAAGAAAATAAATCTTCCTACACGAGTGAACCTAAACACAAATTCGTTACCCAGTAAAACATTTAAAAATGTAAAATTCTGATTTAAAAATTATTCAATGTTAAAATGTGCAAAACAGTATTTTTATTTTCAAATTTCATTGGAAATTCAAAAAATGAAACTGTTAGAAGTCAGGGTTGGTTTTTTGTATTTTCAATTTAATTTGAAAGTTTAAAATGTTATTTTTATACAAAGTTCTATCGCTCATTAACATGTTTGGATTCATATAAAAAATATATATTAGATACTATAGTTAAATTATTTTTTAAATTAAAAAATTTAAATTATATTTTTTTACGACTTCAAAGCAAGTAAAACACTGAATTTGGTACACTGTCCCAAAAGTTATACACTGCGTAAACTACTTTCTTATCTCCATTTACCTTCAATAGATTTTTGAATGTTTGCACTTAACCAGATAAAATAACATCTATTAATAGAACTTGTGACGTACAACGCACAACTTTAGATAAACTCGCCTCTGTACAAGAGATTGCAACAGATTCTATTGTTATATTTAGAATCTTGTATTTTTATTTATAAGATTAGGTTATTAATAATACGCGGCACGCAGCTGTCTCGCTGACATGATGGAAGCAAATTGTCAAAAGTATTTGTTTACCTTAACCTTATTTGAAATTATCATTTCACAGTCACAATCAGCATTAAAATCTTCACATATTATCACTTTATATTTTTAAATTATATTGAAAATATACCATGACCAATGTGAAATTAAATTTCTTAAATTGAAAGGGTTTTACAGATTCAAAATGCCAATGCATACAGTATGAACGATAAAATCTTATTTTCAAAATAATTTAAGACAAAAAAGATATTAATTTAATAAAAAATTGTAAAGGTTGACATTTTGAAACTGTTGAACGAATTTCGCTGGTCAATAAATGTGTTCAAGTTATTACGAAAATCGATTTTTGAACCAAGTTTGAATTGGACTAAATTGCGAACGTGAGCGTGTAAAAAGCACACAAACATTGATTACAAATTGAACAACTCGTAAAAGTGATTTATACGTCAAGATAGATGTTACTTTCTAAGTCCCGGATTTGGGGTTTACCGATACTTATCCAATAAAGGCATAATTGCTACGAATATAAAGAATGAAACAAATTCAAATTCAAATCTGTTTTTATATCTCCTGAATTCAAAAAAGTAGTTTTTTTCTTGTATGCCATTTCACATAGTAAACAAATACAGATTTGAAACATTCCTATGACATTTGACACGCAAGTCAAATTTGCAGATTTCTCGAGTTCATTAAAAAAATTAAAATACATTTATTTCTTCTAACATAACTCTTCAAAATCGACTATAACTGCGCCAATAGTTTTCCTTAAATGACCTCAAACGTAAGGGGTGCTATTCTTCCCCCCCCCAAAAATCGTGCGCTATAGAAACAAACCGGAAAATCAGCGTAATTTACGAAAATTGGGTTGTCAGATTTTTCACATTGAAAAATTTAGTGCACAAAATTTTTAAATAAAAGAAATTTATCTTTCGACAATAAATCGAAAAAACTAAAATAAACCCTGACAGCCTTCGCTTGGTTTTGTTTTTCGGTTTATTCTCGATCCGTAAATTTTTTTTGATTTAAAATTTGGTACACTGAATTCAGTTATGAATCTTTTCAACATATTGTGACCATTATTTTAGAAATCTAATGAACAGTTTTCCATTGGGGGGGGGTGAATTGTGTAGAACTTTGTGTGATACTAAAAGAGAAACGTCTCACATCGTTCTGTTATCGAACCTTCGCCTGCGGCCTCGGTGTAGATACTTGTCTCGCTATACAAAACGAGAATATATTTTATCAGTTTTATTGGCGATATTTTAACTCCTTTAAAGTAGTTTAGACATTTTTCCAACTGTGAAATAATACGTTTTGACATATGTTGCCAGTATGAAATGTGTTAGGGCCCTTCAAAACCTGTTCTAGTGGATATATTAAGGGTTTAACTATAATAGCCACTTCAAAAACAAATTTTCCAATGACGAAATTCATATTTTCAAATTAGTTTTGGACACGAAGCTGTACAAATAATTTAATTGATTTGAAATGAATTTACTCTGAGTTTTTTTATTGACATGTCTGCAATTTCATTTTTGTATAAACACTCTGTGACTCGAAATTTATTCGTAGTCTATTATTTAGCGTATGATCTCTTATGATCCATACCGTTATTCTTTTAGCGAATTTTTGCTAATTTAGCGTCCTAAGACATTGTAATGAGCACCAATCCGGTAAACTTGATGATTTTTTGAAGGGTCTATAGGCCCTACACAAAATTTAATACTTTTTTTAACCATTTTTGAGATAAATCCACTGGTGTTTGCTGTTCTTATTCTTGTGTTAATAAGGCATTTGAAAGAGAATCCCATAAAAATCAATATTTCTGGTATATGGGGTAAGTTATGATATAACCAAACACACATTTTCATATCCTAGAATAGGCCAGTGTGTATCCCTAATACTGATGTAGGCCTAATTGACCGAACGAAGCGAGTTCTAGATTTCAAGTCGACGGTTCGGCATGTGGTTTGTTTGTTTGTTTATTACACAGTATTTACCAAACACATATACAGTTTGTTTTGAAATTTGGTACAAAAGTACCTTGTATAAAGCCCGCAAAATATGTTAAAGATTTTTCCCCATTCAATTCCGTTTCAAGATGGCTAGTTCTGATTCAACGTTGAGTGTGTAGTTGATGATAATTTCCAGTAATACTGGCTGAACGGCAAAACCTACGATCATTTTGACTGCTTCATGGAGAAAGAGCATAAAATTTCCAACAAAGTTGCTCCAGTAATATTTTTCGTAAATATTACGGTTACCGGTTAAATTGGCGGAAAACGTTACAAGCGCTGTCGTAGAGCGCTCCGTATATTAAGTAAGAATATACTGCGAGGTCTGCTGTTTTTCGAACTGCTAGTATACTTTGAATACTTCGATAATAATTAGTATTACAAACACAGAATCACGCTCAAGATTGATTTTGTGTGGCGTCACGTCTGCTTTACATAAATGCACGTCATTTCTCGTCAGAGGCATAAAGTTACGTGCGATATTAAAATCGTCTGTCGCGTAGTTACATAGCCCTGACAAAAAAGTACGTCATAAATTTAGGTTTATTTTTTTAATCATCTGCATTGCAACATAAACCAAACGCTTCTTTATGAAACTGTAGAGTAAAAGTATTGAGTTCATGCCAATCGAAGTCAATACCAGCAATTTTTTATTGAAAATTAAGTAATAGAACGGTCATTATGGTAAAAAAATCGCTTCCCTATTTAGCGATTATGCAGCGACTATGAGAATGTCACAAAGCCATATTCGATTATGATAAAGTCACAAAGCTATAATCGATTATAAAAAAGTAACAAAACCAAAAAAAGTAACAAAATCATAATCGATTATAAGAGTCACAAAATCCATAATCGATTATGAGGAAGCCACTAAGCTATAATATATTATAAGAAAGTCATCGATTATGAAAAAGTCACAAAGCCGTTATCGATTATGAGAAAGTCACAAAATCCATAATCGATTATGAAAAAGTCACCAAGCCATGATCAAATATATGAAAGTTAGAGATTATGAAAAAATCACAAAGCCGTAATCGATTATGACATAGTCTTAAAATTCATAATCGATTATGAGAAAGTCACTAAGCCATAATCAATTATAAGATTTAGAGATTATGAGAAAATCACAAAGCCGTAATCGGTTATAAGAATGTCACAAATCCATAATCGGTTATGAAAAAGTCACAAAATCCATAATCGATTATGAAAAAGTCACTAAGTCATAATCGATTATAAGAAAATCAGCGATTGTGAGACAGTCACAAAGCCGTAATCGGTTATGAGAATGTCACAAAGCCATAATCAAATACGGGAAAAAATCACAAAACCTTGAAAGCTTATTAAAAGTAAATATGCTTTCACATTGAGTAAGTTTTTTTTTTTTTTTTTTTTTTGGTGTTTAACGTAAGAGTAAGTAAATGCAGTGGTGTTATGACTAATGTAATAACCTCCCGAATTTAAACAAAACAATCTGTATTAAACGATTTTTGAAGAATAATGTCTTGAATGTGGAAAACGGAGTAATATTAAAATTGTATTACCGACATTTTAATTAGGCTGTAATGTAGACACAAGCCCGGATGTGGATTACAAATAAATGGGTTCTTTGTTTCACACGGGAATACACAAGAAAACATTTGCATATTTTTTTCTAGTTTTAACGTTGTGCTTTTTTAAATTCATAATTACAACGTTGCAAACCATTTGAATAAATATTATTCTTTCTGTTTACTTTGAAAAGGTTTGCGTAGTTTGTAAAGTATGAATAAAATATAACGCTTAATGGATAGAATTTAAACAAATTAATAGCAGTTTTATTTTAAGTAAAAAAATCGTCATTTTAAATTACCATTAATTTTTTACTTTCCGTTGAAAATACAGAAACGAATCTGATGATGGCTGGTTTAATTTTCGAACTTCAATGTAATTTGATGATTTAAAATGCTAATATTTTCAGATTTTAATGCTGGTTGTAATGGTGAAATCGGATTTTCAAAAAAAAGTAAATAAAAAAATATCGTTAGAAATGTGTTACAATCACGTTTGCTGCGTGCATCGATTATGAGAAAATCACTAAGCCATAAACGATTATGAGAAAGTCAAAAACCATAATCGAATATGAAAAAGTCACAAAGCATTCAATTATGAGAAATTAAGCGATTATGAGAAAGTAAAAAAGCTATAATCGACTACAAGAAAGTGACAAAGCTATAGTCTGTTAGAAGAAAATCCATAATCAATTATGAGAAGTAACAAACTCGTAATCGATTATGAAAAAGTCAAAAGCTGAAATCGATTATGAAAAAGTCACAAAGCCATAACGATTATGAAAAATACAGCGATTATGAGGAAGTTACGAAGACATAATCGATTATGTGAAAGTCAGCGATTATAAGAAAGTCACAAAGACATAATCGATTATGTGAAAGTTAGCGATTATGACAGGCACACAAGAAACGTTTCATATAATCATTAAGTAGTAGTGTTTTAACAAACACATTCCTGGCACAACATTGGTTGTAAGTGAATATTCCAGGTAATTTATCACGTTCTCTGTTTGCCAATTAGTGCGGTTATCAAACTTCAGTTAGATTCTAACACTTTTGTTGTTATCTCCGCGCTATTTCGTACCGAATTAAAAACTGTGTAAATTGTTTTGCGAGATGTGGCGCAGGTTTTAGAGAACGTACACAATGATGTAACATAGACGCAATCCATCGTACTTTTAGCATCGTACGCAGCTCTGTGCGGTTATCAAACTTCAGTTAGATTCTAACACTTTCGTTGTAACTGTGTAAATTGTTTTGCGAGATGTGGCGCAGGTTTTAGAGAACGTACACAATGATGTAACATAGACGCAATCCATCGTACGTTCAGCATCGTACGCAGGTCTGTGCGGTTATCAAACTTCAGTTAGATTCTAACACTTTCGTTGTAACTGTGTAAATTGTTTTGCGAGATGTGGCGCAGGTTTTAGAGAACGTAAACAATGATGTAACATAGACGCAATCCATCGTACGTTCAGCATCGTACGCAGCTCTGTGCGGTTATCAAACTTCAGTTAGATTCTAACACTTTCGTTGTAACTGTGTAAATTGTTTTGTGAGATGTGGCGCAGGTTTTAGAGAACGTACGCAATGATGTAACACAGACGCAATCCATCGTACGTTCAGCATCGTACGCAGCTCTGTGCGGTTATCAAACTTCAGTTAGATTCTAACACTTTTGTTGTTATCTCCGCGCTATTTCGTACCGAATTAAAAACTGTGTAAATTGTTTTGCGAGATGTGGCGCAGGTTTTAGAGAACGTACACAATGATGTAACATAGACGCAATCCATCGTACGTTCAGCATCGTACGCAGGTCTGTGCGGTTATCAAACTTCAGTTAGATTCTAACACTTTCGTTGTAACTGTGTAAATTGTTTTGTGAGATGTGGCGCAGGTTTTAGAGAACGTAAACAATGATGTAACATAGACGCAATCCATCGTACGTTCAGCATCGTACGCAGCTCTGTGCGGTTATCAAACTTCAGTTAGATTCTAACACTTTCGTTGTAACTGTGTAAATTGTTTTGTGAGATGTGGCGCAGGTTTTAGAGAACGTACGCAATGATGTAACACAGACGCAATCCATCGTACGTTCAGCATCGTACGCAGCTCTGTGCGGTTATCAAACTTCAGTTAGATTCTAACACTTTCGTTGTAACTGTGTAAATTGTTTTGCGAGATGTGGCGCAGGTTTTAGAGAACGTACACAATGATGTAACATAGACGCAATCCATCGTTCTTTTAGCATCGTACGCAGCTCTGTGCGGTTATCAAACTTCAGTTAGATTCTAACACTTTCGTTGTAACTGTGTAAATTGTTTTGCGAGATGTGGCGCAGGTTTTAGAGAACGTACGCAATGATGTAACACAGACGCAATCCATCGTACGTTCAGCATCGTACGCAGCTCTGTGCGGTTATCAAACTTCAGTTAGATTCTAACACTTTCGTTGTAACTGTGTAAATTGTTTTGCGAGATGTGGCGCAGGTTTTAGAGAACGTACACAATGATGTAACATAGACGCAATCCATCGTTCTTTTAGCATCGTACGCAGCTCTGTGCGGTTATCAAACTTCAGTTAGATTCTAACACTTTCGTTGTAACTGTGTAAATTGTTTTGCGAGATGTGGCGCAGGTTTTAGAGAACGTAAACAATGATGTAACATAGACGCAATCCATCGTACGTTCAGCATCGTACGCAGCTCTGTACGGTTATCAAACTTCAGTTAGATTCTAACACTTTCGTTGTAACTGTGTAAATTGTTTTGTGAGATGTGGCGCAGGTTTTAGAGAACGTACGCAATGATGTAACACAGACGCAATCCATCGTACGTTCAGCATCGTACGCAGCTCTGTGCGGTTATCAAACTTCAGTTAGATTCTAACACTTTCGTTGTAACTGCGTAAATTGTTTTGCGAGATGTGGCGCAGGTTTTAGAGAACGTACACAATGATGTAACATAGACGCAATCCATCGTACGTTCAGCATCGTACGCAGCTCTGTGCGGTTATCAAACTTCAGTTAGATTCTAACACTTTCGTTGTAACTGTGTAAATTGTTTTGCGAGATGTGGCGCAGGTTTTAGAGAACGTACACAATGATGTAACATAGACGCAATCCATCGTACGTTCAGCATCGTACGCAGCTCTGTGCGGTTATCAAACTTCAGTTAGATTCTAACACTTTCGTTGTAACTGTGTAAATTGTTTTGCGAGATGTGGCGCAGGTTTTAGAGAACGTACACAATGATATAACATAGACGCAATCCATCGTACGTTCTGTCGCAAGGAATGAAAGCAAATTTCACCAAAAATAACAAATTTTATTAAAACAACACGCACATTTTTGTAATTTATAATAAATAAAGCCAAATAAAATTCACACTTCGAGTTCAGATTTATAGTGTCTAAGCGCACATTATATACACAACTAGTTTTATTGGCTAACTAGGAGATGTTTATGTAATAAATAATTATAACAGTTTATAAGGCCCAATGTGATCACAGCACTACACCTAGAGTGCAACACTATTAACCATAAACCAACCCAAAAGGCTCACTAGCTCTACGTTGTCAAGCAGCTGAACTACTTCAATATTTTGGTGCTGATAGAGTCAAAACTCAAGTTTTTTGGTTTGATTTTGTATTTCGACTTCTATTGGTTCGATCTACATATTCCTGTGAATGGTATCATTACTGACGTACCATAGAGCTTTCATTATAGCCCTTAGTACTTTATTTTGAAAAGTTTGAATAATTTTAACGTTAGACTTCTTGGTGTATCCCCAAAGAAGTATACCACATAACTATACTGGTTTTAGCATTTGCTCATATAGCAGTAGTTTGTTATGTATTGACAATTATAACCTTCTTCCAATCAGCCAATGCATTTTCCTCAGTTTGATGCCCAGTTCGCGTTTTTTCTTAACTTGTTACTTCCAGCGTAGCTTGACGTCAAGGGTCATTAGATTAGATTAGATATTAGACGAAGAGATACGCGTAGTACAACGGGCACTGCGATCGACTGACCTATTGTGCAAATAAACCTCTTTAAAATACCAAGTTCAGCAGATTGGTGCAGTTCCAGCAACTCACTGACTAGCTCACTCTGCTGAAGATCGCTAGGGTCTTGGAAACCAAAACCCCTAGCCTTCTACTAGCAATAGCCTCACAATCATGAATTGTGTGACCTGCAGTTTCCTCCTCCTTCCTGCACAATTGACACACGGTTTTTCCATGGTATATACCTGTTCTGTTTATATGCACCCTCAGACCACAATGCCCTCTTATGAGCCTCATGAACCTCCTGAGTTGTGCTCTGCCCAGTACATCTGCTGCCCCTTTGAGTCCTCCAAAAAGAACTTTACTTAAGAGACATTTATTATGGGAATGCCCATGAAGATTATCCCATCTTACGTAGTGTTGATTTATAATCCACCTATTAATAGCACACCTGACCAACGATAGATAAATCCCTAAAGCCGGTTCAGGTCCGATAAACCCAGATGCAGATCCAAGTCCAGCCAGTCGGTCTGCCTTCTCATTACCCTCAACTCTCCAATGCCGCGGAACCCAGTGGAGATTTTCCAGGTTGCCTAGGAACAGAGCGTCGAGGTTCTTCCGACACTTCCAGACCAGCTTGGACTGAATTGTAGCAACCGCAAGTGCTTTTATTGCTGCTTGACCATCGGTAAGAATATGGTCCCCGGTCTCATGGCATACACACGAGCACCAGTGCCTGCCTGTGTCTTGGAGCCATCCGTGTACCATACTAGGTCTCCAGAATTTCCCAACACAAAATCTCTTCCTCAAAGGTCAAGTTAACATCAAAGGGTTTTAGATACTATGTGCCATCAAGAGTCATACTAAAATATTTGGCACTATTAGCAAGCAGTACTGTAATATGTCGATTAATATATACTGGCTTATAACCGTATTTCCTATTTGTAAAATTTAAATGTAAATATTTCGTCTCATTAAGCTTGATGCGCCATTTTTTAGTCCAAAAACGTGACATGATCAGCCGCTTTTTTGCATCTACATCTTCCCGAACAGCCAGGATATACGTTACAATTAATTAACAGGAATCAGGATGAGGTTCATCACGTAACTTACAGAATTTGTAGAACTACACAACCCGACAATTATGCACCGAAAGTAAAGCAGTTATCACAAACTTTGGAGATAAAATTATACCGTAAATATTAACTGACTTTTATGTTCCCAGAATCCAATGCGCAGACGTTGGAACAAAAGACAATAAATTCACAGAAAATGTTCTAAAATAACAGTCAAGGGCCTCCGGTTGCGATATTTGTTTGTGATTGTTGGAATCTAAACCAATGTCGATGAAATTTTGCATGTCTGTGTATTTCTATAATTTCTTAAACAATTTTTAATAAAACTTGAGAACGGGTCAGGGGAAAACAGTGAAAGCATCGTTATTGTTGTTTTGAGAAATTCTTTTTCTACATTTTGTTTAAATCCATAAAACATATGTTAACAAAATCGTTTCAATGAAGTGCACAAATTTAAAGGTTAGATATTTATCAATAATGGTGAACTGTTAAAAGATCAACATAAGTATTTCTAAAGCATCTATAATTTACAAAAATAAAATACATCTACAATATTCCCCAACCACATCAATAATTTCGTTTTCAATCCCTTTTTTGATTAAAGGGCACTTCACAAATTAACAAAAAATAAGATTTTTCCAAAATCGGCTTTTGATCAAATTTCGCGATAACTGGCTTTCTTCCTGACATAATGGAAGACAAATTTCAAATAATATTTCTTTCAATTTAACTTTCTTGAAAATCTGTTTAGTAATCATTAAAATCTACAAATATAAGCACTTTATTATTTTAATGAATTTGAAAGTGCTTTTGTTTTCTGTATTGAATTGAAAATACGAAAACGAACCCTGACCGTCGTCTAAATGAGTGGGTTTCTTAATTTCAACTGATTTTTAAAATTCGAAATGCCAATTTACGCAGTATTCAACGCTGATTACAAAGGTGAAATCAGATTTTCACAAATATTGAAAACAAAAAAAACTTCATGAATTTTAAAAAATTGTAAATGCCCGCCATTTCGAAAGTGTTGAACGAATTTTCCTGGTTATCGAATCTTGTCGATATCTATTGACAAAATAGATTTTTATGCCAAGTTTGAAACAAATCATGAACATTCTAAACACACATACACACACACACACACACACACACACACACACACACACACACACACACACACACACACACACACACACACACGACGCTCCAATAGGTAATTTTCAAACGGAAATTCACGATTAGAAGTCATCTATGGTTTAGAAGGACAGTAAATAATAAAAAAATTGAAAGTAATTCTAACTTTTGTTGGTTTTTTTTGTTATTTCTTTCAAACTGTAGAACTGCATTAAATTATAAAAATACATGTCAAAATCTTGATAATTACTTATAAAATGTTTTTGAATATTTAGTTTTTGACATCGATAAGTTTTTGCACTAGTTTTACTCTAGTGATCTGAAAATAGATTCATCCTTTGAAGTATCAAGATAGATTATTTTTACGAGGTCTGTACTTTATATTTTGTTTATCGAGAAATTAAATTACAATTTTTAAAAGGTTTTAATTTCGCTTTAACAAAATCAACACTTTCAGTGGAGCATGCGTAGTTGTTTCCTATCCTCTGATTTACCTTGTGAATGCTAGTTAATGTTTAATTGAATTTATAAGACCGTAGAGTACATAAACTACAGTACAGTCAACTTGGAAAGTTTAGCGAAACAATACATCTGGCTTATTTTAACGCTGTACAGTACAGCAGTGCCAAATAACAGTTGATGGAAATAGAACAAAATGATAAACACAGTCAAGTTAACAACAATAAAGGAGAGAAGCATGCGAAGGTATGCTGGAATGCGGCACGTGGTCTGGTGAACCTAAGTAAACAATGTTAACCTGAGAAAACTTTACGTCAGCACAGTATGCTTATATTTACTCAGTGTTGCCAACTGGCGGATAATTTTGAGACTTTCAGGTACTCATTTTTTAAATAATAACTACAACAAAGTATTCAATTATCAAATAATTTACATTTGTTATTACATCATCACTTTGTTTGGAACACCATCCAGTGATGGAGTCCTATATATTACACACAATGATATGGATACACTTATATAATACACTATAGTTCACTAATATCCAAGGGTTTTGTTCTTTTCAGGCGCCGCACATCCTCCGTGTTATTTAGTAAGCAAATAACTCTTCGACCCCAAACAACGTCAGTGCGAAATTTTGTGCGAATATCTCAAAAGATATAAATTACTATTCGGAAAAACACTCTTTCTCTCTCTCTCTCTCTCTCTCTGTCTCTCTCTCTCTCTCTCTCTCTCTCTCTCTCTCTCTCTCTCTCTCTCTCTATATATATATATATATATATATATATATATATATATATATATTCTTTTTTTTGAGCATTATAGATGATTCGAATGCTCTGCTAATGATGTAATAATAACTAGTTAGACTTATTATAAGAAAGTTGAAATATTATTTATTTATTGAAAAATAAATAGACTTATTATTATATGACAGATGTGAAACGTCAATACTGTCATTTCAGTATATATATATATATATATATATATATATATATATATATATATATATATATATGACTTTGTTAATTGTGGATAATTTTATGTTTAGCTGTGGGTAATTATTACGGTTGAAATTGGCAACACTGAATCTACTGTATGTGAGCAAAGTATCAAACACCTATGTGCGGTAGTTAGAGCGTGTTTGTTATAGAAAATACTAACATTCTTACACCATTCAATTATTACTAACATAGCCGTCTCGGTGGCCATTCAATTATTACTTACACTAGGCTTTCACCCCGAGGACCCGGGTTCGATTCCCGGCGAGGGCTTGGCATTTTCATATGCTATAAATCATCCCATTCATCCATTATCCCATCGTCTGCATTAGCCCTAGTGTGCACAATAGTCGGACGTTAAAAAAAAAAAAAAAAAAAAAAAAAAAAAAATACTAACATACTTCAAAATACTAACATAACATTTAAAATACCAACATACTCGTACTTACACCACTCGCTATTATAAACGGACCAGTAGTACAGCCACCATCATAAAAAGCGTGTTCGATATCAGCGGCTAAAGCCCAAGTAATTTGAATACCTGCCGTTATGAACGCTGAAAACTGCAAGGACAGGGGGTGGATACATCTGAGAAAATAGACATCACTATAATACTTTATACTAATATAATTTAAATACTAATATTTAAATGTGGTTTAACACTCTACCACAAGATGCCACCAGAAGCGAGGGCTTACATATTTCTCGTTTTTGTACTTTTATATTCAATGCTTACAAGTAACAAACTCTGTTACGTTTCAGATATAAAATGAGCTATTGGAACAGTCATTAAGGCAAGATCCTGACCCAGGACTTTGAAATGAGCTCCAATCATAGGTATTTTTTAAAAAGGTCATTAAAAGTTTGTGTGCATGTTTATAGGTATAAGCACTCACACGTTTGTAAATTTAAATTTAGCACAAATATCGATTTGAAGAATAGCTTAGGCATATTAAAGGGATTATTAGTTTATAAAAATTACTAATTTTAGTTCCTTACCTACTGTCATTCTATCGACGTGGTCTCTCTGCTCCCGTCTTCTTTTCTCGCAAACCCACGACGCTTTGGGCTCACATTGTTGCTATAACATATCTGCTGATTTACACCTAAGCAAAATTTTACCAGTCAGAATTGTAACAATTTTTGACAAAAGAAAACACAGTTTACAATCGAGAAATTACTTCAGTCTCAGGAGATGTGTGCAAACACTGAACATATAGATATCCAAGTAGAAGAGGATTTTTTATTTATGGTGAAATATGATTTAAAAAAAGTGTAAACTAAGGTAAGTCGTGGGAAATTCATTTCTATTACGCCAGCGAGACAGTTGCGTGCCACGATTATTATTTTCAGACATTAGTACATTGAATTTTGTACTAAAGCATCATTCGTTCCCTCTTTTATAAAAACGTGTTTCAATAACTTTTAACAATAAAAGTGTTGTTATTAACACTTTAAATTTGAATTAATTTATCAGGTTTCTAAGATTCCTAAAAGCATAAGAAATGTTTTGTAAAACTCCTTTTATAAAATGTGACCTTAAGAATAATTTTTCTTACTGTTATTACTGAATTTCCATTTAGAAAATGATTTATTGAAACAGAGAGATCAACGAAAATCTCTACATAAATTTTTTCACGAACATTATACTTTCTCTAAGTTTCGTTTAGTGAGTGTTAAGAAATGTGTTAAGAGAACAGTGTTATTAAGAAATAAAAAACGCGTTTCGGCAGCTATACTGTTATCTTCAGGGCTATAAGGTACAGCTGATAATCAGCTGTGTTTAAACAGGCAGCACAGTTACGGATGATTCACGTTGATGTTTATTCAGATGTTTTGCTTACCGAAGCACGTTTAAGCTAATCAGTTGATAGTTATGCTGTACTGAGTCACCACGTAGTTTTCAGTTAGGTTAATCACTGCATTAGGCAATCAAGGAATGATTGTGACTCCATAGACTCTGACATTGAGCGAAAAATTTAGAAAAAAGTATTAAGTTCGTGTTGTTGGCACGATTTTTTAGGGTATAACGACTTTACTGATATTTGGTATATTTGTTGTAGTTAGGTAAAATTATTATATATCTCTAAACCATTTTTTAAAAATTAAACCATGAAAATTATTCATTTTTTTAAAGTGAAAATGTCAATACACACACGACGATAAAAAGCACGCGTACGTGTGTGTGTGTGTGTGTGTGTGTGTGTGTGTGTGTGTGTGTGTGTGTGTGCGCGCGTGTGTATGTTTCGCTCCTTACCTACAATCGGGAGCTTCCAACAACCGATATTTTTTTGGCCAAAAAAAAGAACACTTGGAATTGTTTTATGAAATAAAATCTACAAGTACCCAAAACGTATGTATCGTTACATTCCTACAAGCTCTGGTTAAGGGGTTATATCGAGAAAAAAACAGCCGAGTCTCAAAATTTTGGTGAAATTGAAAGTGAGAAAGTTTGTGTAATGTTAATAAACCACTTAATTGAATAGTCTGTCAGTGTAAAAAGTTTTAATCTTTTCTTAAATTGTCTAATTTTAAATAAAATAACATTGAAAAGAACTTGTTAAATAACGAACACCTGAATAAATGTGTGTTTTGAAACATGAACTGAACTTAGTAACTCACTATTAACAGCTACGGAAACTGTGTCATTAACTGTTCAAATGGTTTAACGCCTGCAAATTAACTTGTGCATTTAATTGAGATGTTTATATTTCATTTATTTATTTTTGGAATAAAGAAGTAAGCATAATTAGCTGCAAGCATATTGCTCGCAAGAAGCGAAAGTATGATTTCACCGTCATAATCAACATTAAAAGCTGCTATTGGCATTTTAAATTTTCAAATTACTGTACATTTCACATAAGAAAATGAACCCTGACCGCCAACAGATTCGGTTTTGTTAATTTCAATTTATTTTGAAATTTATAATGGTAATTTATACAGATTGCTATGCTGATTAAAGTGGTGAAATCAGATGTTTAAAAGTCAGTAATATAAAAAAGTTATTCATTTTTCTAAATTTAAAATGGCAAAATTGCCGTTATTTTGAAATACGAACGGATTTTGGTTATTAACAAACTTGTCCAAGCTGTTACCATAATCAATTTTTGTGCATTCGGAGATGTATATATATATATATATATATGAAAAATGGGCACGGAGCTATTGGCTTTTGTTGCGTGATGTCCCGTCACATCGATCGCTGATGGTGAAACAATACCTTGCCGAGCACTCTGTAACACCCTCCGTATTCTCCTGACCTTGCACCACCTGGTTTTCCTGTTTCCAAGGCAGAAAATGATACTGAAGGGACGTTTTGCTGATTCGCAAGAGGTGATTGAAGCGGCTAAGCGAAATTTCCAAAAATTGTATGAACGGTGGAAGAAGTGTGTACACGCTAAGATTAAAATATTATAAGTACTTTCAATGACTCGTTTCGGAAACTTTTTCAACAACCAAGTGTGTGTGTGTGTGGGGGTGACGTAGATGTTATAGGTATATAAGTTGAAGATGCAGGTTTTCTCATTTCGGTTTTAGCGTTAGTCTACAATATTTAATCTATACAAATAGGCCCATATATTGAAATTTACAAATCACAACAACCTTACTGAAATAAATGACTTTGTTACTTTGAATTTCTCACAAAAAGTGATAGTAACATAATAATAACTGAAAGATTTTAACAATATATAGATGAAACTAAAAGAAAGTAGTCAAAAACAAAAATTCTGTTACAATTTATCTTATTTAATCTGTTCAATTTATCTGTTTATTAATTAAAAGAACAATGCAGAAAGCTGATAATGTGATCAACAAGAGATATTTAAAGTTAGACCCCAAATAAAAAAATGTATTTTTTAAAATAAAATATATAAACTGCAATAAATAAATAGCTAATTGTAATAATAAAATAAAAAAATTGTACACAATATACCAGCTTAATACACATATACCAAGTTATCAGCTCATCATACCAGTTTAAACGCACAAACGAAAAAAGTTTACGTGCACTTTTATCCTAGCTAGCTATTTACAAAGCGAACACTTGCTGTGTTAAAATGTCATATCCCCTTCCTAGTCCTGTTACTGTAGTTATACCGTCAGTTAATAGTGAGGGAAGTCTTCGCTCCTGGCAGCGAAGACATGTAAAACAGGTTGCGGTAAAATAGTAGCTGTAATGGATAACTCGTGAAATAACATTAATTTTAAATTCAAAATAACGTTTTAATTTTATTTTATATATTTGGAATAACGGGTGTATGGTTTATATATTGTGTAAGTGTGTATGGTTGGGCTTTAAAAGTATAGGTTTTCTTTTTTTTGTCATCGATAAGCTAGCCTAGCAAGCCAAGAAAATACGTCACAGATAAATTTAACGAATACTCATAAAATGATCATATCCACTCATTTCAAGATATACGTAGCGGGTATTACCATGAAGGTCAATAGCTAATTTTTCCAACAGGAATTCGCTAACAATTGTAACTCAAATCAATCTAATCTTATTTAACTGAATTTCAAAATTAACGACATATCAATTGTCCATTCCAATTGGGTATGTGTATTTTTTCGAATATTAAAAGAAAACAATTCACTTTAAACAAAATTTGAAAACAAGAGTGTCTGTGTTATTTTTTAAGTATGAACTGTTTTCAAGAAATAGACAATTTCGTTGTATCTGATACATAACTGCGCATTACACAAACTTGGAAATGAAATATTATTTAATTTGGAATTCTGTTTGAATCTTAGAGATATCACATTTCCTTTGTTGATAAGGTATAACGTGTAACATCAGACTTAATAATTAGAAATGGTTATCACAAAGTGTTTGGGTGTTCTTGTCAGCTACTAAGAAATTTAGTTTTAATTTTTTACAACAGAAAATAAATCAATTATCGTACGCATTTGTCTCGAAAACGTGATTGAAGCAGATTCCCTTACGTGAGAATAGCAAATTTAGTAAAACAGTGTTGAATTTTAAAATTTTAAAAAATTACTGCCACAAAGTAAATAAAAAAAACAAATCCAGGATTGGTCATATTAATTTTGATTTTTAATTTTATTACGGAACTAAAATTTTAACAAAATATGATGGAGACGGTCTGTTACATTTTAACTAACGGTGTTTTCTGTTGATATATTTTGTGTTGGTACTTAAAGATTTCATTTAAGCAAAATCGTTAAAGCTTATTTTGAGAAAATTTGAGTTTTATTAATAAAAAGGCTTGAAAATATTTTGAAAAATTAAAAATGTTCCAGGGATGTGGGTGAACGAGTTACGTGAAATGAACTCATAGAAGCAGCCATCGTAGTAGGAACCCAGACCCGAGATCTTAAATTGCGGTCCTGACCTCTAAATTAATTTTTGAGGTATCTGATTTGTTTTAAAATTGAGAAAATAATCGGTTTTAAGAGTTAGACAAGTTGGTTATCAAGGAAATCCGTGAACAAATAGCCATTTCAAAGAGTAAAATATTTATAAATTTTGAAAATTTAATTTTACCATTGTAATCAACATTAATAACTGCATACATTTGAGTATTCAATGTAATATAAAAATGTTAAATGCAGTCTTAACTAAAGTAGATTTCCACACAATTAACCGTCATATACAAAATTAAACCTAGAAGCAATAACATAATAATTGCAAAAATCTAGTTGTAATGCAAATTGGTTTTTTTACGCTGTAAGTGTATTCCAACCTTTCATTATTCCTAAAATAGAAACCTGGTTAACATTTACTCAACATACACTTAAGACAAGCGTAAAAACCAAATTTGACAATTTATAAGTACATAATCATCTTTCCTTTTATAATAATTTTTAATACGATTTTATAATATTTTGTGTGCCAGACATTAGGTACGTTGATAATGTACCTGCCAACTCTGCACACGGCGTTGGCAGGTACAAAAATCAGTCGATTATATATTGCTGTTTTGTACACTTCCTTTCCTTATACGGTAGTTGTTTTTCCATGTTTTTGAAACGGATTTGGTTACCTGATCACATACAAGTCTAAGGGGCATATTACACAGTCATAGAAACGTCAAATTTCTTTGATCAAAGATCTTCGATGGACTAACCCTTTTATCAATCTTCGACAAAGATTTTTAAAATACGTAGATATAACCTTAAAATTTTGTCATTTTCTGTTAGTCTGTCATTTCTTTCTTTCTTTGCGTAAAATTTAAAAGCAAAGACGAAATTATCACGGATTTCTGAAGCAGTAAAAGCATTAATTCTATAATATAAAAAGCAAGAGTGTTTGTGTTTGTGGAATGTCCACACTAATGCTTGCAAAAACCGAGATTTAAAATATTCATTTTAAAAAATCGTCTATTTGAATTACGATCTTCCAAATGCAGTTCTTTAATAATAGTGGTATTTACACCTAGTATCTTTCTTCTTTGTATCCATGATCGTTCCCAAACTTGTTTTTTTCGTTTTCCTCTCTTTTTATAAAGTAGTGTCATATTAAAGGTAAGTGCTTAATGCAGCAGTATACAAGTCAACATTATTCGAGCCATTACACCTTCTGTATTTGAGTAAACATAACCTCAAAATATATCTTGTTAATAACCCAGATGATCAAAGAAATTTGCCGAATATAATATATTTTGATACAACTTTGACAAATATTTGAACATAATATACGGTCAAAGTTTCACCAGATATTCAACAAGTATGACCCTTAGTTTTATTTCTTGTTTGACCACTCATGGATCTGCCCTGAGTGTTTAAGATTCCTTACTTTTTAAGTATTTTACAAAATGTTTAGGCATCTAGGCTTAGATCTTGTTGCATATTTAGGTTAAAAATTTAGGCACTTGAGAACGAGAGTTGATCCATAATCTCGAACGTGTTCGGCAAATGTCCGAATAAAACCTGCATACATTAAATTTAGTGGAATTAAATTGATCGATACGTACATATTTTAACGTTTATAATCTCTTCCCCCAAATCGGCCTAATTTCTTAATATCACTTCCAAATTTGTCCAAAATTGTATCATATTTTATGAAAATTTGAAAACAAAGTCATAAATTTTATCTCAGTTAAAGTAAAAGAAATATACGGCTTAATTTTCGACTGCAAAAAAAAAAAAAAAATTTGAAATCTTGACAACAGTTGGGGTTTATTTAGTTTTATACGATTTATTCTGAATTTACTACACTGACAGAGTTTGTTCATAAGTAAAATTTGATGGAACGATTTTGAGAAATTACCTCAGCTTTTTTGATTCGTTTGTTAATTACTGAACCCGGATTTTTCGAGAAGATAACGATCTAAATATTATTTGTGTTCTTCAAAATACAATGAAATTTGAACACAATCGTTAGAGACGTTAAAAGTTTTTTGAACAAAATAGTAGTGAAAAGTAAGGTGCCATATTTCATTTATATCGGTAATTTTTGTGTGATATCTAGAAAATGTGCACAGATACACAGTAAAACCACTGTTTGCACTCAAAAGACATGAAAACAAAATCTTAGGATCAATTTTTTCACTATGACAAATTAGTTCTTGTTTTACACTCCTATCTCGTATAAGAAAATAGTAAAATCATTCCAAAAATGTAAAAAAATTGTTTTTCTTCCATCATAGGCGAGCAAATTTGATGCAATTCTTTAATCTATAAAATAATTTAAAGAGTATTTTGAAATTTTTATCGTGCATTTTCAAAAGCTTGATAATATTTTTTACCTTACCTTGTAATAATACAAAATATTGAGGACAAAAAGTTGAACAGAATAAAAACAAAAGCTACACAACAAAAGGCGGAGTGAATTTGTTACGGGATTAAATTATTTACAAAATTAATTAAATAGTTGTATTTAAAAAGAGAGATTAAGGTTAGCGAGTGTTTACTTGTGCATTGCAAGCGATATCAAGCAACGTGTAACAAGTATTAGGTTAGAGCCGTTAACGACCTTCAGATAAGGTTTCGAGTTTATAAAACCGTGCTGGTTCGCGTTCACTGTTCAGTGTGGTTCCGCAGCGAGTCAGCATCGGATAGCGACGAATTAATCAACAATGAGTCCAATTTGTTTTTGTCGTTGCTAAGTGATTGCTTTCCGACTCGAAATCACGTGGACTTTGAAATTTGAAGTTTCCGTAAAAATTCTATAACGTTGTGAATGCAAATTTTGTGAAATTACCGTTCTGTAAAAATTTCAAAATGCCCGGGATTCACAACGAGTCTGCTGTGTGTTTTCTGCAAAAAAGGGGTTACAAATTGGGAAAGTGTATCGGCGAAGGATCGTACTGCAAAGTGAAGTCTGCCGTGAAGGTGTGCGATTCAGGGGCGGCGAAGAAAGTGGCGTGCAAGATGATCGACAAGAGGAAGGCGTCCAACGATTTTGTGATGAAGTTTCTGCCCAGAGAACTGACTATTGTCAAAAACATCAAGCATCCGAACATTGTAAGCGTGTGGGATATCATAGACTCGTCCGAATATGTGTATATATTTATGGACATTTGTGAAAAGGGTGATCTTTTGGACTATATCAGAAATAAAGGACCTTTGTCAGAAGCGAAGGCAAAAGTGTTTTTTAGGTAAGTTTTTTTTTATTATATTTGGTTAGTAAAGTTTTTGACTGCCTAAACATTACAAAACGTGTATTCAGTATACATTTTTATGATTTTTGTTTGAACTGAAAAATGGTTTTGGAATTTCATTTTGTTTTCACTAAAATTTTTGGCAAAACTGCACTTTCGGGCCTCATAGCATTTACACTGAAATACTTTATTATATACCGAATAATAATGGTCCAAAATATAAAAACGCAAAAATAACGGGAATTTGGAACGGAATTAAAATAACAGTGACAAACATAATCTCAAAATGACTAGCGCTGAAGTAGGTAACGCTTTTATCTCGGAAACGATTACTTGAATGCAAATAAACTTTTTTTGTAAAAAAAGAACTTAATAATTTAACTCTACTCGATTGTTGGGTACAAGATCTGTCAAGGTAATTTATACCAGGCTAACGCGCATGAACAGTATCTCGCTGTTCGACTTAAGGGTAGTAATTTCGCGTATGAAACCTAGCCTGCTCCCTGCAATATAAACAGATGTGACGTCACAATACCTTTTAAATGGGCTTAAAATGTTGTTATCGTAAATTGAATCTTCCGCGGGTGAATTATGTGTCACTGTAATAAATAAAGTTCATAAAATTTGTTGAAATCGCGAAAATTATGACAAATCTTTCTTTAATTCAAATAAATATGTAGATTTGAATTTAAACTGATGTACATTTTAGTTAAACTATTTTTATTTTATTTTCAAATAACATATGATTATTGGTTTGTTAGCGATTTTCCGAATTAAAATGAGCTACTGTAGCGGCCATTAAGGTAAGACCCAGACCCGGGACCATGTTTAAAAACCCGTTTTGAGAAATCGTTAATATTTTTATTATACTTATTGCTTCATTATTTTAAAGTGTTACAGTTTCAATATCAGTTGAAGATCAGAACTAATTAATTTCATATATTTTGTAAATTTGAATTCAACATTTCATATTACTATATTCTATACTTATAAAATATCTTTTCGCTACTCTGGAGCATTATTTGATAAAAAACTTCAGCATTTGTTTTGAAAAATGTTAAATTTGCATTACTTTCAAGTATAAAACGTAGTAGAACGTGGAAGATTTAAACTCACTTTGAAGTATCTGTGATTTGTAAGATACACACCAGATGGTAAAGTTATTGTTTATTTTTATACTTCGCATTCTGTTTCTATTTAAAGCTTTGGTTAAAAGCTGGTGTAACAGTTACAGGCATGTTAAACGTAGCGAGTTCCACAAATGTAAACAACTAAGACCCAGGTGGTAATTGGGTTAAGGACAATTACAAGTTTCGTGATAATTCTTTAAATAGTGGCCATTTTGAATTACAAAATCAAATTATAATACTGATCTGAAATAATTTTAACCACCAGCTCGAGATAAACGTTTGCTTCCTTCGCAACATTTCAATCTTTTTTTGCGTTTCTTCAACTTCTTAATCTTCTATTTCTGTCACACGTTTTAGTAAAATAATCTTAATGTGCATTCTTGTTACATTGCCCAACCTTCATTATCCTAACCTTTATTTGCCTTCTACAAATTTTTAACTGTATAACCTTCTTACTAACTTCCTTTTAATATTTTAAAACGCTTTACTATGTTTCATATCTTCGCAAAGATCTGACATAACCTAAGTTCAGTATTTATTGTTACCAATAAACGCTCAGAACAGTTTCAATAGACAAAATACCGACGATTTCCGATAATTCTTCATCATTTAATTCAGCACCAAATTTTCGCAAATGTTTGCATTGTTCTAGTGGTATTTTTCGAACTGCATACACGCGTTTGTTTTGAAAACCTCAGAGCAAAATTTCGATATTTGTTTTATTGCAATTTTGTTAATAGTCCTACTTCGTAAACAATTTGCCAACAACAAAACGTAGCCTACAAACAGCTGATCGGTTACAAATAAACTCTAATATAATGTCAGCTGATTGATTTAATAAAAAAAACGAATGAGCTGAACTCAGCCGAACCTAGCCGAAGACGATAGGCTATGTACTTTTACCTTTTATACTAGATCTATACTAACAGGTTCTTTAAAACAGAACTTCGAAGAGATAGCATAGCGTGTTTCCGACAAAAATTTTAATAGTGCAAACAGATATCGATAGTTTAATCGTAAAGGACAAACTACAAGAAACTAAAAGAAAAAATTGCAAAAATTGTATAATATTTAGGGTAACTTAAAACACATGGATTGATTTTCAAATTCGAAAATACATTTCGCTAAAAATGTGAAACGTAATAAAAATCTCTTGTAGGAGTTTTCGTGTCATTCTGGGAGCAAACAATTGACACTACAGTATATGCTTACTAAATTGAATAATTCATTTTATAGTTGCATATTGCCATTTGTTTTACATACGTTTAGGTAAAAGAATAATGTGAATTTTTATTTCTACCTTCACTGAATACTTAACAACCGTACAATGATTAACAACCTTACACATAATTAAGATATAGGCTATGCTAAGTAAATATTTACTTGTTAGCATATATCTTAATCACGTGTAAACCAGTTGGATGCACTGCAGTTTGACTAAAAATAAAATACTTATTTGTTAAACACATACAAGAAGATAGCATCATAAAGTACTATATTTTGGTGTCAAACTCTGGAGAATTTCCATTGGAAAATTGGATAATAATGATTACATAATTGCAAAACGTAGACACTCATGAAATAAGCACCAATCCTGATATAATGTTGCAAGCAAGAAGATCCAAATCCTAATTAATTATATTCGCTTATCCTCACCTCTAGTAGTTACAATTTATATAATATGTGTGTGTGTGTGTGTGTGTGTGTGTGTGTGTGTGTGTGTGTGTGTGTGTGTGTGTGTGTGTGTGTGTGTGTGTGTGTGTGAGAGAGAGAGAGAGTTATTTTTTTTTGGAAAATTGACAATTTGCTACTATCACGTCAACGAGACAGTTGCTTGCTGTTACGTTAAATTTTCTATAATTAGACCTCGAACTAATTAGAAACTTTATAAAAAACTGTTTTAAAACTTTTTTGTTTATCACAAAAACGCTCTAATTAACTTACTTTAACACGTAAAGTCATGTGGCGGCAGGTTTGCGTGTGTTATCGAAGGTCGATCCATTTAAGCATGTCAACAAAGAAACATTTCAATTGTTCTAGTTTTTTCATCCATATTCTAACCGCTTACTTGACATCTGACAATCAGCTGATCGAAAAAATGACGGATTAACAATTCACAATAACGTGGCTTTGTTTGAGGACGCCAACGTGGTTCTCGCATCCGATACGATTGTGTAATTAATATTGCGTGATTAATAACGCGCGCAACTGTCTAGCAACTAAAATTTTTCCCACAATTGGTGCGTTTTGGTATTAATTATATTACAAAAATGTTTCTAAAAACAAACAATAACTTAACCAATCAGGCCAAAATTGTTTACGGTAGAGTTGTAAACACTAACGTATACAAATAAAATTTCAAAGTGACCCTCATAACGTGTTCTAGTGTCAGGATCGGACACTGATGCCTTAAAACTATCTTTAAAAAACATTAAACCTTAAAATTTTTTAGAAATACGCCTTAAACGTACTGTAATTTCAATTTCAATTAAGAATTTACATTAGAAAATGAGTCATTTAAACGGTTACTCATAGCAAAATCTGAAACAATATAATGAGCACGTATCTGGATTTTTAACACAAGTTTTAAGGGGCGTTAAAAATTGTGCACAGCATTTGTGTTAGCACTTGAGTTTTTGTAATTTTGATCGGAATTTGACTCAGTACAAACATTGATTTTTCTAATAGCTTGGACTCGTTCTCAGCGAAATTCGTTAAACGGCGGGTTTTCAAGATTTTAAAATTTGCTGGAGTATTATATAAACGTGTCAGTGAATTGTAACAAATCTTTATCATCTTAGAGACGCGTATCTAATTTGTTACGTATTCAATTCAGTCGGTTTTGTTAATCTTCTATAAAGCACATTTCCCAGCCACGTGTTTTGAATTAAACCATTAGGCCAATAAATTACGTCATTGTGTAATAATTTTTTGGTTTTTGAAGCCGTGCAATTCGGATCTCCTCTTGTTTAACAATCTAGGTTAAGCTGTTCTAATCCCTTTCAAGTTGAAACGTTGATCCATCCACGTATTTATTTTAAATACGTTATTGCATTAATGAACGCAGATGCGCGCGTAATATTTCAGCTGATAAAGTAACGACCATTGCACGTAATGATGTCTTGATGACGTGATGGAAGCGAATTCTTCAATCTGACAATATTTAGTAGTAACAAGTGCATTCTTATTTTACAATAAAATAAATGTAAAAATGCATTTTAAACTGTAAACTTTTATCACTTACTTTTTCGAATATTTTATTACGACGAAATCATCTCTTACAAAAAAAAAGAAAAATATAATATTTATAAATGTTTTTTAAATTGCCACCATTTTGAAACGATTGAAAGGATTTTTGCCGAGTAGCGAACATATTCAAGCTTAACGACTTCAAAAACTGATCTTTGTCGTACCGTGACCGGAACTTTCGATAATGTCCGCTTCAATAGCTCATTTTGCAAAGGGAATTAGTTGAAAAAAAGAAATATATTTTGAAATGTTGCAATAAAATTTCTTAATTTTTTCAGACAAGTGGTATCAGCCGTCGGTTACCTCCACTCCTTGGACATAAGCCACAGAGATCTGAAATGCGAGAACATTCTCCTCGCTTCCAAAGACTGTGTGAAGCTCGGTGACTTCGGGTTCGCAAGGTTGTGCCGCGATGCGGACACCCAGAGGCGGATCCTAAGCGAGACGTTCTGCGGCAGTGCAGCTTATGCGGCTCCTGAAATACTACAGGTAATGATAAATTTAATTTCTTCAATGGTTTAAAAGTAGTAGCTCAAAGAACAGTAGACCTCGCAGCGTACCTCGCAGGCAATTATTGTATTGCCTGGCCACCTTTACACGACAGCGTTCCGCCAATTTAACCGGTAACCGTAATATTTATGTAGAATGTAACTGGACCAACTTGATTGGATATTTTAAGCTCTTTCTTCTTAGGCGGTCAAATTGTGATAGGTTTTTGTAGTTCAGCCAGTAACTGTAGTCTCATCGTTAAATCAGAGGCCGCCATCTTGAAACGGAAGTTAACGGAGAAAATGTTACACTTACTTAGTTCGAGAGTTATACCTTTGTACTAAATTTAAACAATCGGCCAATGCGTTTGATGAAAATTGCATATGTCTTCGTCAGATGCCGCCATTTTGACACGGAAGTAAATAGGACGTATACGTCATTTTGGTTTTATACAAGGTATCTTTGTGCCCAATTTCAAAACAAACGGTCAAAGCGTTTGGCCAAAATTGCGTAACACGCAAACCAAATGCAGAATGGTCAAGTTGAAATAAAGGCCTCGCTTCGTTCGGTCAAAAGACTATTTCGGTCTAAGTGTACAACATCCCGGCATAAATAGGTTTCTCAACATTCTTTGATATTATCTGTTTGCTTTCTGTCTCTACTAAGCACTAAAGACCGTAAATCTTTCTTTTTTTAATGTATAGTAATTGACACTTGTACAAAAAAGTTATTTTTACTCTGATCGCTATCAGCTTGTGTACTATAGGCCCCTACTGATTTGAAATCAAAATTTTCATACTCAAATACGATTTATAGTTATGTAGCAAATTTATTCTCGTAAAAGAATTTCATGAGGGGCAGTAAATCTGAAAAACAGATTTTGACCGTCGTAAATTTCCTTAATTTCAAAATTTGATAAAACTTAAGAAATGTCTTCATATATGATCAACATTTGGTGACGGCAGAGAAATGAGATGAGACATATATTCGGTTTATACTGGTTTTCCTACTTTGTTCTCTTTACAATATCGCTCCGTCGTTATGACTTTTGTTAAATGTAAAAGTTTGTGCAATGATTATTTCCTCTGTTACAGGGCATACCTTACAACCCCAAAATGTACGACGTCTGGTCTCTCGGCTGTATCTTGTTCATAATGCTCACTGCTTCGATGCCTTTCGACGACTCCAATATTAAAGAAATGCTGAAAGTGCAGACCGGAAGGAAACTCTCGTTTAATTCCAAGTTCCATATCAGCAGTTCCGCCAGACATCTGATAATGTAAGTTGAGGTTATGTTTGGATTACTAGATAGTTTGTTTTCCTATTTAGAATGAGATATTTTTCTGTATACTTTGAACATTTGTGAGGACACATTACTGCCTAGAACACCGATATCTCCCTGATTCGTGGTAGATGAATTTTTAAAATGTAGCAAAATTTTATAACCACGTAAACTTTTTGCAACTAAAAAAAAAACAAACTAAAAATCATTTTATTGTGCGAATATTGTTGTACTTTATTACCAAAGTAAACATTAGATGACTTAAATTCATAATTTGTTTACAACGTTAATCAAATGGGTTTCTACATTTTTGATAAAAAATGGGTCTACATTAAAAACCTAAACACTATGATTTCTTGGAGATTATGAACAAGGAAGAAAAAATTATTTAGTACGTTTGTAAAATTGCAATTTGTAGTCTCCAGGAATAATAGTAAAGTCCGAGTGTTTGCCAGGTCGGCCGCGGGCTGGCGAGACACTTTCGTTTCTGATGGTGAGGTGAAAGAAATTGGCTTCTTGTTGATTATATTTCCTCCTGTTTTGTAGAGTAGTTCCGGGCGTTGGTAGATTGTCGTGTAATTATGTAGTGGGTGGTCCTCCTCGATATTCTCCTGAACAACTACTTTTTGGTATTTATACTCGAAATTCGGCGGAAACCATTAACTTCTCAGAAATCCATTGCTAAAACTAGATAAAGAACGAACCAATCAGGATGAAGCTATTGTGAACGGGAGATGCGAGGTGGTGCGCCGGCAGTAATATAGTAATCTTGCGTACATTAGTCCCGAGATAAGCGAGCATTGCGAACCAGTCAGAATCGAGTATTGGTTGACGGGAGACTGTGAACTAGGTTCGCAAGCGTAGACTGTTTGAAAGCCGGGAGAGAAACGCGGGAATTTAGCGCGGTTGTTTTGGTGTTAGTAAGCACGGAACTCAGTTCCTGTTGTTTATGCGATGACAGCAAGAACATATTTTTGTTTCAAAATTTTGATAGAAACTATTCTGATAAACTGTTAAATTTCAGTTATTATGAAAAAAGGTAAAAGTTCATGAAGTATTTTGAAATAAGCCAACCGACATTTAATGTGCAATAGATGTGTGTGTGTGTGTGTGTGTGTGTGTGTGTGTGTGTGTGTGTGTGTGTGTGTGTGTGTGTGTGTGTGTGTGTGTGTGTTTTACCGTAGTTCCAATTATCACAAACATGTTATCAAAATCCATATAATAAATTTGTAAGCTTATTTAAGTTTTTGAAAAAGTAACACGAATTTTCTCTGTTGCAGGCACATGTTAGAACCGGATGTCACGAAACGAGCGACAGTTTCACAAATCGCCCAGTCCAGCTGGTTAAAAGAAGTTTCGAAACCTACCCCCGACCATCATCAATTTGATTTTATCATTCCTCATCACCGACCCATACCCAAACGGAGTTGACCTCAAGTTCCTATTGTATTGTCCTTTATGTTGTGTGATGTCTTATTTATTTTTTTGTAATAAATTTTTATTATATTTTTATAAAAAACATGTTCTTTATTGACCTAGAAAATCTGTTAACCCGTTTTTATTCGTCGCGTTGACTTGAAAGTAAATTTAAAAAAATCATATAAACTAAAATGAACTAGAAGTTCTTCATATTATTATATTGAAAATTTAAAATAGTAAAAGAAATTTTACACATTTGTTTTAAAATAAAAAGGTTTGATGTTTTTAAAAATGTCGAACAGCTGCCATTATAAAAGGTGTAAACGGATGTTGTTCTGTAACAATTATTATCTAAATAAATTAATTTTTTTGAGAAGTTAAAACAAATTGGATTAAAAATGCAATCGCAGAAAATGTCAAACAAATATGTTTATGCAAGGATCAGTTGATAAAGTGTCAGGATCAGTTGATATTTCAAACTTGATTTTACTTGATACTTGATTCAGACTTGATTTTACCGTAATGAGCCGAAATGCTTAGCTGATTTTCATGCAAAAATTCATTTCAGTTTATCTTTACAAAAAATTGGTTTTCTGACAACATTTTATGCGAGTTTAAACAAATACGATTTGATGACGTCAAAGAAACAGCTGTCCCTGATCTCTATGCCATTTTCTGAAGCTGTTTAATAAACTAATATATACGTGTGTGTGTGTGTGTGTGTGTGTGTGTGTGTGTGTGTGTGTGTGTGTGTGTGTGTGTGTGTGTGTGTGTGTGTGTGTGTGTGTGTGTGTGTGTGTGTGTGTGTGTGTGTGTGTGTGTGTGTGTGTCCTTCGAGTATGAAATTTAACACGTCAATCTGATAGTGGAGGTAATTAAAAAAATTCAAAAAGTTATAATTCTTCATTTTCATTCCTTAAACAAAAACCGCTAGATAATATCACATCTCAAAATTTGTGCGAACTAGTAAAACTTGGTATAATACAGGTTTTTATAGCGTACTTCAAAAACACAAAAGTTTTTCTAAATCCTATATTTTTAGGGTTGCAAATTTACCTTGTCTTTATGTTCAGAATATTTCTAATTTGGGTTTATCTACATATTTAGCTTTTAAAAGCAAAAGACAAATACAATTTAAGGCAGCTGCGTGGAACGTCATTTGATTAACACCAACCCCGAGAAAGTTATGAATACAAGGAGACTGTGTTAAAAATGAATTAGAGGTTAGGTTACAAAGTTATTTTTTTACAATTATTGTTATTAGCTTACTGTTTCTGCCAAATGTTGTAGAAGGTCGCAGATTCGAGGGCTACTAAAAAACCGAAATAAAATTACAAAACGTTTTACCTAGTTAATAGGTAGTAATTATAAAGTTATAGTTAAGAAATTTGTAAGTATCGTTAGGTTACGAAATTACAAACAGAATATGGTAGTGAGCCATTGAGCACCTTGTTACATGTTATGTAAGACCTGGATTAACACAGGTAAATAAAAACCTGCAATTAATTAGGGATTTAATTATAATACAAACATGATACTTTACATAATAGTAAAAAAAAAAAAAAAATACTAAGGCATAATTATAAATACTTGCGGCACGCAACTGTTTCGTTGACGTGATGGAAGAGAATTTTAAAAACTGAATATAATTTAATAACAATAAATAAACGTACATTTTGACAAGTGAATATTTTTGTGTTTTATAACACAAGTACAAACATGAACCCTGACCGCCTTCAGGTCCATTATCGTATTACCAATGAGAGTTAGAAATTAAAAATGCTAATTTATGCAGATTTTAATGCTGATTGTGAAGGTGAAATTTCCACAAAAACTTGTAAGGCAAAATAGTTACGACTTTTTGAGATCTGAAATGGCCACCATTTTGAAACGATCGAATTGATTTGCTGGTAAGCATCACGAACGCTGAGTAGTAAAACTGTGTATACAAGTTGTAATGTTTCTTCAAAGTGTTATAGAGGGATCAAGACCGCCGTTCATTTCCACACCCCGGGTCCTGGGTCTTACTATGATGGCAGCTGCTCATTTTCCAATGAAATTTGCTAATATCTACAACAAGGAAAAAGCAAGAGCATTTATTTAAAGTGTCCCTCTAGTTTTTAGAGATTTTCCTATTGGATAATAGCTATTGGAGCGGCCATCATGGTAAAACCCAGACCCGGGACATTGAAATGAATGCCGATCCTAACCTCTAGATCATTTTTTCAGGGGTCGTTAAAAATATACACACACACGCGCGCGCGCGCGCACACACACACACACACGTGTAAAAAAGTCAAGGAGTTTGGGAACGTAAAGATTCATCAAAATATCAAGCTCCATTTTTTTATGCAATTGCATAATTTCTTTATACTTTGTGTCAGTGATAAAGTGATTGATTAAAAGGAGTACCTTTGGTAAGTAGACAAAAATAGACTGTCTTGTTGACTGATCTTGCTTCAAGGTGCGCATAATGATTAGTGATAAGTTGCAACGCACTGACAGCTCTAGCCTAAGAAATACTTATTTTGACAAATAGGCAAGACTTGTTGGAACAAAACACTCTAAATACCTTGATAACAGCTGATTGAATTCTGATTTAATACGGTGGTATGTTTAACTAGGAACATTAATAAACAATTTGCTATTTGTCCCAGTTATTATTTCGGGTGATAATGCCATAAAAATCCATTAACCAGAGTGCTCGGCAATTAACTAGCGAAGCTGTGGAAAATGGATGTAAAGGTCAAAAATAACGAGGAACTCCATTACGTAAGTGCGCGCGCGCGCGCGCACACACACACACACACACACACACACACACACACACACACACACACACACACACACACACACACACACACGTCTCTGGGCACTTCGCGGCGTCAAAATAAACAATTACCGTTTTCAATAACCGAATTACAAGTTAACAGATTATATATACAATTACGAAACACGTTGTTAATTAGAACACAACTTATTACAATAACCACTGCAGTTGTTTATATGCATTCTCAAATACAGTAACGTTTTTCAGTGTTAACAATTAATGATTTATATGACATTATTTATACTGATCATAAACAATTGCAGTAAACATAACCACAGTTGGAATAGCAGGTGTTTAAACTGTACCAAGGAACAGCAGTGCAAGTAATCGAAGTAGCTTTACAATTGCTGACAAATATTATCGTATCAGAACAAGGAAATGTACGAGACAACACAATGCAACTTACTGACGTTGGCTCATGCCAACACCGGATGAAGGGAGCGATCTACCTGTTTATGAGTAATGACGCATTTTTCAAATCCTAGGCTGGAATTTCAAATATTCCTTCCTTATTTAACCGTTAAAACTTTTATCATTTTAAATTATTTTAATATTGTTGCCACAAAGGCCTTATTTCTACAATGTTATGGCTGATAAGGTTGTCTTAATTTTCCTGTCATTATCTGTATTTTCTAGATTAGTCGTAGAGTACGAGCCATGAGGTAACGTGACACGACATCTGGTGGACACAAGCGGAAATAGGTAGTACCTTCTATCGCTAACAGATGGCTCTAATAGCACGTACAGAATAATCTCGTTGGTTCGAGAAAGTTCTGGTGTCTTCCACTCACTTCTAGATGGCAGTAATTGGAATATATAAGAAGGCTAGTGGCGCAACCACAAGTCAGTTCCTATGACACTGTTGTGAAATAAAATAGTGCGTACCTCCTTAAAACGTGTTTGTGCGTGTTTAAGTTTAAGACATCTTTGTAGCAGTATTTTGATTTGAATTGTTGCTTTTTATGTGTGATTTAGTAGTATGGAAAAGAAGCGAAAAATTGATAGTGAATGCAGAAAATTCAAAGATCAGTGGAACATTCAGTATTTCGTAATTGAGTCCAGTAACAAGGCGCTATGTTTGATTTGCAATGAAAGCATAGCCGTTCTCAAAGAATACAACATTAAACGTCATTATGAAACAAAACATTTTCAAAATTACTCAAAATATACAGGAAGTTTGCGGACAGAAAAATTCGAAGCTATGAAGCGCGGATTGAAATCGCAGCAATCTTCATTTACAAAACTCAAAACTGAACAAGAGGCTGCAACTCGTACCAGCTTTCGTGTGGCTCTTGAAATTGCAAAATGTGGAAAACCATTCACCGATTGAGAAATGATCAAAGAATGCGTAATTGCAGTAGCCGAAGAAATGTGCCCTGAAAAGGTAAATTTATTAAAAACTGTCAGTATGTCAGCAAACACTGTGGCTCGAAGGGTAGAAAACATCGCTGAAAATATATCCTCTCAACTGTTCGACAAAAATGGACATGTTGAGTGGTTTTCTTTGGCCTTGGATGAGTCAACGGATGTGTCAGATACTGCTCAGGTGTTGATTTATATTCGAGGAGTAGATAAAAGCTATGAAGTGCATGAAGAACTTCTTGATATGTATAGTATTCATGGCACAACTACTGGTACAGATATTTTTAAAGAGTTGAAATGGCCATTAATCAAAAGAACCTTCAATGGAAAAACTTGAAATGTATTACAACTGATGGAGGCAAAAACATGAGTGGAAAAGATAAAGGAGTGGTCGCTCTTGTGTCAAAGGCTGTAGAAAATGACGGTGGTTCAAAACCATTAGTCTTACATTGTATCATTCATCAACAGTCTTTGTGTGGAAAATGTTTGGATATGTCTGAAGTTCTGAAACCAGTCATATCAACTGTTAATTTTATCAGATCTTTTGGGCTGAATCACCGACAATTCCGACAATTTATTGAAGAGATTGGAGAAAATTACTTACCTTATCATACTGCCGTACGTTGGCTTAGTTGTGGGAAAGTCCTTCAGCGATTTTTTTGAACTTCGAGCAGTGATCGAAATTTTTTTGAATGAAAAGCATCGCCCTCTTACTGAATTACAAAACAACGCATGGCTGTGGAAGTTAGCATTCTATGTTGATTTGACAAAACATGTGAACGAACTGAATTTGAGATTGCAAGGAGAAAACCAGCATCTTCCTGATTTATACACTAATATCAAATCATTCCGGAAGAAATTGATACTGTTTCAATCACAACTACGAAGTAAATGTTTTTCACATTTTAAAACATGTGAAATATTCAGCCACACCACTGAGACTGAATTTCCTATCGATTTTGCAATCGAAACTTTGAGTGCTTTGAAAATAAATTTTGATACTCGTTTCTCGGACTTTGATGCCATTGCGAATCAAATTAAGATTTTTCAGAATCCTTTTGATACTGACATTGAAACCCTAGCCCCGGAACTTCAAATGGAAATGATTGATCTACAGTGCAGTGATATAATTAAGAACAAATATCAAAACTCATCTTTGTTGGAATTTTATAAGAGTCTAACCTATTATAAGAGTCTAAGAGTAAATTATTGTTTACAATTTTATTTGTAAACACTGACACAATTTGATAATTTGCATAAATTTGCTCGTGGGCTGTTTTCTGTTTTTGGTACTACTTATTTCTGTGAGAAGACCTTCTCCAAAATGAAGTACACAAAAAATGTTTACAGATCTAAATTAACTGATGAGCATCTTAAATCTCTTTTAATAATTGGTACAAGTAAAATTATTCCACAACTACAAACTATTGTCAGTGGAAAATCTCAATTACATAAATCTCATTAGTATTTCATATGTCATTATGCTTGTTATAAGTTATGTTTTTATTTAAAATGTATAAAATGTTAGTTGGATTCATTTCAATAATTTGTTAGTTATTATATACTGAAGTTAAATTTTCTGCATATTATACATGTCTTTACTCATTACAATTCTGTGTTTCTTTATCCAACTTATCACAAAAACAATAACAATAAGCCTACAACAATGTTATGAGTAGTTAGCCCATGACCATATCAATGTAGATGTCATATTAATAATTATTCAACATAAAATTAGAATACTTCAGTAAACTAAATTTAATTTGCTATAAAAAATATGTTCTCTAAAAGGAGTTTTCAAGTATGCTAGCTCTCCGCGGGCCGGATGTGGCCCTCGGGCCGTAGTTTGGAGACCCCTGCACTAGATCATTTTTTTCAGGGGTCGTTAAAAATCTACACACACACGCGCGCGCGCACTCACACACACACACACACACACACACACACACACACACAAACACACGTGTAAAAAAAGTCAAGGAGTTTGGGAACGTAAAGATTCATCAAAATATCAAGCTCCATTTTTTTATACAATTGCATAATTTCTTTATACTTTGTGTCAGTGATAAAGTGATTGATTAAAAGGAGTACCTTTGGTAAGTAGACAAAAATAGACTGTCTTGTTGACTGATCTTGCTTCAAGGTGCGCATAATGATTAGTGATAAGTTGCAACGCACTGACAGCTGTAGCCTAAGAAATAGGCAAGACTTGTTGGAACAAAACACTCTAAATACCTTGATAACAGCTGATTGAATTGTGCTTTAATACGGTGGTATGTTTAACTAGGAACATTAATAAACAATTTGCTATTTGTCCCAGTTATTATTTCGGGTGATAATGCCATAAAAATCCATTAATCAGAGTGCTCGGCAATTAACTAGCGAAGCTGTGGAAAATGGATGTAAAGGTCAAAAATAACGAGGAACTCCATTACGCAAGTGCGCGCGCGCGCACACACACACACACACACACACACACACACACACACACTGGGCACTTCGCGGCGTCAAAATAAACAATTACCGTTTTCAATAACCGAATTACAAGTTAACAGATTATATATACAATTACGAAACACGTTGTTAATTAGAACACAACTTATTACAATAACCACTGCAGTTGTTTATATGCATTCTCAAATACAGTAACGTTTTTCAGTGTTAACAATTAATGATTTATATGACATTATTTATACTGATCATAAACAATTGCAGTAAACATAACCACAGTTGGAATAGCAGGTGTTGAAACTGTACCAAGGAACGGTAGTGCAAGTAATCGAAGAAGCTTTACAATTGCTGACAAATATTATCGTATCAGAACAAGGAAATGTACGAGACAACACAATGCAACTTACTGACGTTGGCTCATGCCAACACCGGATGAAGGGAGCGATCTACCTGTTTACGAGTAATGACGCATTTTTCAAATATTCCTTCCTTATTTAACCGTTAAAACTTTATCATTTTAAATTATTTTAATATTGTTGCCACAAAGGCCTTATTTCTACAATGTTATGGCTGATAAGGTTGTCTGTTATGTTTATGTGTGAGGCTTCATTGTTATAGGCCTAGGCATATGTTTCAGTTGCATTTTTTGGTTTTATATTAGCACTTGAAAATGAGATTTGATATTTGCTTTTAAATTCACAAATAATGGCCAATGTCTGAATAAACAGTAATAACAAATTTTCCATTATTGATAATTTTAAAAATATATTACTTTCTGTTGCTTGTGCTTGTATGTTTAAATAGTAGACTTGAAAAACAAAAGAGGTTTGGTTATTATGGAATAACAGTTTTATTTGCAACACATACAACTGTTGAAGTTTTGAATACGTTGAAATTTTTAACCTGTTTGTACCTTACTGTATCTACAACAAACATAATTGCTACAAACGGTTGTATCGCTGTTGCCAGTTTCCAACAATACCTACTTTAAATTCTTGAGAATCTTATTTCATTGTCATAATCAGAATTTATTCATTTTTAATTTCCAAATTACTCTGTCAATGAACTTCCACCCGATTAACAAATTTAAATACTAATTTTTTTTCTGATTAGATGGCGAAAACTGTCCAAAAAAGTGTAAAATACAAAAGTAATGAATTTTCAAGATTTGAAATGGCCATCATTTTTTAACTGTTAAACAGGGTTTTCAAGCTATTACTACACACAAACTTACATACAGATTTTTAACAACTCTCAAAAAATGATGTAGAGGTCAGGATTGGTACTTCAAAAACTAATGTTAAAAAAACAAAAAGTTGCATTTGGCTGAATTAATGGAGTTGACAAGAGTGAAATAATGTTTAATGCTGGAATGTGGGTAAACACTTTCAAATAGGTAGCCCATTAACATGCAAAAATTACTTATTCAATTCGTTCAGGTTTAACTCCTTTTCTGTCTTCTTAGTTTGGAATTTCCTTAGAGATTTCTGAAAATATATTAATCATTCAATTATTAGTTTGAAATGCCAATTTATGAGACTAGCTTTATTATCAAGTAAATAAAGTCAGACAGTAACAAAAGTCGATAAAAAACTATTGAGGCAATGTAAATTTTGCAGACATATTCTTAGTTTTAAAGTTTAGTAATTATCAGTTGAAGCTCTTATACAGTTGCAAATTCAGCACATAAATCAAGTGCTTCTGCAGTGTAACCAGCATAAAGTACAGTAACCTTATGGTTGGCAAATTATGTTGGACAATATAGAATACAGTACTGTACTATGGTTTTAGGACAAGTATTATAGAACAAATACCCAGCACACCATCTAGGAATAAAATATTATTTCAACCTTTAGAGTTAATCAAATCTAAAATACAGAACAATAAATTTAGATTTTAACATATAAAATAGGATCCTAATAATTGATACAAATTTTTGAAAACTTACCAGCGAATGTTTGACAAGGACAGGTAGCAAATATCCACTTGAAGAAAAACATTATAATAATGAACACATTGCACAGAACAGGTACTGCATCCGATAGGATACACCTTACAACGATGTTACCTGAATTCCCTTAATCAGTACTAATTTCCTCATAGGAAAATTCCGGTGCATCACCCTCTGACGTGTTATCAATAAATTCACGACTCTGATACCAGAATGCATGGATTGACTCAGTGATGTACATCAAAGTCGTTAAATTGATAAGTGTTTTCGGATTAAAATAACAGTGGAACGGTGAATGATGCAATCTTACCATAGCTTTGCACGACTGCAATGAGGGCTTGCCTCAAAACAAACCAATAATATGGAAAATTTAATGCCGTTAAAATGTTCAAAACAAGATTAAAGCGTTGCTGATGTAACAGGACATTAAATTGAAGTAGATGAATTTCCAAAGTACAGTAAAAACGTAGTATATACACAAATTATTTGTAATAAAAAACAGGAAAATATTAAACATATATTTTAATTATATCACTTTTTAAACTACTGTATATTGATCATGGTATACAGGGTGACTTCATGAAAACAAAACGATTATATAATTAATTTTTATTTTACAAAGATTTCTTCAAATGCAATTATTATTATACAGTGAAAACTAAACTAAGACTGCAACTCAAAGTATTTCTTACTTTGATTTAGAATCCCGGCTATAACTGAAATTCAAAATTTTGGTTTCTATTTATCATTGGTTTAGATGGATTGATAGAATACTAGGGGAAGGGATAACAATAAAGCCCCAGGTACTGCAATTAAGCTATTGTGCAACTATACCTCTTGAGTTCTAATTTAGCATATTG
This sequence comes from Callitettix versicolor, assembly GCA_022606455.1. Classification (NCBI taxonomy): domain Eukaryota; kingdom Metazoa; phylum Arthropoda; class Insecta; order Hemiptera; family Cercopidae; genus Callitettix; species Callitettix versicolor. The sequence continues at coordinate 52,285,830 of CM040190.1, read as the reverse complement.
GTGCAATTAATAAGTTCCAGCAATCCACTAACTAGCTCATCCTTCTGGAGGTCCTCGAAGCCAAATAACTTTAGCTTCCTGCTGGCAAGAATGTCACAATCATAAATTATTTGTCCTGCAGTTTTCTCTTTTTTCTTGTAAAACCTTCACATGGTTAATCCCTGGTACATTTATATCCTATTCATGTACACCTTCAGACCACAGTGCTCTATAATGAGCCCATGGTTTTCCTGAAGTGTCCTGCCTCTCTTAAGTCCTCAATGATAATCCTCTAAGTCTTTCTTAAGAAGCGCTTGTTATGTGAATGCCCATGAAAATTGTCCCATCTTGCCTAGTGTTGCTTGTTTATCGACTTATTAATAGAAGACTTATTCAAAAAACATAGAAATCCCTATAGCCAGCTTGGATCCAATAAAACTCAAATGCACATCCCAGTCAAGCTAGTTGGTCTGCCTCCTTATTACACTCAATCCTCTTAAGCCATGGAAGCCAGTGAAGAGTACCTGGTTTCTAAGGACAGAGCATTGAGGTTCTCCCAAACACTCCCAAGAAAAATTGTACAGAATTATAGTACTCACAAGTGATTTAATTCGTGCCTGACTGTGTAAATAAGAATTTGAGTCTTCTTGAAGGCACAAATTCTCCTGAACAGTCATTAATGGCCATTATCTCTGCTTGGAATACTGTTGCACACTGTTCCAAAGTAATAACCCTCTTCATTCTTGGTCTCAAGCAATGGTTTAACTATACTGCTTTCTTGCAAATGTTTTTTTCTTTTTGGACACAAATGAAATTCACCTTGTTTTCTAAGTCTGGTGCTTCTATTGTCTCCATTTACAGAGACTATTCATACTGTCAGGTGTGTCCTACCTAATTTATTTGCTGATTAAAATGGATTATTATCCATTCCAATAACATTTCTTGGATGGTTCATCACATTCATTCGTTGCCCTCCTTGTTCACACAGTGTTGGTTCAAACCCTTGTTTCTATACTTGTAAATCTTCTTCCAAGCCCATTGCTAATTTAAAGAATGTGATATTGAAGATCCAGCGAAACCAAAGATCTTTGTAGCTACTGAGAGTTTCGCTTGAGGGTTTCACTGTACTATACAAGGTACAGCTGACCATGGATTTTTAAAGAGGTGTTGCTCCTCTATCTAGGGTGCCTCGGGATTGCCACACCCGTACTCTCCATCTGTGAGCCCCTGAGGTAAAACCTACCCTTACCTTTGCATTCGGATGACCAGTACAGTTAACCACAGCCTACTCTGTCAGCAAGGAATATTAAAACCATTGATAGTCCTTAGAAGTCAGATGGCCCACTCATATTTCTCTGTCAGCTTGGATGTTATAGTGATTGTGCTGCACCAACAGTTCAGAACTGCTTTTTGCTACAATTTGAAATGTTGGCATAGTGTATTTAATTAAAAAAAAAAACAAAGTTAAGAGTATTTAGAAAACACTTCTTTATTGATGTAATAAAGATTTATTCTAGTCTTTAAAATTGTTTTGGCTTTAACTGTAAAAATATTGTTATATTAGAACAATTTTGCAACTAAATTAAAACATTCTTAAACTTTTAACAAAAAATTATAACATTCATTATAAAACAGTTCATAAAGCACAGCTTTTTATGTTTATTATGAACTTTTTATAAGTATATTTAACACAGAATACTGTTTTGTTTTTAATACTGAAATTAGAAAACACTACAGGACTAGACAGACAATAGAAAGTCAAATTGTACTGACAGAGTACAGTCGAATTTACCTTGTTCTGACAATACACAGAGTAGAAATAAGGCATGAATCACATAGTTGAAAAGTTTCCGGATAGGCTACAGCACAATCCAATCAAAACCAGAAAACTAAATTAATATAAAAGCATAGCATTTTGTTTCGCCAGTCTTGCTGACAATCCATGTTTTCTATAACTTGGTGTTTGTAGACCTTGTAGGTTATTAGGTTTTGTGTCGAGTGAAATTATTTTATTATATAGATTAGGATTTACCCAATATCACTGTTTTATTTTGCAGTGATGTATACAATGTAACTTTGCATACAATCAAAAGCATATAAATCTTCAACATCCATAACTGTGTAAACACTACGCATGCAATATAATCATTAAACTTCTGAATTTTGAGATTCTATGCCTATAATCGGACAGACTGTCTCCAATGGACAACCAGGTTAAAATTTTTTTTTGGTCAAAAAAACTATAAAAAACATGATTTTCTTAAAACTTAAAAAAATGTCATTCTTTAATACCAAAACAAAACGTGTGAATTTAAAATCCAGTTTTGGAGATATTGAAATATAAAATGAAAACTCAGCTTCATTTCTCAAAACCTTTTCATGATATTGCTAAAATTTTTGTTACATATCATGAAGAGATATAACTGAAAGCAGTGTAGCAAATTTGAAATTGAAAACTTTTTTTTTTAATTTACTGTATTTTCAAACTGTGAATTTGATTGTTACATTGACCTTTATGATTCTTTCTGTATGACCAAAATCTCATTAACCAATTTTTGTTTTTTCTTTGATAGCTTATTTACTGGATTTTTGGAATGTCTATGGACCATTATTATAGCTCAAAGTTCTTAGGGTTAAAGAGTTTTATTCATAATCAGCTATGAGTATATGAACAGCTATGAGTATATGTCATTGATTTAGGCTATTACCCCCATGTAAGATAAAAAGAGATTTTGTGAAAACAAACAAGCAAATTAAATCGAACAAATGGAAATTAAATTGTGTTCTGATTACATTAATGGAGATGTTTTTTTAAAAAAACCGAATAATGAACCTTGATTGAACACATTACAAAACGAACAAACAAGTCTAAGAGTTGTCTATCTGACGCAAGCTTACATCACTTGATAGGAAGTACAGGCAGTTTGGTCTTATCTAATGTCAATTAATTTGAACATTTATGGTATTTAAGAGAACCATTACCTTCAGCAAAGTTTGGGAATTTGTTTGATGTGTTTTGAAGGTCTTGTTTAACACATTGTTTGGTCAAAGATCACTGGGAAGAAAGAACTTTCCTTTTTATAACCAAAATAAAAATTATATATATATATATATATATATATATTTTTTTTTAAAGTGAGGCAAACAAAAAAATAAGAAAAATGAACTTTGACTGCTGTCAGTTATATAGTCAGAAGAAAGGCAGATTTAAAAAAATGATTATTTTTTTGAATTTTCATTCAAAAATGAGCTATTTGAATGGCAATCACGGTAATTACAAAGACTATGGGCTTAACTGACCACAATTCAGGACCTCTAAAATTATTCTGAAACCTTTAAGAGATTTGGAACCTCTAAAACGATTCGGGATCATTTTTTGAAGAATTGTAAAAAATTACACACACACATATGTGTACACGTTTAGATGTTTTAGCACTTAGTGTTTGCAGTTTTAGTCAAATTTGATTCAAACTTGGTACACAAATTGATTATGGTATTAGCTTGGACAAGTTCATTAACCAGCAAAATTTATTCAACTGTTTATTAATGGTGGCCACTCCAAATCATAAAAAATCAAAACTTTTTGAAAATATAATTTCAGTACTATCAAAAAAAAGGTAGCATTAAAACCTGCAAAAACATGAGCATTTTTAATTTTCAATGTAATTTGAGAATGTAAATGCTAATATCCAAATTTTAACGTCTCATTAGCGCTGTGAAATCATATTTGCAAAATAGTTTGATAAAAAAGTACTGTTATATTGTTACAAATTGGAAAGTCGCTATCATTCTGTCAAGGCAGCTACTGCTTGTTGCAATTATTTAAGTTTTAAATGGACATCAATTTGAAATGGTTAAAATTATTTTGCAGTGTCAAGAACTTGTTCATACTGTGTCCAAAATTGATTTCTGTGCCAAATTTAAATCCAATCTAATAAAAATTTCAGAAACTAAAACACATTAAATTAAAAAAAATCTGTTAACTAAAAATAAAAATCATGTATCATGTGTCCTTTCCCTTTTTAAAATTTTAATTACAATAATTTGTTTGAAAACAGGAAAAATATCACTAGCTATACAGGAAAAAAATAGCTAGTTTTTAACAACATAACCTGAAACTTATTATAGCCTATCAGCTGTTCAATGAAATCATCTGACCCCGCAGGGGGGTGCAGACTAGCTACACCTATTGAGAGGATTTAGATGTCCCTCGTGGTACCTGAGTCTAACACACACTTACACTTGCAACACAACACTTATGACTTTAACACTTTACTCTCACACTTACATTTAAGGAGGTGATAATAGCTTCAATGTGCTTTTCGCCTTAAAATAAAAAAAAAAAAAATGAAATCAGCTGAGTTTTAGAAATTAATATAAAACAACTTATCTTTTAATATAACTACCAAAATTAACGATTCATTGAAATCGGTCAAACTTATTCAATGTTTCCGTAGTGTAGTGGTTATAGCGTGTGCTTAACCATTCCAGTGGAAATAGAAATTTTTAATTCTATTTAAATTAATATGAGACTTGCGACGCGTAAAATATACTGTTATATATCAATTTAAACATGCTCCTCACAACACGTCCCGCAAAATCCAACATCAAAACCAGCTCTAAAACATGATACATGTTAAAAATTTATTGACATCTCAAAACACATTCTAGAAATCAGGATCAGTGTTCACTGCACTCTCCGAGATCTGCAACATAGCTGATTTAATCACTTTGCAAAGGAAATATACCTAATAATTTTATTAACATAGCTATGCTGTTAATGTTTTTTTAAGAACATTAACAAGAACAAAAAAAATCCTTGGCTTCAGTATACTAATTTTAATGATAAATATAATTTAAGAATTGAGTAACAATCACAATGCATCTAATTACAACGTGGGGTTCGATGGTTGATGTGGCTGAAGCACCAGTCAGTGTGCTATGTCTCTGAACTACACACCTAAAAGTTTTTAGTTTGAGCCGTAGTTACTTCCATTCTTCCATTGCTTTTCCCTTACCGTTAACACTAATCTCCTGTCCTAGATTAGTTAGACTAAGGAGGCTTAGTCTAACTGGCATAAAGTATGGACATAAAAAAAATCCATTACAATGCCAAAAAAGCGAAGTTGGAACTTCAAAATGTCATGGGTTTACTTTATTCCATTTTTTTTTTTTTGTAGTTTGTCATTTCTTTATACCAATTGGACTAATGGCAACGTAACACTCAGATAAAGCTCCAATGTGGTACATAACTAGATACAAACCAAGTACGTTTCCAAGTTCAAGTAAACCACCTGCTATCCTACAAATGCTCTCTTCATTCCTCGTAAACAGTATAAAAAGGTTTATATACAAACTAATTTTATGCCTGATTATTGACTAATATTTTATTCATTGGTGCCATATAAATTCTAAAATACAAGTTACAGTATCGTACAGAACACATATAGAATGTTACAGAATGTAGTCCAGCTCGTAGCGAACATACTGATTCTTTGGGTCATTGTGTATCCTTGGGTATCCAGCGACCAGAGTATCTTGACCACCAATATATAGAGAGTTGTAAATTTTCCAATACACATCGCGTACCTTTCGTGCTGGATGGAATAATCCCTGTAATAGAATTTGCAAAATTATTTTTTTAAATGTTATAAATATGACATATGTTATTAGAAAGAAATTTAAAAAGACTAGAGTATTTAAAAAAAAAATTACAGTTAAATGGTTGTAGTTTTATAGTTATTTAACAAAAGCATTATTTACAAAACTAAACAAATTTGAAGAGATTCATGAATTCAATAATATTTAGAGAGATACAATTTTTATTATGGGTTTGCAAGGAAAAACGTCTTGCACATATTAGTCAGTGTCATATTATTATAGTGACTTTAATATATGACTATTAAAGTCAAAAAGGCTTTACAACTTCGAAACCATATACAAATTTATTGAAATAACTTACAGAATCAATATAGGTGTCATTTTATAGCAAAACATTTCTAGTTTGACTCACTTAATATTGTAGTACCAAATTTAGTCACTGTTAGCGCCAGCATAGTGCATTGTTAAAATGCTGTTTTCGCTGGTACTGGTGTGCTCACTGTGTGTTACTATTTCATGAAACAAACTCTGCAGTTGTTCAGCATAGATTTTGCACAGAACAAGACAAAGATTCTCTAAGCAGGTCTTCAATTTACTGTTGGCACACGTACTTTTTTGAGACTTTGCTGACGCTGTTGTTCAACAGATTAGGAAAAACTTTGCCTGTAGTCAAAAATATCAATATGATGTGCGTCTCGTTAAACTGGCATTCCATGAAGAACAGTTTGACGAGTGCTATGTAATAGTTTGCACTTGCAACTATACAGGTTTACAATGATATAACATATTATTGATTTAGATAACGTTGTTGATAGAGTTCTGTGCAGAAATGTTGCATCAGATACAGAAAGACAAGATATTTCTGAACATAATAATTTTCAATGATCAGGCTACATTTCATATCAATGGCAAGATGAACACCCAAAACTGTAGAATCTACGATAGCGAAAATCCATGTGAAACACTTACATTCGTGCCAGCCCAAAACTATACGTATTTTGTGCCATTTGTAAGTTTAAAGTATATGGCCTTTTTTCTTCATGGCCATTGCATGAAGACTGTCAATGGTATTGTGTACCTTGATATGTTGGAAAACTTTTTTAATCTCTGGTTAGATGAAGATGAACAATAAAATGTCCTTTTCTACTGCTAACAAGATGGTGTACTACCTAATTTCATCATGTAAGTTTAGGATTTCCTATATATTTGCTTCTCAGGTTGGTGGACAGGCTGTGCAGGGCCAACTGCATGGCGACTTTGTCCCCCCGACTTCACACCAATGGATTTCTTCCAGTTTCATTAAAGATCGAGAGTGTTTCACTCCTACCAGACAATCTTGCAGACCTGAGGAAATGAATTTACATTTACGCTGTAAAAGTTATATCAGATTTTCTGGAACAAGTATGGCAGGAAAATGACTTATGGTGGGATGTTTGCTGCATAAAAAATGGCAGTCACTTTGACTATAAGTGTTCTGCTACAAAAAACATCTTAATAAATTTCTAAATGCTTTTGAAGTCGTAAAGACCTTTTTGATTCACTTTGTATATGGCATTTTAAAAGAGAGCTTCATTAGCTTTCCACTAGAAAATAAATTATTTAAGTGGCCATAACGTTAAGACATAATTAACAGTAGAAAGAAGTATATTTGATTGAAAAATTACAAATTGAATTTTGATAATGCTTGGATAAATTCCTTCTCAAAAACTTAAAATTATTTTTGCCATCATTGATATATATATATATTTTCATCTCTCTCTCTCTCTCTCTCTCTACACACACACACACACACACACACACACACACACACACACACACAACATTTTGAAAGTGTGGTCAATTTTATTTCCCATAACATCAACTTATGTATTTTCAAATTTTATTCAAATATCAAAATGGAAACAAAAAACCTTAAACATTTTATCAGGTGAGGATTTTAACAAAAATGCTCATATGGATTTTTTTGTTGTTGTTTAACGTCCGACTATTGTACACACTTGGGCTAATGCAGACGGTGGGATGATTTATAGCGTATGAAAATGCCAAGACCTCGCCGGGAATCGAACCCGGATCCTCGGGGTGAAAGCCTAGTACGCTATCCACTAGACCACCAAGGCGGCCTGATTACAATGGAGAAAATATTTTCAAAAAGAGTGTATATGATATACACAATTTCAATGGACCCTCCAAAATAAGCCTTTCCAACTTTTTAAGTATTTGTTTATTTAAAACGTTTTTCCATATTAAAACTAAAACATAATCATGTTGATTACTACTAATTAGTAGATATTAACTTAAATGTATATCTGTGACGTAAAAACCTAAGCATCAAGGTCCAATGTTTCATCAATTGCATTTGTTTTGTAAACAACATTATCTCAACCATCACTGATTTCATTATCTGATTATTTCATATAGTAAAATGTATTAACATGTTTTCTTATTATTTAAACTTTTCAAAATCGGTTCATCAGACTTTTGTCATAAAAGAGGATTCATTTCTCAAATCAATGTACAAATATTGAAGTAAAAGAAACTTATGGTCTAAGGGTAAATAAAAAACTTTGTCAGCAATTATTATTTTCAAATAATTTGGAACAATGTTCATTGTTTCAAATGCTACGGCAAAAAACAATCCATGTGCAGAACTTGTGAATGGTAATAAAAAAAGTTATTAGTTCTTTTCTTACAAATTGTAAACAAAAAATAATGTATCCAAAAAAATATTGAGTTACGATTTTACAACTTGTTAAATTTACAAAAAAAATCTGTTACAATAATAATATATAATATTAACCTCCATTCATCTGCTTTATTGTGCAATACAATATGCTGTAGTATGAAGTAACTGTACAAAAATATTTGAAACTATTTGCAACATTATCTGCAACTGTTTCAAATGTAAATGTACCTCAAGAGAATGATGTAAGATTATATATCTATAAGCTATATTCCATATGGAATACATATGAAATAATCTCACCTGGAGTGTGTACTGTAATATTTTCATTGGTCCTAGCGCAACTCTCAGCCCTTCAATCGAGTCCATGAAAGCCTGCACCAGATGTGGTGATGTTTCAAAGATATTTGGCCAAACATGGTTCAGCAAGTGTACAAGTGCATCTTCGCAGCCGAATCCATAAACGCCCAATGCCATATGTTTAATGGCAGCACAAGCAGTCTGTCTGTGCACAAGATCTCTGCAAAACAAATGGTATAAATAAAATACAGAAATTTAAAATATATTATTCTACAGCATTATCCTGCCACCAACTGCTAAACATCATTAACATTTTGAAACTAAAATAATTTTCAAATTTGCATTTCAAAACTACTGCTACTTAACAGTTTTTCAAAATATTTCATTTTGAGCAAAAAAAAATCATCAACATTTTTTAATTATGACCTTCTTGCTTACCAACTTTCGGCTCCCTAATTTTACTGCTTCAAAATACAGTAAAACTTTGATAAAATGTAATGGTTGGGTTTGGGATCGTGATAGGTAATCGAACGGACATATTACAGGAAACCCTTAAAAACAACCTGTCCCGTTCATTGAATACAAACAAAAAATTTAATAACGGCATGTTTTTAAAATGGATACACCATCTGCCGATTCCCCTTATTCGTTATATCAAGTATTAGATTAAGATATTAGATATTTGAGAATGTTTGTGCTGTAAAAAAACAACCAAATCAGTAGTGTCATTCAAATGAACTGAAAATACACTACAGCACAAAAGCTACACTATTCCAAGAAAAGATAGAACGAAGTTTGGGCAATAGTTGTAGGATTGGGTTCTATAAATTTGTCATGAATGATTATGGAGTGCAAAAACCACAACCTTACTATTAGAAAATACCATAATATGGTTTACAGGTGGGTCCAAAACACCTGCGGAAACCAAATAATTTGTGGCAATGGGAAAATACCCCAACATCTTTCTGGCAGAAGTATATTCTATTGATATGTGTAAAGAAATCATGACAGGTGATACAATGGAAAAAATATCGCTATTACATCAGATAGTCAAGCAGCCATTAAAGCACTGAATTCTCTAACCATCAGCTCAGAAATGGTCTGGGAATACCTGCAAAAGTTAAACAGACTAGGTCAAAGTAATAAGGTTCAGCCCCCTGGGTACTAGGACACGATGGAATAAAAGGAAATGAGAAAGATGTGCCAAAGAAGAGTCACTGACCAACTTACAGGACTAGAACCGTTTTGCAGACTTGAAGACAGCTACTTTAAGTTGAAGTTTAAAGAGGAAGAGAGGTCAGAAAGTCAAAGCTTTGTGTATATAAGCAACTTTTTTCCGGCGAAGAATCTTTAAGGTTATCATCGCTCACAAGTAAGGTTTACGTCAGGCCAATAAATGCTCCAGGAACTTCGTATTATGCCGATGCCTTATTAAAAATAAAGCAAGATTGCTGACAGGTTTCCTTATGAGGCATGGAACACTTAAGATCTTGACTTAGTAGAAAATCCAAATTGCAGATACTGTGGGGGAAGAAGAAACTCCCTTTCATCTGCTGTGGTGACAATCCTCTCCAAACCATCGACTTCATGAAGAGGCAAACAATGGAGAAGATATTGTAACTGAGAGTCTCAGGAGCATAGGGGGGGGCACAATAGATCTATGAAGGTCACCGTGTGTTTGCAATCTCTAAATATTTATTCATCCTTCTAGCAGGATCATTGTATACTTACAACACAAAATTAAAAATATCGAAATTAAACCATTTTCCACTCACCTGTCCATCAAAGCATCTTCTAACAGTGGTGTCACAGCGTATATATAATCTTTGCCCATCTCCCCAATATATTCAAACAGAAAGGACAAGGACTTGAGAACACCATTTTGTACATTCAACTCTGGAACTCTGTATTCATTCATTAACGCTGGTAGTACAGTGAATGGTGAACATGTTTCTGCTACTATAGCGATGGCAACTGTTGTACAAACACGGTTTTGTCTTTCCTGCACTTTCAAGTTATTAAGTAGAGTGGCAAGTACATCGTGTGGTCTGTCAACAAAAACAATTTAAATCTTGAAAAAAAAGTTAATTTAAGTAAAATTAGGTATCTCATTAATATATGAGGGCTATTCAGAAAGTAGATTACGTTTTTGGATAAAAAAAAAACTAAGTACAGGAAAAAAATTTTATTATATACATTTGAAAGAGGAACTAAAATACTATTTTTCGACATAATCGCCAAACAAATTTAGACATTTGTCATATCGGTGAACTAGCTTTGAAATTCCCGTGTCGTAGAATTCCGCCGCCTGTGACGCCAGCCAGTCAGTCACGCCAGCGCGAGAGATCTGCGTCGTCATCGGCGCTGTGTTGCAAGCCAAGTCTTCATCTTCGGAATAAGTGGAAATCACTAGGTGCCAGGTCCGGACTGTAGGGTGGATGAGGAAAATCTCCCACTTGAAGGCCGTCAAGACGTCTTTGTTCGATTTGCCGTGTGAGGCGGGGCATTGTCGTGCAAAAACAACACTTTTGCACTCAGTTTTCCTCTCCGCTTGTTCTGGATAGCTCGTCTTAAAAAAGGTATTGCCAAACATTACGAAACTTAAGACGAGCTATCCAGAACAAGCGGAGAGGAAAACTGAGTGCAAAAGTGTTGTTTTTGCACGACAATGCCCGCCTCACACGGCAAATCGAACAAAAGACGCCTTGACGGCCTTCAAGTGGGAGATTTTCCTCATCCACCCTACAGTCTGACCTGGCACCTAGTGATTTCCACTTATTCCTCGAAGATGAAGACTTGGCTTGCAACACAGCGCTCGATGACGACGCAGATCTCTCGCTGGCGTGACTGACTGGCTGGCGCCACAGGCGGAGGAATTCTACGACACGGGAATTTCAAAGCTAGTTCACCGATATGACAAATGTCTAAATTTGTTTGGCGATTATGTCGAAAAATAGTATTTTAGTTCCTCTTTCAAATGTATATAATAAATTTTTTTTCCTGTACTTAGTTTTTTTTTTATCCAAAAACGTAATCTACTTTCTGAATAGCCCTCGTAGCATAGTAAGCCCTCAGATTAAAGGACACTGACTTAAACAAAAACAAATTATTATTTTGCTCGAAATTTTGAAAGTGGGTGAAAATATTTTGTATATGAATTTTATAACTTTTTTTTAATAGTTGTAGTACAAATCCAGCGCATTAATTGATAGCTTCAGTTCATGGAAGAGTGAACATAGTATAATAGAAATACATTCTTAAACTTATTGTACTGAGCTCTACAAAAATTAAATGTTTAACAAAACATATTTTTTGCATATAATGAACAAAAACACAATACAAATCAGGTAAAACAAATACTATTAATAAACAAGGAACTTACAAATTCCGCCCCCATTTAACGGTCAATCAACTAACAGACTACCATTTGCTTTATAATCCTTTAAACTGAAAGTTTACTATATTAGTAAATTATTAATTGCAATTAATACTGTAAATTAAATAAATAAATATTTGGTCTATATATAAAAAAAACATTAATCAAGACTTTTTTCCTCAAGATTTCCTCCCTTTTCCATTATTTAAAGAATGTTATTAAAATTCAGTAATATGACACTGGAATAAACTGAATGGCAGAACTGTTCTTCTTTGTTAAATGCTTCTATTATTGAAACTTTGCAGTTGGAGAGCCACTTCAAGCTACTCTCGATGATCTTCTAACCAGATTGGATATTTACTGCAGCATGCCCAGAATTTGCTCTTGTTTACGTCTAGTACTTAAATCATGTGTTCTTGGATTTCTTATTCATACCACTAATGAATGAGGAAGTACTCGTTTGAATTTGAATGAAAGGCAGAAATTAATTATAATATGAAGTCCCGCTGTGAGGGGTACCACTAGTCATCCTGTTTAACATCGAATCACATGGCATCACTGTGAATCACGTAAGTATCAGCTGGGCATAGACTGTGCGTTGATAATAGTGTTTTGAACACTTGTTATTTCCATATCGTCAGCCGAAGAGCAGAATTTTTATTTAATTTTTTCATAAACTATACAAAACCACTACTGAAACCTATCTACTGTTGGTTGAAGCATTTGGAGACAAAGCTTTAAGCAAATCAAGGACTTTTGAATTGTTCAAATCACTCTACAGAACATTGCGAGAGTTTGGGAAATCATCCGTCAGGGCAAAAGACAAACTATCCATGACATGGATGAAGTTGTTGGAATGTCGTGTGGGACATGCCAATGCATTTCATTTGATGATCTCAACATAAGAATAATTGCAGCCAAGTTTGTCCATCACCTTTTAACACAAGACAACAAGTCTGTACTGAGCCCCAACGGAAGACTTCAGTGGTTCCAAACTTTTTGTTTAAGGTAATTAATTACAAAGCTGGGTTTATGGTTATGACCAGGAAACCAAAAAATTGTCACAACAGAACACACCACACTTTTAAGACCGAAAAAGCCTGTCATATTTAATCAACGTAAAAAGCAGTAACGTGAAATCAAAGCTGATAATTTTTTTCAATATTAGTGAGATTATCTACAGGAATTCGTCCCATCTGGTCAGACCAACAACAATTTCTACAACCTCTGTGTTTCTGACGCGACTAAGAGAGAGAATGTGCAGCATAAATAGACAAAGTTGTGGAGAAGCAAACACAAACATACACCTGCTCACACTGCAACCTCGGTAAAGAAATTTTTGACAAATACCGTCCGGAAAACAAAAACTGGCCACTTATACTCTGTATTCGTACTTGCCAGACCTTGCACTGTAAATTTTATCTGATCTTTCCAAAATGAAAGGATGGCGATTCGAAATTATTGAAGAAATTCAAGAGAAATCGCAAGTGGTTCTAAGGCAGCTTTTAAAGCTGACTCTGAGCAGTCCTTTCATTCATGGCGGAAACACTGGCAACACTGTACAGATGCAAATGGTGACTATTTTGAAGGAGACAAATTTTTTTATTGGAAGTTTTTTTTTTTAACAATTCCTGATAATTTTGGGGAACACCTCATATAGTTCTTCCATTCTTAAAAAAAAAATTGGTATATACTGTATATGTGTCAACAAATTTGAAGAATTATCTATTAAAATACATTAATCAAAATTATTAGGCCTATATAAAAACAAACTTTTGAATTTTTCATCATTATAACAAGTGATTATTGAAATATAAAAAGCTCCTTGTCTCCCAAGAGAAGGTAGCACTTTACATGTATATTAACTACCTAGAACTTGCTAGAAATAAAAGTGGTAATGGAATATATAGGGCAGTCGAGTTGTAGAAAATAATAGACTATTCACTTATAACATTAGAAAAAATGCTGAATATTGCTTTCCGGGGTAAAAGGATTTACTGATCAAAGAGTTGAACCTTAACACTAAGTAACTGTTTTCCTTCAATCAAAATAGCTGAATAAGTTGGACTTACCCAATGGCCTTCGCAATATAACCAAAAGTGTTGACGGTAGCTCTCCTGATTGCCTTCTTGTGCGCTTTCAACAGTTCTAACAATTCAAAACATATCCTCATCCACTCTCTGGCAGATACATACTCAGGTCCTCTGTCAGCTATTCTGCCTACTAGGTCAATACAGTTTTCTTGTACCTAAAAACCAAATATTTGTATTAGTTTCGTACTTACAATGATAATAAAATCCAGGATTTGTTTTACAAAAATTACATAATTACTTGTGATTGACAAATTACAAGACTTTAGTTTTGAAATTTATTAATTAATGAGTAGTAGTATTGTTTTTTAAAGGACTTTTGACATCATTCATGTATGAAGAACAATCATTATAGGATGCTTCAAGAACATATATGTCAACACTTTTTCTTAAGTACATAACCTAAAACATTTGCCTACATACTTAGTACTGGTAATACACCCGTTTATTCATGGTGTACATATATGAATACAAACTTTAAGGAGACAAATTAGAGAATCAAATATTAGTGTGAACTTATAACAAGTATAAACAATTTTTGTGAAAAACCTCTACATTGTTATTACAGTAATTATGAATACTTAACTTTTGTTAAATAGGGTCCCATGTATTCTATTCTTATAACAGAAAGACATTTATTTGTCTGACATATCACAAACAAATTAACAAAGCAAATTAAAGAGTTGCTGTACTATTTTAAGCATAATGTAATTAGGTACACGGAGCATTCAAATACGAACAAGACTTTTGCTTTGGAAGTCCAGATAATGAAGAGAATCGGTTAGGACAGTGAATACGAAGCAGTAGGAATATAAGACTTCCCACCACTCTGTTCAATTAGCTGGGCCCTGTCACAGTCCAAAAGAAAAATAAGTGAGATATAAGTCAGAACTTCCGTTGCACAATGCATTATTATTAAATTTCATGTTAACAAAGGCATCAGTTTGAAGACAGTGCTCAGTTTGAAGAAGAAACTCAAGGTTTCGAATGTTTGATTGGACTAAACAATTCTCGTCAAAAATTAATGCTATGATCAATGCCTTAGACCAATGTAACAGAGAACAATATTTGCGCAGTTAGAGAAACTACAGAAGCTGATCAGCATATGTGGAAATGTCCAGCATTCTGAAATGTCCTCATAAGTTGGAAGTACACAAACCATTTTTACTGAAGAGATCAAATTCTGAAAGTCAGAAAAGTAGGTTCCTCTGCTTCTGATCGATAAAAAAACTGCTCTAAATTTCTACAAGGCATCTTGTATGTTTTGAGACAAAAGGGGAGTCTTTTTTACAAAGCATTATCACTTGTGACAAGACATTATTACTGTGACATTGGGTGTGTATGCTCTAGTACACACCCAAATCAAATGGAGAGTATGGAATGAAGAAGTAGAGAGCGCAAGCTGGTGAAAGCCAAAACAAAAGTGTCAGCTGGGAAAATGCTTGTGATGGTTTTTCGACTCCGTTAGCTCATCTTTAAGAATAGAGAAGAGTCAATGCCGTATATTACTGCCAGCTTCTAGAGCGGCCAAATGGCCAAAGCCATTTACCACAATAAAAAATTCCAGCAACCATCCATTACATCATTCTTCTATGATGTAATAGAAGAATATGTTATACAGCCTTGTGTTCTATTTTTAGAATAAAGGTTGAGAACAGAAATGGACCTTTTCTTAGAATCTTGTTGCAGGCTAAACAATGTAAATTGTGTTGTTTCCATAAAAGCGTTTTCTCTCTCTCTCACACACGCACGCACCCACACACACATACATACACACACACACACACACTCTGTATGTCTTAGTGGGGGGGGAATGTCAATCTCACACCTTCACAACAGTGTACGCACTGTGTTGCATATATACTTACTAGACTGTAAAGTACTTATTTTCTATTAGTTTTAACTAAAATATATTTCAAAATTATGTGATATATGTAATAAATTGTAATAAAATAGCCATTAACTATGTATACAGTACAAAGTATACCTTTCTTTCACTACATATAGTATTTCCGCCGTTTACTGTAAACAAACTCGATTAGTGTAAACTCGGTTAACGCTATCTCATTTACAGCATTCATATACGTTTCGTTCCTTTTAGACCACATTATATCTGAGGTTGACTTTAATATCTATCCTCACACAGCTGCACTAATGAGGGACAAACTAAAAGAAATTCACTGGACGGACACCCTTGATTCATCTTCCATATAGGTCTGCTCAAAGAAGCATTTGGAGATCATCATTTACAAAATGATCAAGAAACAGAGAATTTTGTGCTCAAGTGGCTATATGATCAACCTGTTTTATGAAAAAGGGATTAAAAACTTAAACAATTGGAAAAATATATTGATTTATTGGCAGATTATGTAGAAAAATAAAACCCCAAGTATTGTTTTTTCATTTTATTAAAAAAAAGTCTCGTTTATATTTGAAAGCCTTGTATGTGTAAACATAAGTTAAACTACTGGACACATCCGCTAAAACTGGAGAATTTCACTGAATGTTAGTAAGAAGTTTTATTTAAGACATTCTCATTTACCTTTTCATGCCTGTTCTTGAGAATCGGGGTGAGTCTTGGCAGCAAGTCTTTGATTGGAGGAGTCATCTTAGTCATACCAATAACGTTAACAATAGCTTTCAGTGCCCCGAGGATACTGCCCAACACTTCGGGATATTCTTCTCCCAAATACTCATACAGCACGACGCCTAAATGTCCCATTAGTTTTTCCTGAAACAAAAATCCAATATCACAAAACCTTGTGTGTTTATATACTTTTAAAAATAAGTATATTTTTTTAATTTTATTAGTGTAACTGACTCGAGTAAATCAACTTTTATATTACACTAAGAATTATTAGCAATTTTCCACTGGATAAGTGACCATCATCACAAGACTCTTAGTATCATAAAATAAGCTCTATTTTTAAGCAAAAAGCTCGGAAAATTTACTGCAAAATCTGTATAAAGATTGATTAAAAATCTTTATTAAACTTTTTTTGAAAATCTGGTTTCAACTTTGTAATCAACATTCAAACCAGCACTTTACTCAAATTTCACTGAAAATAAGATAATAAACTTCAACTGTGGTCACAATATACTAAATGCTCTGGTAGACATAATTATTTTTTTTATCATAAAATAAAAATATTTAAGTGCGATGTTATGGAGGCAACCGTGTGTTATGATTATTATTCACTCACCTCCTGACAAGTTTTCATGACGACAGCTATACGCGAGATCAGATCGGCTGCTTGTTGTCGTACTTTGGCAGATTTGTTGTTCAACCTCCACAGAATGGTACCACAAATCTGTGGCAAGTATGGTTTTACTCGCTTCCCCAACTGGTTTACTATTGTTCCAAAGCCGTTCAACATTACCACATCCTAAAAAAAAAAAAATCACTCATATGACAGCAGTTGAACCATTTTCGATGTTTATTTCTTGAATCCTCAATAAGTGTTTTAAAAGCTTACATTATTGTTCTATAAAACTTGCGATAAATTATATTGGTATCAATAATTACCGTAATACCTATACTGTCCTTACTGTTTTAATTTTTCAAGTATCACAATTTATATTGCGGCAACTGCAGTCGTAAATATCTCAGTAAGATTATATGAGAAAAACACTGTTTTCAGTTAGTTGTACTGCAGTAAGTCTAGTATGTTTTGTGTACAGAAAAAACTCAAAATCTTTTGTATAGCTTTATAACTAAATTACATACTATATATAACCCTTTCATAAAGAGATATAAGTGGTCATGTTATCTTTATTCTTTTCATTCTACCACTTTTTACTACAGCTTAGAGTCCAGTTCTGAAGTGGCACAACTAGGAGGAGTTTACTGTACATCAGTTCATCAAAGTTTTTTTTATTTGTTCTAAAAAATATGTCTATTTAAAAAAAAAATAGTACAATAAAATTATTTTTATTGTACTTTTATTTAAATTTGAATTATTCGTTAAATGTTTAAATTTTTTAAAATCGCTAAATGTGTTCTTTCCCAGATTTTACCGTAGGAAAATATAATTCATTTTTAAAACAAGTTTTCCTACTAAAGACTTACCTCCGTAGTCTGTTCTTGGAAAGCATACAAGATGCCGTCAATAAGCTGTTCTTCCAGTCTAGAGTCAATATCAGCAGCGCCCAAGTTTGCCATGGTCTTTTCTATGCTCTCCATCACCATCTTACGATACTGTTCATTTTCGTCTTTCAAATCGTCCACAACACGGTTAATTATCTCAGATGCACCCACTTTATTAGCGATCTCCACTGTTGTATCAACAAGCTATATAACAAGAAATGAGTTTAGATGTTAGCATTGGTAAAATGGCAATCACTTCAAATTTTAACTTAAACTAAAAAATGTTTTTTTAAATAAAAATTTATTGTATTTTAATTTTTAAATAAATAATCAAATTCTTTAGACTATTAAATATTGTTTATTTAAATAAATAGTGCTACAACTTCAATTATTTTCCAAAAATCCAGTTTGAAAAAATCAGTTTACCAAAATCAAATACGAAGAATCACAATTTAAGTCAATAGACAAAAATTGAAATTAATGAAACAAGAGTAAAAAAAATTGATCTAGGTTAGTCTTTTTAATTTATTTTATTTATTAGCGAACCATAAATTTCTTTTATTTTAAAATTATTTTTACATTATTATTAATTTACATTGACTTAAATCTTTATATATTTCTACAAACGGTGAAGTAGTGAATCTGCTAGTATTGCTTTTCAGGACAAGCTTGTTTTTATAGTTTGTGCAAAATCATTTTTAAAAAAAATATCTGTAATTTTTAGTGTTAAGTATGCCAATTTTTTACGTTCTTCATATTTAATGTGGTACTCTCTCAAAAAAACTATAACTAAAATTAATTAAAAATGTATATTCACTACATCACCATTTTTGTGACGAATATGGACAAAATTTGAGTAAAATGAGGTGATTTTGATGAATTAAACAATTTTAGGCATTAACTACTAAACCACTTTTTTGAGCAAAATTTGATGATTTTTTGAAGTTTGTTATGTATCGGAAAGTGGTAATTTTTTCCCAAGTACATCTCAAGTTTAATTGAAAATGGTTAATCAGTCCCCAGTGATATGTAGCACTGACACACTAAACATTCATGCAAAAACCACTCTCTTCACTAACAGACCTGAAAACGAATAGATCTATTAAAATCACACGTTCTATTCTTGTTTTTTTCACTATTGCTATATTTTTATTATATTTGTTTAGTGAGAAAAAAGAAGAAGCAACATCTTGTAAGTATAAAAACAAGCTTAAACACAAAAATCAAAACAAACAGTAATGTTACTGTAATGTTATGTGTACCTGTCTATAATTTCTCCTGTCCAATGCCATTCGGTGGTTCCAGAAGTGTTTGAAAAAGTGTGGCAAGATTTCGTCCTTGATATATTGTGATTCCACACCATCTGTCCCGCAACACTGTTTTACTACCTGAACAAAGAAAAACACCACTGAGATGCCATCTTACAATTATGGTAGAACCTAGATAATTCATGTTTTTTTTAATCCAACAAGTCCAGTAATCTATTATTATTGTCCAAGCAAAGTAAGATCTCTGATTCAACTAGAGCATGTAGCTCTATGTTTATGTGTTTGTTACACATTTTAGCCAAACAAAATGATTGGTTGTTTTGAAATATTATACGAAAGTACTTTGTATAAAGCCTGAACGATGTATCTGAAACATTCTTTTTCAACCGCTTCTCTTTCAAGATGGTGACCTCTGATTTAATGATTACAAATGTACATGATGATTATTTGCTATAATACTGGCTGAACTTCCTATCACAATTGTGACTGCTTTGTGGAGCAAGAACATTAAATTTCCAATAAAGATGGTAACATTTTTTAGTAAATACTACCATTACCAGTTAAATTGGTGGAAAAGGTTGCAAGTGCATCACAGAGTGTTGCCGCAGCCATTCAATTAAGAATATTATTTTGAAACGTGAGACTTTAATTATGTGGAAGTCAAACAAAGGTTTATAAATAAAAGCAGTTTTAATTCACAGTAGAGCTTTACTGCTCACTACTGGTTTCAACCTTTACAAATCATCACAAGTGATATCAGATGCTGTTCAGTATTTAAAGTATTGACAAACACTGATTACACTTTTGTGTTTTCAAGAACTAGTATAAATGAGGAAAGAAACAAGTGATAAAATGTCATTAAAACCATACCACACTTAAGATTTATATAAACAAGTGTTGTAATAACACCATCATGGCAGCGGTTCAGCTGATCATAATCTAGCTCAGTCAGCTGATCTATCCACCAACCAAGATTGAACTATAGGAAGTCTACTGTATAACAAAAGTTATTTATTTCTTCTCTTTCCACTATAATTTCTTATATTCCAGTAGTATAATTGATTTACATCAGATTATCGTGAGCCTACTGTAGTCAACAGTTAATCTGTATATAATAAAATTTTTGTTTTTTAACTTGTAGAACAACTCTGTTAAGTCAGAACACATTATTATAACAATAGTGAATATATTTTATTAGCGTATATCAAATATATTTTACCTTTAATACAATCTTCTTCATTTCCTCATCAGGAGATTGAAATTCTCGAATCAGGATCAACATCACTTCTCTGGTATAGTAGTTAGCATATTCTGCATCCATCAACGGGATCAAGTAACCAATGGCTTTCAAGAACGCAGCCAAACCCTGCACAAAGCAAATTAGTATAAAGACTAGCAATAAAAAATTCATTAATACTTTGTCATATTACATTTAACTTTTACCCTAATATTTTTTGTTAGGTTATGCATTCACTAATGTATCCGATGATGTCTGGCAGCAAAACCACAGTTGGACTGACTAAAAAAATATAGGCATAACTCTGTCTGCCAAAATAATCGTTTGAAATAATTATGATAGTGACAGGTTATCCATGTTGATCAATAATGGCAAGGCATTTGGTCATTTCTAGATGTGGCCATTAAAAGATTAAAAAAAATCACTAGTCAAAAAATATATCTTCCTAATCAGAATGTAAAAAAAATAGCAAAACTTGTAGACATACTGAGAAAACACAATATTGCAATATGAAATCATATCGATTTGGCTTTAAAATGAAATACTAATACTAATTCAACAACAAATTAATATAGACGAGAAAAGCAGTTTTACGTTAACATTATTACAATCAATCCATTTGCAGATAAATACAGAGAAGGCCCTATAAGTTTCATTAGTTATATTTTTTTTTTAACGTCCGACTACTCAAAAAAAAGTTATAATAAATTACTTTAATTTCAAAAAACAATTAAAAGAAACTAAATTTTTTATTGATTTACCTTTCCTCTGTGCGTTCGGATACCCTTCCACAATGGTTTCAGTACAGAATCAAAACTTTCAATACCGTATGGTGTCGCTGCTTCGGCTAACGCTGCAATGGCCAAGGCAGTGATAGTTCGTACTTTCTGCTGCTCGTCCACCAGTCCATGTTCAATAATCTCTACCAAACTTTTCAAATGTGGTAAAATAGCACAACCCATAAGGATGGCAATTTGTTGTACAATTTTTATACCTGAAATATAAAAGTATCAACTTTATTTAAAAAAAAAATGTGTGAGAATCTTAAATTATTTCTTACATGTACACAAAGCTGTTAACTCTTTGCAACCGGAAAGCTACTCAGTATGGCTTTGAATAATCTAATCAAAATGGATAAATAATCTAATTTACTGCAACATAATCAGAATTTGGGTGTCCATTACATGTGGCTCACACTGTTTTACCCAACGGGCTTGTTTACGTCCTGTGCTAGGAATTAAATCATGCAATTTTGGACCGTGTAATTTATTTCATTATTATATAGTTATTTTTAAAAAAGTGTATTTTTTGTAAAAATGTGTTTACATTTTATATTTCCGAACTGATCAGGAAAAATTCTGATTATAATATTATAATAGCTGTGTGGCTGTATAAGCTCAGATGTTCTGAAACACATTTAACCAACCAAAATGGGTTGAAATAATTAAATAAGGTTTACTGAAAAGAAAGACATTACCCACCTGTATGCCTGGCTTGCCATGATTTCTTACTGCGGCACACTGCTTTCAAGAAGGGTAAGAGTGATGGTATACCCAACGCACTTGCAACTACAGCAAAAGCCCTGGCTGTCGTGTTACGTACGTATTCATCTATATTGTCAATATCAGGTCTCATGGTAGATATCATGGTGGCCAAACCAGCAGCTTTTGCTAAATTAGAAATAATTTCTCGGCCTTCTACACGGGCATAGTAGTCTTCATCAATAAGTAAGGGTTCTATAACGACTAAAATCTGAAAAGTAGCAGCGGTTTTTAGGAGTAAGAAAATCATCTTTATAAACACAAAATATACTAACAATGGATATTGTATAGCCTGACTAAACACTCATGGCTCCAGTAGTAGCAGTGAGTACAATCAGTTCACTTTGGTAACTGCCTATCTTTCTCCAGCTGCAGTATTTTTTTTATCTGTTGGTACATTTGTCAGTTCTATATTTTACAACATATAGAATTTACAAAGTCCATCACTTAACGCAAACAATTACAACACAATTAACAACGAAGGCATAAACTATTATTTAACAATGCTAGTGTATAATCATACTGTATAAACAAATAATAAATAATAGAGCTCTGATTACGATACTTCAAATTTTAAATTTTTTCTTCATTGGAGAGTACTTTAGACAAAAGCTAGTGCAACTAAAATTAAAAATTTCTCAATTTTCTTCGGTTTTTTATGAAGGGTGTTTTTTAAAGTGTGAACTTTATCTTTTAAACAGTTTGAGATATCTATATGCAGTTTTCACTATTATTTTTCTCTAGAAAATTTGCAATGAACAAGTATTACATAACCACCTTTTTACTTTAAAAAAAAGTTAAATTCAAGATAATGGATCACATTTCTTTAACTCTTTCTTAAAACAACTTTACAACTGAGTAGGTTCTATGTAAGCATCTCTTCAAATTTCACTTGCACTTAAAAAAAATGTCATTTTCAGACTTTTCATCTACCCTGTATTATTGAAAAATAAATTATTATTTTATAACCTTAATTGACAATAATTTTGATAACATATGTGCATTATAAATAATTTTATTAAGATATTGCTGTTTTTCACTGAAATTATTTTCATTTTAGTGCAAATAATGAAGAATACGTTTTAAATGGTTTAGCACTTCAGCCAACATTGCTAGTTTTTAGGGGTCTAGTTTGTAGGTGAACTGACTATCCTTCATTTTCAGTTTGAGGTCACAAGAGGATAAAGAAGTTATATATATATATATTTTTCTCAATTCTGCCATGCTAAATTTTAAACAGGCTAAAAATGATAGTAACCTAGCATTCGATAAATAGTAATTGTTCAAATAATCATAACTGTTCGATAAACAGTTCAGAGTAGCCTAGTGACCTAATGGATTTTTATTGTATATATATATATATATATATATATATATATATATATATATATATATATATATAAAGGCTTAAATCTGACACTTTGTACTATTATTGCAATAAAATAGTTTAGGTTCAAGTAACATAAAAGTCAGCAGATGTTTTAAATATATTACTATTATACACAAAATGTTCAAAAATTTATCACAACATATGCACAGTTTTATTTGTATTTTTATGAACAATATTAATTAATTTACATATTTTAAAATCAGTGCAGGTATACAATTTTTAAATAGTGTTTGCATAATTTCTGTATTCTTTTTCTTTTTTTCGTACATAATATGGATTCTTTTAATTATGAAAATACATCATACCTTTAACAGCTTGGATTGTAATTGGCTCTCAGCATGTCTGACTTTTTCGTGAACTTTTGCAAAAATTGTGATTTTACTTATTTTGCTTTTATTATATGCTCTGTCATTTCGTTGAGAGATATTAACCTATGAAGATTAACTTTATTATGATAAATTATGATTTTTAGTGATTTGTTACAAATTCATATTCGACGCCCATTTTTACTATATCCATATATATATGCTGTGATACTACTAACAACAAAGATTAGTATGTTTAAGGAATATAAGTTATATACGTAATAAATGAGTTAACACCCAACAGCTAAGCTGAGTTAGGTTACTAAGATTCTTTTTTAAGAAAAAATTAAGTATTCTTTGATTAGTAATAAATATAAGTGCTTTCATTAAACACCCAAAGTGAGTCAAGTTAGGTTACAACAGCTAAGTAGAGTTAGGTTATCAAGTTCTCTTTAAAAAAAAAAATGTATTCTTTTAATTATGAAGAAATACACTTATCGTTATTATGAAACATTTATCGGTTTACCATTAAAAGCGCATGTTACCTACTTTACTGACTATCCTTCATTTTCAGTTTGAGGTCACAAGAGGATAAAGAAGTTATATATATATATATTTTTTCTCAATTCTGCCATACCTAATGGATTTTTTGTATATATATATATATATATATATATATATATATATATATTGTTTGATTATTTTGTCCAATCAGATAAAAAAAATTGATATGATTTTTATTGATATGCTTTTCAAACATATACTATAATATATATATATATATAAAGGCTTAAATCTGACACTTTGTACTATTATTGCAATAAAATAGTTTCGGTTCAAGTAACATAAAAGTCAGCAGATGTTTTAAATATATTACTGTTACACCAAAATGTTCAAAAATTTATCACAACATATGCACAGTTTTATTTGCATTTTTTATGAACAATATTAATTAATTTACATATTTTAAAATCAGTGCAGGTATACAATTTTTAAATAGTGTTTGCATAATTTCTGTATTCTTTTACAAAGCTATTTGTATTTAATTACTGTCATCTAATGCTTCAAACTAAAAGTTAATTCACATCGACGTCTGTGCAATGATGAGGGAAATCATTTTTTTTTTTTTTTTTGTGTTTAACGTCCGACTATTGTGCACACTTGGGCTAATGCAGACAGTGGGATGATTTATAGCGTATGAAAATGCCAAGGCCTCGCCGGGAATCGAACTCAGGTCCTTGGGGTGAAAGCCTAGTACGCTATCCACTAGACCATCGAGGCGGCTCTAGAAACTTTTAGTGACAAACTCGTGGTCATGTATTGTTGTTCTTTACACATGCATTACAATGAATGAATGAAAACACTACAAACATTCTAAGATTAACAAATTTAAAAACAGGAAAAAACTTACTTTGTGAACATAAGGACGGACAAGATCATCCAATTTGTATAAGATCCTATCGATAACTTTGACCAACAAATGACGTTCCTGATCTTCTAATGTTGGTGACATCAACAATGGCAAGATCTGATTGAACAGAGGGCCTGCGCCGAACTCCCTGGCCTTATCAGTGATCTGACGTAATGCTGCTTTACGCATGGGTGGTGTTCCGTTCTTTATCTTCAGTAATAGTTTCATGATCTTACGTTCTTTTTGTTCTTCAGGGCTAAGTGATTCTTCATCCACGTCCACCTGCCAATCAAGATTCAAATAGTTATACAAAAATTAGCATTTAAAACAACAAAACTTACAACACATATACTTTTAATCTGGCTTAACATTATTTGGCAAATTAAATGCAATGAAGAATTTGTTTGGCATAAACATCCATCTTTACCAATAACTGCAAGAATGAAAAAGCTTAAAATGGTCCTTTACCAAAGTTTATCTGAACACACAGTTACAGACAATACATAAAACTTGTGTACATTTATAAAAATAATATGGCCCAAATTTACAACAATCAGATAATAATTTTTATTTACCATACTAGTACAAAGCCCATTAAAAACACAATTTGTCCAAATAACTGAAATTTTGCGATAGAAATATTTTTGTTCAAACTTATAATTCATTCAAGTGTTCAAAGAAATTGAATGGGTTTTCCCTTAATAAAATGGTCTTGTCAAATAACACTGGAAAATCACATAATTTATCAAAACTGGTACATCACATTTTCCTGAAATTTTGTTATATGTGAAACTTAATACGTAACTTGAATCAGTAGAGCACATTTGAAATTACAGAAACTTATGGTTCAAGAGTACATTGGAAAAAACTAAAACCCTAACCACCACAGAAGTTTGTTTTTTTGAATATACAATTTCAGAATCAGTTATCAAGGAAGACTTCATTTTTGTAAAAAAAATTATGGATTACATAACCATATTTTTTTAAACAAAAGGTTTTGTGTTTAAGATAGCAACCAGATTGAGAAATGGTTTTTGATAAAACATTACAATTAACTCACCAACAATTTATCAAAGTACTGTGCATCTTCTGGTTTCAAGAATGGTAAATTTCCTTTAGGTTGGTTATCCACATATTTCGCTGACTTATCTTCTGTTTGCATAAAGAAACCAGTTGGAGTGCCAGCGATTGGAGTAGGCGTGGCTGTGAGCTTCCGTGCAGGTGTACGGATTGGAATATAACCTGTCACAGAAAAACATATTTAGTAAAACCTCGATAGGCTTAATTCAATCAATTGGCTAATTAGTCAATCTGGAATAATAAAAACCTGAGTTAAACCGATGAATGGGGAAAAAATCGATAACTGACAACAAATAAACTATCTGAAAAAAATTTATTCATTATAAACATATTTAAAAATTACAAAAAAACATTTGCAGACAAAACAAACATAAGTTAATTTCATATGTAAATAATAACTTATAAGGTTTTGCTGGAGTGGTTGGAGAACCGACTGCTTGTGGCACAACGAAGGAACCTTGCAGGAAATTAGAGGAGTGCTGTATGCCACACATATGAGCGGATTTAAGGGAGGCATTGCCCCTCCAGTTGTATAAAAATAATAAAATAATTTTATGAAAAAAATGAAAGATTTTTATTTAAATATCTGCGTTGTTTCAATCTTACTTGCAGTTAATTAAAGCCAACATGAGATAGCCTTTTTTTCATTAGAACTTAGATCAGAGAATTTTTTTTAAATTTATTTGAAACCAGCTCACCGAGATGATCAATTCCAGTAGATGATTTATGAGTGTTCAATATCTATACACTGCTAAACATTTTGGTCATAGAAAACTTATTTTATAGAAACCTTACCGGTCATAGAATGTTACCGTTTTATATTCAGCACACTGCATATATAATATTAATACTTATTAAAAATTATAATAATACACAATGAAAATTTTTTATTATAAAACAACTATTATAATGTTGTTACTGTTAAGTCATGTTTTGAAAAAAAATACTTAAAAATTAAGTTTCAAATAATTTTTTCCCAAATACAAAAATTTAATCTACAAGTGTTTTTCTGGAGGACTATTAACCTCAGCAAATGATAACCCAAATGTTAAATTGAGTAATGATTTATACTTATTATTAATAACAGATCAAAAATTAAATGTTAATGTAACTTAGTCTGAATGAATCCAATGTTTTACCAAAATTGAGAACTGATTATGTTTAATGTTTAACTAAAGTTAAGTTTGTAGATCCACACAGAATCATCACACTATTACACAAAGCTAAATTTACAATCAGAACATAGCTTAGTAAACACAATACCACATACCCACCCACTGAAACAGCTTCCACCCTTACAATTATTGTTCCCTCCTCCTCCTGTCCTAAATCTTAAATCCATTTATGAGTATGTTGGCGACCAAGTATTACTACTGAAGCTCGTGAGTAGATTAACTATGTTGCAATTAAAAAAAAAGTTGTATAATAATGTTTATAAGATCCTTAGATTGATAGAGCCGATTTTGATTCGGGGGATCTGAATAGATTAAGGAAAGTCACTTACCAGCTGGAGGTGTGAGTACTTTGTAACCAGGAGGAAACATTGAGTCCAGTTCATCGTCTGTAAATGGTCTGTTGCGTTCATCTATCTCTCTTTCCCAGCGGTAGGCTTGTAGCTGTTCTGGAGTCATTGTCATCAAGTGACCTGTAATAATTAAAATTACATGAATAAATGTTGAATATAGAAATATTACTGATGAAAATAACTATTAAGAAACATATCAATTTATACAGTCAACCTCGTATATAACGTGGTTGAAGGGACGAAACGTATATGAGCACTATAAACGAGGTAGCGTTGTAACCGAGTTTACAGTAAACGAGTTTGCAAACTGCGGAAATACGTAAGTAGTGAAAGAAAAGCATTCTTTGAACTGTATAGCCATTAAAAAAATTCAATGGCTATTTTATTACAATTTATTATTACACATACTGTATATATATGCAGTAGGTTGATTTAACTTTCTCTTCAGAACGCCATATGCCATAACGCCAGTAACAGTTTGTAGACTCAAATTGGCAGATTCTGATATCCCTGAACTGTTGGAGGGAGCTGGAAGGGAATTTTACTACATGCACGAGAAATTCTCGTGCAGGCTATTTACTAAGTGGCTGGACTACAACAGCAGCGTGACAGTGTTGTATCCGAGTTCACAAAGCATAACCAAGTCTAAAATATACGTACACTTAATATAGAATATTGGGAACATTATGAAAATAGCGCTATAACCGAGTTAGCGTTTTAACCTATAGTTTTTGATTATCTATAAGTTTGCTAAACATTTCAAAGATCCAAACAAAAGTTTAGTGCTTTACATAGTATAGATGTGTTTTTCTCTAAGCTGTTTTTACTTTAAATAATTGTAAAAAACAATTATCTACATTATCCTACACAATGTACTGCGATATTTCATTATTAAAGAATTTTGGAATACTACTTCTGCTGCAAGATCAAAACAATTTACAAATTGTAAAAAAAAGGATAATTTAACCTAAAAATGTTGTTATAGTTTGTTAATCTTACCAAATAAAAACACAATTTAAGTAAAATTATACTTCATTTTTTATATTTTTTCTAGAATAGCCAAAAATTTTTTAAATATTTTAATTTGCTAAATAATTTTAAAAAAATCAGATTACATAAACAAATGTTAAAAACTGAGTAATATAAATAATCATCAATTTCACTATCACAGTTAGTATGAAGTAAATATATAAAATAATTTGGGACTGTAACAGACCTTTGTTGCAAACTGTTTCAGGCAAATTTTTTAAGTGTAAAACACTATGTTAGGCTAGCTTAGATGTATTTCAATTTTTTTTTTTAATAATTGTAAAGGAAATATTATGAAAGCGTCTAATACCTGGAGTAGGTGTGGCCATTGCCATAGCTTTCTGTCCTGTTGGTGTCACACCACTCGGTGTCATTAACGATGGCGTAGCTGGATGTGGTGTTACAGGGGTCGATGCTCCTGGTGTCATCTGACTGGACGGAGTTTCATCCCAGCGGGAGCGTCGCTTGCTGGCTCCGGGTGTGGGAGTCTCTTGAATAAGATCACCTGCGCCGCTACGTTCAGTGCGTGGTGTTTCAGCCCAACCACTTTGCCCAGGTGTTTCTGAAAGTATTTCAATATACAGTAACATTTCCGAACTATTTACTAAATATCCTAGATTGCTATAGCTATGTTAATGACTAAATGTTATAAGGTACAACAGTAATAAGGACTAAGAAGAGTTTCAATTTGAGAAATCAGATTATTCACAGTAACAAAATTAAGAGAATTTTTATAAAAAAAAAACTAGATTTAGAACTTGTGCTTAAGTATTGCAGTCGCTAATCCAACATACACAAGACCACAAACGTGTCGAATTACAACGAAGTGTGTATGCCAATACAATAGAAAAATATACAGTATGCAATACTGCGCCCTGCACATGGACAAGCTCCCCACTGACTCACTGGAGATTGTGCAATGACTATCCGCTGAACTCTCGGTGCCGACACAACGTGGATATGGATCTAGGCGAAGGCCACCATCTTGTTTGTGCTATGAGATTATTTAAAGTATGTGACTTTAAATTTTGGCCCCTAGGAGTGCTGACAAGGGGGCCAAATGGCGTTGGGGGGGAGCTAGTGGCGGTCGAGTTTTGGTTATAACTGTCAGTGTAGTGACCTCTTGGTTTATAGTCTAGTGTTTCTCTCATTTTACTTTTCCTACAGTTGCTTAAATTGTGTTGTTAAATAAGTTACTAAGTTTAAACTTTAGTGCTCATATAAGCTGGCTTCCGATCTATGTGTGAGTGGCTGACCTGTAAAGATCCAAAGTAGTTAAAGATCCACCACCTTGACCCCGCAAAATAGGCACCTGTCCCGTTTCTATGTTTGAACTTTAATGAAAATGAAAGCAAAAATACAAATATATTATATTACAATGCTGTATACAATAATTCCTTGCCAACCTAACAAAATCAGTTCTGTGACTTCTAATGCACTAGGAATTCAAGACTGAAAATCACGAATCACTCTAAAAATTTTGGCTCATTATCAATGTTGTTTAAAAGAACAGCATGAAAGTTCATTTTCGATTTCTTTTACTCTGAATAATAATTTTGGCAATATTTAATTTAAAATCTAATGGATACTGTCTGTGTTAATTCCTGAGATTTCAGCAAGAGTTCAGATACTCAGACGACAATTTTCGTGGATTAATTTACCAATTTTCAAAATGTTGTCGTTTTTTTTTTTATTGAGGATTGTACAGGGTTACATTGTCCTCAGTTGTGTTATGTCCCTCCTTAAAACCTTTTAAACCTCTCAAAAACTTGTGTGTTATAAAAGTGTTCACTTCCTTCAACATGAGCTTCCATTACAGTTCTTCCCTAGCCGCCTCGGTGGTCTAGTGGATAGCGTACTAGGCTTTCACACCGAGGATCTGAGTTCGACTCCCGGCGAGGGCTTGGTATTTTCATACGCTGTAAATCATCCCACCGTCTGCATTAGCCCAAGTCTGCATTAGCTCGGACGTTAAACACAATGAAGAAAAAAAAAAAAAGTTCTTCCCAGTTTTACAAGAAACATGGCTCTATCTGAACTTGTATTTTTTCAACGAGATGCTAATGTAAAGACTTGAATGGGTAATTCTAAAACAAAACTGGGCGATGTACAACCATGTCCATTGAGCTCAGGGTGAGCACAGCATCAACAGGTACGAACATGTTTAAACCTGCACTCACTGTTTGCCGGTAGCAGCTTCATAAGTACAATAACCTTTACTTGTAAAGTTTATACTAAAATAAATTATTTTACTCACCTCTTTCTGTTTTTGGAGTTTCGTCCCATCTGTTTCGCCTGCTCGATGCACCTTTATCATGTGACGGAGTTTCACGACCAGGTGTTGCGTGTCCCGGTGTAGCATGACCTGGTGTTGCATCCCACATACGTGTACTTGCTCCTGGTGTGGCTCCAGGAGTTTCTCCTCCCTTACCATGACCTGGTGTTTCATCCCACCGTGACGGGGCTGCTGGTGTTGCCTAAACAAATATGCAAAATACATTAAAAAAAATCAGTGGGAAGTACAGCAGCTTGTTTTAACCTACTGTTAACAAAAATGTGTCCATCTTCTTTTGAAACATTATTTTAAAAATATTTTTTCTTAACGTTCATTAATTAATGTCAGGTTAGACTAATGAGGGCGAGGGAACAGCACTAACAGTAAGGGTTAAGCAAAACAGGAGTAAGTGATTTTAACTAAAAACTTCGAGGTGTGCAGTTCAGACAGACAGATGGATGCAACAAATTCAGCTATGTGTTGAAGGTAGTTTATTCTAAATAGAGGAGCACTTAAGTCTTTAGAACCTCATTAGATTTTTCATAATAGTCCCACCCCCAAATAAATGCTGCCAAAAGTTAATTATGCAAAAGCATATCCAATAACTGCATATTTAAGGTTCCCACAACATTGCGGTCACATCTGAACAGTTAATGGCGAATACCAAACTAGGAATGAACAAAACAAAAGTTTAAAATTCAATTTAATGAACATTTAAATATAGAAAAAAATTATCCTAACTATGTCACACACTGAATTGAAGATTGCCATATGGCAGGAGGAATGAAAGAGTCTATGAAAATTTTACACAAGCAGAAAAAGTAAGGCGTTTAAAAATCCCAGAGTATGAAAAAAGAAAATATTTTGAAATTAAAAAAAAATTACATGCAGATATTATTTTTTGGAATTTAAAATTATTTACCAATAAGAAGAGGGAAGGTAGTTAGAAAAAGTTTGTAAGAATGGTATCAAGAACAAGCAGGTAACGAATAAAACCATTATTAGCGAAGTATTAAATATTATATAAAAGAACGAAAATCTGTGTCTAAAACAGTACAATAAGTTTCAAAAATCTATTTGCTTCTTGGGAGGCGTTTGCCAGGGACGAAGGGACTTTCCTGGATTGTATTGGGAGGCAAGATCCAAAATGGTGTGAACCAAAAGGAGCCATTGGAGGAAGAAGAA
This sequence comes from Callitettix versicolor, assembly GCA_022606455.1. NCBI lineage: Eukaryota > Metazoa > Arthropoda > Insecta > Hemiptera > Cercopidae > Callitettix > Callitettix versicolor. The sequence continues at coordinate 52,253,471 of CM040190.1, read as the reverse complement.
GAAGAAGAAGAAGTTTCAAAAATGGAGATAGCTTATATTTTAGCCTAGTATTTAAAATTTTTTTTTTTTAATCTATATTTAAATTGTACTTACATCTTCTTTTTCCCAAGGTGAGTCCGGAACTTTTTTCTTAGCTGGAGTGGGAGTACTGTCAGCAGCATCTGCTCCCTGATCCCAACGTCCTCGTTTCTTGGGTGCAGGTTTTGCTTCTCCGTTGGTCACTGCTTTCAGCGTTCCTTCTTTGGCTTTTTCCACAAGTTTCTTACGCAACTACAAACAAACAAACATTGGTCACTGAGAGAGCAGTTTTACAGAACTCTCACAATGCCTTGGTAATATTTCTAACTGAATCACTCATTGCCGAACAACAGAAACAAATATAAAAATGTTAATTTTAAAAGTCTAAAATGTGGTGAGGTATAGATAGAACAAAACAATATGACAAGAACTTCTTACTCCCATTCTTAGAAGCTCACATATATTAGATTATTGTCAGAGATAAGCTTTTAAATATGGTATTCAAAAGAAACAAGTCTTTAAAAAAAAATTTTTTAATGGTTTTTATTTTGTTTTGTTGCATATATCAAAATTCTTTATTCTATGTAGATATAATTGTAACTTATGAAAACATCAAGTAATATTTTCAGTGCTTTTTACTGATGTAGTGTAGCGATGTTTTAAATAGCAAGAGTTTTTGAAACAGATTTCATTTAAATTAGCAAGTGTGCCGAACCATCAAGTATCAAATTACAAATGTTTTACTCTGTATGTATTGAGAACTAAAATTTAAACAAAAATAACTCACCTCTGTTTCTTCTCCCCTTAGCTGCTGCTCTCGCATAATCTGCGTGTACGTACGTGATCCCACATCTGGTGTTTTTGCACCTACAATCAAATTACAATTTGCATTAATTTAATGTTCAAAACATTGATCATTTAAGCCTAAATAAATTGTGTTTTATTAAATGTTAAATGCACTGTGTTAAAACTATATTACTTATAGAATAAAATGAACAGGTTTTCAAATATATTAAAAAACTAATATGAATTTATAATTTGCAACGGTTAAATTTTGAAAGGTGTAGAAAAAGTTTCATTTGATAGAATTTTTCTTAACTCTTTCTATAACTAAGGATGTATGCAGAGAGTGGTTTTCTACAAAATATCTCTGAATAGGCAAAAATGTGTTTGCAATACCAATATGTTTGTTGTAATCGATCAGGTCAATAGGGTATTGAGACTTGCTGATTAGCTGAACAGGTGAAGCAATGATCTGAAAGGAGCTCAGTTTAAAAAAAGTTTATTTACAAAAGACTCCAAGATAATATCATTACAAAAATCTCATATTTCCAAGATGACAGTAACTCACATTGTTACTGCAACACTTAACTAACACCAAAAAGAAAAAAGTGGAAAATGCAATGACAAAAGATTAATAAACCACAAGCAGTGTACTAGGCACCAGCCAAAGGCTGGCTAGGCATAGCCAGTTGTCATTAACCAAGTGTTATTCACTCTCGTAACCAACTGACAACAATATCAATAAGACTTAGATGGAGGGTATAAAAAGTTAAGTAAAAAATCAAATATTGTTCAATTTGCTTTTCAAAAAACAAATAAATGTCACTATTAAATTCTAAATAACACGACAATCATGTTAAAGTGAAGCTATATATATTTGTTATTATTTAACGTTATTTGTTATATATTTGTTATATATTAACGTTTAATTCAGCAGTGGAGTAATGATTTGATTTAATACCTGTAAATCCTCATTAAAACCACTGATAGAGCAACACTTTGGCAAAGAAATAAATTCTAATTTTTAGAAACATGAGTATGACCCTTTCAATTTGATTTCAATTTTAAAGTGATTTTGATGAAATGAAAATAACATCATGTCTTCTTATTAAGACTGAAAAATAATCTCAATACTTCGTTAATTTCAAAATACAATTTATAGTATCAGCTGACTACAAACATACTGGTAGTGTTGCACACTCTCACTTACTGCGTACGGTGATGATAACCTTAATGGTTTTTCGCCGGAAAAAAAACTTACTGCATAAACGACAAAACAATATAAATGAAAACCTGTAAGCATTTAAACATTGTGTTTGTCATTGGGAACTATTGTCCTGAATCATTACTTGACACCATGCTAACGAGATTAACATAATTATTTTATAATTAGCTGTATTATTATCAAAACAATAAAGCTAATGTTTTGTATAAATTGTTTTTGTTTAATTTATAAAAATGCATATGAACCAGTATTGTTTACAAACTCTTTTTGGCTGTTTTGGGAAATTGTCGTCTGGACGTAAATGTTACCAATTATAGCCAGTTCATAAAAAAATTATTACAATCCTTCAATTTAGTTTTGACAATAAGCATTAGAATTATTTAACAAACAATTGTAAATTTAAATCAGTAAAAAATATTATTAAAAAAACAAAAATTTTGCATTTTTAAGCATTTGGAACAAAACATTTTAAGACATCTTTGCTAAATCTGAAGGCCATTTCTGTCAGCATGACACTGCACATTTGGACGGTTTAAATATTCATCTTTTTCAATTCGGTTTAAATATTCATCGTTTTCAATTCAGTAGGCCACAAACATAGCCGTTATTTCCTTTACAGAAGTATAGTTCATGTCAACGTAACTCATTTTGTTTATATTGTCTGAGATGGTTAAAGCATGAGCCAGTCTGCTACGTCACAAAAAACCATCTCAAAGTTGGTTCAAGACTAGAGTTTCTACTCTAAGCTTTTTCTTTGTTGTTGGTACTGATTCCTCATCCTCATTAGTCTGGCATAAAGTATGAATATAAAATTTAAAAAAAGGGCATGTGTTAAATAAAGAGTTAAAATTTCAGAGCTCTAAGAAAAACCTATTTTCAATGTACAAAATCTCAGATTTGTTAAAAATTTTTAGGCAGAATATCACAGGTGAAAATGAACTAATCTGGACTTATGAAGTTTTCCAGAAAACTACAAATTGGAAATTGGATAAACATGACTTAAACTTTGAATGGCCAAAATAATGTTACAACATTGCTGGATAACTGGCAGATAACAATCAGTTTGGTGAGTGACTGTTGTATTTTAAAGAAACTGATTGTGCTAGAGAATTGTAATATCTCGTGACCTCACAGGTATTGGAATAAGTACCTTAAGGAAACATGATTACCGTTTTTATAAAAATGCAAGAGTTGCACACATATGATGTTGGGAGAAGACATTCTTAAGACACAATGAATCTCAGAGTGTTCATAAATTTTCCAGGTGATTTCAAGGGATTAAATTATATATCTTTCAAATTAACCTTTGCACTGCTATGTCGAGTACAGTTCAACCTTATATAGTAGCCATTTCACTTCAATGAGAACCTATATTCGACACGGCACAAGCAAGCCTATTTGTACTGCAATGTCAATGTATTTTTGACATTTTTTGGTTTAGTTGTGAGTACTAATACCTATCATTAGTTTGTGAAGTTGTTTCCTATCTACATTTCCATAGTATTTGTATGTTATATTCAAAATAAATGATTATGCTCAGTTGTATTTTGTCTCCACTACTTAGTCATAAAATCTGACAATGTTTGTTTATCATGGCTTTGACACTTGACCTGCTTTGTTATTCATTGTGTTTACAGATTTCTCTGAAGTGTATTTATTATTTGATTTGTTAGTTTGTCAACCTTGAGGTACATCCATTTGACAATACTAACTTCGGCTATAGCCTTAGACTTTTTCAAACTATTTTTTAGCTTAGACCTTATGAAAGCAAATAGTTGTAGAGACAAACAACTATGCTAAATAAAAGATTAGCCTAAACATAACTCCACTTAGACAACATTCAATGAGGGGGAATTGAATAGATGCAACTGAAGGAAATGATCTCAACAAACATGGCCTTCACCCAGATCAATGTCTAAAAACGTATTGAACTCTAAATAATTTTTAAGACTAAAGTTATATTTTTATTTACTTTAATTAACAAATTTAATGTGAAAATTATTAGCAATTATTTTACCACTAAAAATTAACTTTTAAGTGGATTTTCTAAGGAAACAATAAAACAGTAACTGTGGAGACAAGCATGACCACCTTTACAGTAAAATGTTTTTTGTAGGTCTCGAAAATTGTCTCTATAGCGATTTTTTGAAAATTACTATAGAATAAAATTTGTATGGAAGAAAATTTAAAAAAAAGTTTTTTTTGCATGAAATATTAGATTTATATCAGATAAAAAGTAAGATGTATCACTGAATAATACAAATATTATATAAACTGCACCCTTTTACTTTCTGTAACTTTGTTAAATGTTATTTATATTTCACTGAAATTTGTAAACCCTTTTTTCATTTTGATGTGTTTATTTTTCAGAGGTCATTTTGTTTGCAATTCATTCCTTATCATGGCCAATTGGTTCCAGTTTCATAATAAATTTCCAATGAAAACAATAACTGTCAAGTAACTTAAGAAACTAACATGGTTTTGAAAGAAAATATTAATACATGAAAGTTACTGAACGATTCTTTACAAACCCTAAAAAACCTAAAACATACAATACAAAAATATGATTTCCAGTTGTGCTTGTGTGCTGCTTGTGGTGGCATTATACTGCATTAAATATTTTTTTAGTTCAGTGATGTAACAGAAGGAATAAGAAAAGGAACAGTTCATTACATGTAAACAAAACTGTTGGTTAAAAATATTTGTGTAACATATTTAAAAAAAAAAAATAAATAAAATTGCTATTAAAGTGTTATAAAGTGGTTGTATAAATGCAAAGATATGGTTTGTGTAACATTTATACTATTCATTTACAAAACTCTTTCTTTTTATCTGATGTAAAACTAATAGTTCAAGCAAAAGAAAGTAATTTTTGAAATCAGTATCTTATTCCATTCAACTAGCAATTTTAGAAAAAATCGCAACAGCAACAACTTTTACGTACCCAAACAGAAAAATAACAATAAGTGTAACATATTGCATAATTAACTACTAGTTTTAAACAGATCATGTGCGGGTACTGCTCAAATCTATTAGGGGCTGGTGAGAACAAGACTGAAATTTAACTGGAGTGCAAAGGTTGCAGATTAAAACTGACAGGTAGGGTTCGAATATTGAGACAAACACAATGCCAATAAATGCTCCGACTCGTGTCTCTAGATACGTACGTGTTGGGCGTACATCTTCTCTTCATTCTCCAGGCTAGCATCACTCTCTAACAGATACACCTAGAAATAAGCTGGGGGTTTGATTAATAGATTTCTTAAAACATTCACTCTGGCTTTCATTCCAATACTGTGGATCTAGCTATTTTTTATAACTAAACTTAAAACTAAACTAGGAAAGCGTTCATGGTCTTCTTCAGTTATATTTGTTGGAACATATACCAATAAAAAAAACGTACCAATATAATTTCTCCTAAATTTTAGGATCTGAAAAAAATAAAATAAGAAAACTTATTTTTTCAAGAATAGCATGTGTAGTTTAACTATTTAAATGTAATGCTAGAAAAAATTATGATTTTTTTTTATTGTTCATGTCTAAATGGAGTTGTTATCCTGGGACATAAGCCACAGTATTCCAAACAGAGGTAACAGGCAACAATGACTATGTTCGTAAGAATTCGAGGCAGATCTTCAAGAAAGCTCGAATTCATATTTACACCGATAGTCAGGCAGTGTTGAGAGAACTTCAATACTCTGTCCCTGGAAAACTGAGTTACTCTTCATTAGGTTCCTGAGCATAAGGAGGTTGAGGGTAACAAGGAGGCAGACAGAGTAGACAGGCTGGGATATGAATATGAGTTTATTGGACCCCGAGCTGGCTGTAGGGATTTCTCTATCTTTGACCAGGTCTGCTATCAATAGATGCATAAATAAGCAAGACAAGATGGGACAACCTTGACGGACATTCCCATAATAAACACTTCTTAAAAAAAGTCTCTCAAGGAAAACCATGGGACTCATTACAGGGCACTGTGGTCTAAGGGTGTACATGAACAGGAATGTACCAAGATTAAACTGCAGGCCAGATAATTTACGATTTTGAGGCTCTTGCCAGGAGAAGGCTACAGTTTGGTTTCCAGGATGAGGTCCTTAAAAAAAAAATGAGCTAGTCAGAGGACTGATAGAACTTAAAGATAATAACAATAAGCCTTTCATATTTTAAAATTATTTCCTCCATTATTTATTTGTAAATAGTATCCGAAACAGCATAGCAGTAGTAGTATATTTTAAGATCGTGGGACAAAACAAGCTATAATTTTATATTTTCCTTAAAACATCAATGCACAGAATATTTTATGTACATACGAGGTTTGTCCAATAAATACGCGAACTGGTCGAATATGGTGGCCATTACGGAGAGTTAAGCCACGCGCACTGGCCTCACGTGTTGTCTGGGACCCAATGAGCCGTCAGTGCTTGGCAGAACGTTACGCTGTGCGGATCTTGCGAGTAGAGTTATTTTTAGTTTTGCATTATTTTTTTGTTCGTCGATATGGAAATTGACCAATTCACTGAACAACGAATTAACATCAAGTTTTTGGTAAAGCTTGGTAAAAATTACCAAGAAATTGCTGAAATGTTGAGAGTTGTTTATGGTGATAATGCTATGAAGAAAACAGCCATTTTCAAGTGGATTAAGCGCTTTAAAGAAGGTCGAGAAGACGCCACGGATGATGCAAGAATTGGACGACCTTCAACCTCTTCTGTGCATGAAAACATTGATCGTGTGCGGCGTCTTGTCCTTACTGATCGCCGAAAAACTGTCCGAATGATAGCTGAAGAACTAAATTTAGAAAAATCAACAGTGCACACAATCTTAACCGAGCATTTGGGCTTAAGAAAGGTTTGTCTAAAATCGTGCCAAAACTGCTGACTCCGCATCAAAAGTTGAGAAGAGTCGAATGTGTTACTGACTGGAAAAATTCCATGGAAAATGATGTTGGATTCTTAAATAGGGTTATCACTGGTGATGAATCGTGGTTTTTCGAGTATGACCCCGAATCGAAATCGCAAAGCATGGAGTGTAAAGCAACAGGTGAAGCTCGAACAAAAAAATCAAGGAAAAGCCGATCAAAAATCAAAGTCATGCTCCTGGTTTTCTTTGATATCAAAGGTGTTGTTCATCATGAATTCCTTCCTGAGGAAAAACGGTAAATTCTGAGTTCTACCTTAACGTTCTCAAGCGTTTGAGAGATCGAGTGCGTCGTGTGCGACCACATTTGACTCAAAACGATGGATGGATTCTTCATCAAGACAATGCACCCGCACATTCGGCTTTGATTGTTCGCCAGTTTCTGGCTAAAAATTCAATCACTATCCTTGATCATCCCCCTTATTCACCGGACCTCGCCCCCTGCGACTTTTTTCTATTCCCTAAATACAAAAATGTGATGAGGGGACAGCATTGGGAAGATGTGGCCACAATAAAACAAGAAACGACGAGGAGACTGAAAAGCCTGACTTCCGAGGACTTCCAAGGGTGCTTTGAAGAGTGGAAAAGAAGATGGGATAAGTGCATAGCAGTGAATGGAGAGTATTTTGAAGGGGACAAAATCAATGTAGATGAAATTTTGTAAAATAAAGTTTTTATGACCTTAGTTCGCGTATTTATTGGACAAACTTCGTACATAAAACATCAATGCTCAGAATGCTTTATGTACATACGTCTTTCTAGAAGCTTTCATAAACATTCTCACTTGTATTTTTACCCTGCCATAACCTAATTAAATGGGTAAGCCTTGCATGATTAATTACATTTGATATTTGTTGGCTGGAGTAAAAAGTATTTCTATGAAAACATTTATTAAAAGATACACTTTAGACTACCAACAATTTTATACTTTCAAACATGAAGAATAACTTTAAGCAAATGCATACATTGTTTAAAGAAAGAAATCAGTTTGTAAAATTATTTATAATAAAAATGAGCTGGTAGAACTTTAAAAACAAAATCCAGAACCTTTACCAAAATACATAAAGGTGTTTAAGCTAACACCCTTGCATTGTTTAAAAATATATTTTGAAACCTTATATTATTTTAGTGTTATATTCAATCATATTTTGGATTTTTTTATCATAAAATACTAAACCAGTAAAAGGAAAAAAATGATATACCTACAAATAACTGAAAACATTTTTACAAAATGTATTTTCTGAAAAAGTGAATTAAAAAAATCTTTTAATCGCTTTCACTGAAGAAAACCATGACAAAATAATTAATTTTATTTAGAAAAACAATCAATTTGTATCATTTAATATGACCTAATAAATTTTTATTTTTGATTTTATTACTTTTTAGATTTATGTAAATTATGTATTCACAACACAAAAAAATAACAGTGTTTGGAAAGATAAAATTTGGCCTTGTGAAATATAAACTTAAAATGGACTGAGCACATTTCTAACTTGTGCAAATGCAAAGAATCATACATCGACAAAAACACCGTTGACTGTTTACTATTTAAATTTTTCAACTAGACATTTATAAAATTTCATGCAATATTAACTAATGACTGAACTTACAGTTTAAACAAATTCAGTTTTAAACTATTGTAAGTTTTATACTATAATAATAAGTTTTAAAATATTTTGTCTTCTTCCACACGCTCGATGATATTTACCAAGGAATTCAAAGTGACTATTACACAGAATAAAAAAAAGGAGCCTGAAGATGTTCATCATAAATTTTAATTTTCAAGTCGAACAAAAAGTAGGAGTTTGATGTACAAATTAGTCAGGTTTAAGAAAATGGTTTAACGAATTAGTATAAAATGAAGGCAAGTTAAAGGGGGTATTCGGGCTATTTATGTCAAAAAACATTTAGAAATATCCAATAATGGAAAACTAGACACTAACTTGAAACTCTCCACGAATCAGCAAGAATGATGAAAAGGGATATTGAGGAAATGGGAATGTAAAAAGGGTTTTGGTTTCCTAAAACCCTAATTGACAAAAAGGGTTTGGTGATCGATGCTGCTAAAGCACTGGTGAGTCTCCTGCGCCTATCGACTGTGCGCCTCAAGGTTTTTATTTGAGTCACAGTTATTCCTGTTGCTTTACCTTTACCATTAACGCTAGTCCCTCGCCTTAACTTGAGCGCATGAAAGAAGTTTTAACTGATTTTAAAAATGTAAACAAATTTAATTGAATTAAAAACGAAAATAACTGCACAGCCAACATTCATTTTAGAATTAAATGGACTGTTTTGATATATTAATCAATTCTAAATTCAGCAAACGTAATTATTCTTTCAACTCCAGAGAATACTTATTTTTCATTGATTCTTTGCTTTCAAATAGTGGAATCGCTACTTTCATTTGTCAAATTCTACAATAACCATTTAAAAACTAAACAGGACAAAACTTGCTTCGGTTGACGTCCTCATCGAAGCTGGCTGCATCTGTTCTTCTCCATATCTCACTCGAAGACGGAAAGAAACAAATTTGAGATTAGTAAAACATCAGCAGATTCAAGTGTTTTTGTTTATCTTTAAGGAAAAATAATAATCACTTGAAATTACACGCTATGTACACTAATTTTATACCCAGACTAATTGGACTTATTATTTAAAAAGATAATGATTTCTAACTTGTTTGAAATTCTCTGAACCCGAGCATATTTTAAGGAATTTTAATTGGGCGATACTACACTGATCTGTTTCACCAAAATGCCCATAACTTTGCACTTCCTCCACAACCAATACAATTCCATAGAAAATAAGTGTAATGAATTAACAGCTGGACTCGAAAAAATTCTCTACTCCAAAAAATAATGCTGGTCAAAGAAGGGTGAAGTAGTTGGCTGGAGGGAAGGGAATATTTCAAGAGCACACTTATGCCACCACTTTCTTATGTCATACTACCTGTCCTTTCTCACATAGGACATAGATTTTCCTCACATTTTGGTTAAATATCAAGAATTGCAACTCAAATCAGAATAACAAATTTGAAATAAAAGAAAATTACAGCTCGAACTGAAAAAAAATGGTCTTGAAATATGAACAAACTAGGTAAATACCACACTTTAACAAATTAGTCTCCAACAATGTGCACATGCAGAACAAACATACATCCAAAAAACAAAAACCATTTTTTAAGCTAAGAAAACCTGAAAATTGATAGATCCATAAATTTCTCTTCCAATTTTATTCACAATCACCATACTTATTTATAATTAGAAAATTAAAAAAAAATATATTTATTTAAATTGTCAGAAAAACTGAATATGTTTGTAACAGAGATGAAGATGAAACATTTGTTGTCCTCCCAGTTGAAATAGTTCGGATAAATTATAAAAAATAAGAACATTTTTACGCATTCTTATTTTACGATATCTCCTATAAGTTCACAAATTTGAAATATTACTTTGCCTGCTTGTTGGTGTTGTTTTTATGAGTTTCCAAATCCATATTCATATTAGATCAAATACCCGTTTAGTTAATTTGTGTCCAAAAAAATTATAATGTATATTATAAACTTCAAACTAATACTAATGCCAACAAGTGATCTTACGCAGACAGCAATTAATTTCTCATGTATTGTTCCAACTTAATATTTTTATGCTTGGCCTAGTCACAAATTTCAGCACAATAGTTTAAAGTTTTTAATTTCTTTGAAGATTTAATTTCTCTTACAGATCTTATGTTTAATTTTTTTAAATAACAGGCTCCATAATGCAACTGAAAATCTCATTTACTACAAGACAAAATATGCCAAAAATAACAAGACAACAAACTGACATCGTATAAAACAAGTTAGATAATATTATCTTCTTAAGTAATACAAATATAACAAAAGCCCTATCAATCAAACATACATACAGACAAACTCTCAGACAAAATACACCCAGCATACAAACAATAAGTGTTTTTTAGTTTCCACTGATAATGTTTATAAAGGATCAGATTTCCACGTCTAAAATTAGAATAACCATCAAACATTGTAATAACCATCAAACATTGATAAAACCAAGTATGACCAATTCTAAATCATCTGTGCTGTGTTTAAAACATTTTAATTTGACAACGTATGAAACTACCATTTCGTGTTAGAGAAACTATAAAGCCATAAACAGAATTAACGAGTAACAATTTTTTAAAATATCACAAATATAATTTATATATTTTTGATACAATTTTTTTTTTATACAGTCGCATTAAATCCAGTTTCAGGCAAGAACATTGAATTTAAACTACAAGAAAGCTTTAATGTGACAAATATTATGTTTTAATATTTTTGTACATCCAAAAACAGTTTATAGTTGTAAAAAAAACTATTCGGGCTTCTTACAAACAAAAGCTTTTGGAGTTTATACACTAAGAATGTTTGATAATAGGTTCACAGTTAGAAATTTACACTTCTTAATTTACCAGTGGAAAATAATAAACAGTTAACAGATATTTGATACCGGTATGTAAATTAAAAAAACACTTAAAAATGCAGAAAGTATCAATAAATTTTCCCCACCTTCTGCGAAAGGATCTATACGCTCTGGAGAGATTATCATCCGTCTCCTTTTCTGTCGGTATTCATCTTCTTTCTCTGCAACAGTTTGTCTTCGACGATCAGCAAACGGATCATAATCAGTTTCACTCTGTAAAAAAAAATTATTTCCCTGAAAAATCCAATTTAGAAGCCGTCAACAATAAAACTAGACTAACAGCCTAATATCTGAAAATGTGCTAGGATTTTGGTAGTAACTTAAGTCAATATAACAATTTTTAAATAAAACTGTTTCAAAAGTAAATTGAATAAATTCTTTTATTTTAAATCTGTACCGTTCTAAATACAAAGTTAGCATATAACTTGTCAACAAATATTGATTTTATGGAAAAAAAAATCCCTGAATAAAAAATATTTCAAAACTCAAAATTAAACTTACCTGAGCTACGTCATTGAGCAAGGCAGCCGGAGCAGTGTATCCAGGTCTTTTGTTTTGACTAAAAGAGACCATATCGTACTCATCATCCTGAAACAATAAATAGTTTTAGTAAAATATTTTAACTCTATAAATTATTTAAACTTTTGCTAATAATTATTGTGTACTAGGTCAACTACTGACATATGGCATAGTAATGCATCAATTATTTGGAAATCGGTCTTTCAGATAGAGAAATTTTGAGAAAATTAATTATTAAGAACTGTCATTAATAATAAACGACAGCGAATACAACTCGCTCCAAAAGTATTCATTCTCAATATGAATGAATACACTGAATACTTAAAAATCATTACTTAAGCTACCTTTTTCTTCTTTTAAGTATACAATTATTGTTATGTTTTTGTTTAAGTTTAAAATTATTTCTTTTCGTTATGGTATGTTCTAAATGGTTTTTTTAAATTAAATGTGCTTATGTATTATTTATTCAATAGATTAAACTGAATTAGTAGGTTCATTAAACCTTTCATTTTAAAAGTCAAATCTTAAAAACAATGGAAGCAACTTTGAACTAAGAACTTTTAAGTGCGCAGTTGACTGACTGATGCTTCATCCACTTCGACCAACGAGTCCCTCAATTTACAAAAATTGCAGTCTTTAAATACAATATGGACATTACAAGAAAATAATTCACCATTTTTACAAGGTAGCAGGAGCTTTATATTTGCTGCAATGATACTACTTACAAAAACTGTGTACCTTGTAAGGAATACTAGTTATATACCTAACAACTAAGTTAAAGCATTCAACTACTAAGTCAGGTTAGGTTAAGTTCTTAATGAAAAAAGGAAGTTATATTTATATTTTTTGTTATTATTTATCGTTTTTGCAATTAATAGCATGTTTTCTACGTTAGCACGGTAGGTCATTTTTAGGTTTATTTTCACTTTTTTGCAACTTCCGTTGTTTCCACACTTTATAATTTGAATTATTAATATTGGTCATACAATATAACGTTTTGGTGAAAAAAAAAAAACTATTTTACCATAACAATAGCCTATTATAAAAACAGATATAACTTACTTACCTCAATTTCATCATTAGCTGCAATAGATGTCACATAACCTTCAAATTTGCCACCACCATCATAGATGTCTCTGTCGTAAAACCCACTTTCACCCAACCCTACTCTCTCCTTCTCTGTTAATCCATCTTCAATAATTTCTTTCTTTCGAGATTGAATTTCTCGAATTTGTGCTTCAATATCTGAAAACAAATAAAGTAGTTAAAGATTATCAAAGAAAATAGACTGTTATTGCTCTATGTCAATTCTATTAATGGATTATCTGAGAATGTGCTATGAAGTCATGATTTGCAGATGTAGTCCAAGTATTATGGAAAACAAAATATATCATTACATAGGTCTATGAAGGTTTAAGCTTTTTTTTTTGGCAATCAAAAACACATCACCAATTTTCGTATAGTAGCAATTTTGAGGGTATGCGTATCACCTTTATTTTTAGTTTTCGTCATTAGCCGCCTCGGTGGTCTAGTGGATAGTGTACTAGGCTTTCACCCCGAGGACCCGGGTTCAATTCCCAGCGAGGGCTTGGCATTTTCATGCGCTATAAATCATCCTATCGTCTGCATTAGCCCAAGTGTGCACAATAGTTGGACGTTAAAAAAAAAAAAATAGTTTTCGTCATACTTTCCACGCTTTTGTAATTTGGTTTATTGTTTTTGGGCATGTAATGCCGTGTTTTAGCCAAAAAAGTTACTGAAAACAATCTACACTGCATATTTACAATTTAAGTAATGTGGGATAGGCAAATTGGCCAAGGGCCTATATTACATTCATGACCACTGCTTAGTTTAAATTACAATCTACTAAACTGTACATGAAATATTGCAGATCTACATGTTTTGCTGGAAAAAATTTGCCCAAGGTAAAATAACGATTTCTTTATGGCAGTTTTTATATTCAATGTAGGTTAAGCGATAGCCTATTCGGCTGGTTGTTTGGACTATAATAAGCCAACTTGGGTCCTAGGTCAACAAAACTATTCAGTAATGCTGATACTCGCCTAAGTACCTTACGGTTTTGTAAAACATAGATTACAAAATTTTCAGAAATAACAAAGAAACCCATAGTTTAGTTTCAGATTTTTAAAATGTAAAAATAACAATAAGAGCTTATAAAAATAACAATAAGAGCCTATTGCTGTTCTTTGCCAAAGAGCAGTTCCGAGAAATTCATATAAAATTGTAAATCTTTCAGTGTATGAGAGCATTTTACCAGATTCATTATTATCAAAAATAAGATAAACATATCTTCAATATTTGTAAATTTTATGAGTAATAATAACTATAATTACTTAGAAAAATAATTATATTACCTTCGTGAGTTCGAGGTATGGCAGCCATTTTGTTTTGTATTATATGAACGTATGAACGTTGTGTTTAGATCGAAATGTAGATCGTTGTGTTAATCGATCAATCCCAAATAATCGATTATAAGGTAGTTTTTTTTATAAAATTACGTATTGAATGAAATCATGTAGTTTTAAATTCCCTATACAGTACGTTGTATTATTCATGTTATGTACAGCTGTAATTAAAATACTAAAATATAAAAATATCCATGCCACATCTATCTCACTGGAATATCCGAAAACCAAAAAAGCATTAAACTATATTTATAAATTCTATTGAAAAGTAGTAGTGAACCACAACTGTTTGTGTGTAACTTTGAAAATGAAAATGCTAGTTAATTTTATTATTTGAAGATTTTATATGAATACAATAAGGATATTAGTAGTGAATGTGGAGGATTATTTTTTATTTAACGTTTCTACTTTATGCCATTTTAGACTAATAAGGACGAAGGATCGGCGTTAACAGAAAGGAAGTCTGCTCACGGCAGTCTGCTGTCTTGAACGTTGCGGTGCGCAAGATTAAACGCGCAGCAGACTGGCCAGTGTCTTAATTGTTTCGACCACATCATACGACATGCACTACTATACCTTTACATTTTTCTGGGTTAAGAATGACTCTTCAAAGCAATTACAGTATTTATTATCCTCTTAGCTAAATGAAGAATATATAGTAACAAAAAAACTATTTACATAATTTATACGTTATAAATAACATTCATTAAAATTAATGTATCTAAAATAAGTCATAGTAATAACATTACCGTTATAATGTTACTGTTTACGCTTTCTTTTATTTGAAAGTACAGTAATTAATTCCTTACACAGTATAATTTTAAACGCTACAATGTACTACGATACGTTATACATACTGCAATCAAATTATAAGCTTGCAGTGTGTACCTGATTTCATTTGTGTTAGTGTCGGTCCACTGTTATTGGTGGAAACACTGTCTTCTGCAATACCAATACTGTCTCTTAATACAAAATATTTTTCTAAAATGGCATCAAGTAAAAAGCTAGTAGAACTTAATAACAAAATTTTTCAATGTTACTGTGGAGTAATTAAGAAATCAAAGTCAAGCAGGTGAGAAACAATTTGTTTTATACTCATATATTCTTGATTGTAGAATATTTAATATATTTTCAGTTGAGATAGATAATGACAGCCTTGAAAACATAACCTAGAACCTTCGCAAATGAATTACAAAGCCGTTTCTTTATGTTTGGCCTCGTTCAAACGTTTAAAGCCAAAATATTTCATTGGCTATCTTCTATCTTAAAATGAAATCGGCGTTGTAGTTAAAGATTTTTATTACTTGTTAGTTTTAAGGTCTAACAATAATTATTAAATGTTAACACATAATAAAAACTGCATAACCTAAAATGCACAGCATTTCAGCCAATATTTCTTGAAAGTAAAAGACTTTAGGATAAAAATGAAATTAGCTTAACTACTGATACCTGTGGAATTTTTCTGTTTAAAAGTTTACATTTTACAGAATATAATTGCGAACAAATTTTCTTGAACTTAAAAAGTGATGCTGTAGTGTTTTTTTTTAAATCTGTAATTATTTATTATTATTTTAATCAGATTATTATTATTATTTATTTTATCGTTATTATTAAGTCCGTATGTATTAGAAAATAGGCATTAAGATAGTTGATTTGTTGTGTGAAATAAAAAATAGATTTCAGATAAAACATAATCTTTATAACTGAATTATATAAATATACAGTTAAACTGTATACCTGATGAACTGTATACCTAGAACCTTCGTTGAACTGTATACCTGTATTTTCTAATACATAAATAATTATGATTTAAATAAACACTACAGCATCATTTTTTAAGTTCAAGAAAAGTTTTTTGCAATTATATTTTGTAAAATGTATACTTTCAAACAGAAAAATTCTCAGGTATCAGTTCAACTGTATGAACCTTGTAAATATCTACACACAGGTTAGGTAGAAAAAATAAAAGCTTTTTTTTATTTTTAAATCAGAAAACATATTAATTTTGTTATTAATTACAACTGTAGTAGTTCAAATCCAAGTAAGATAGGAACTGATATATAGAAGTGGAGAACAAGATGGCTGTTGACATTTAAACACATCTCAAAAGGAAAGGTATTTCTGCATTTTTGGATGATTTACTAAAGTAATGGTTTTTTTTTATTATATAGGTTACCTTATTATTCAATTAAAGTATATTCACTCATCTAACACTAAATTTCTTGTAATGTTACTGTTTTATGTGTCACAGAACTATATTGTGATGTCATTACTATTTACATTGTATGGGGAATGATAGATTTATTATGCTGAAGTCACTACCATTATTTGTGTTATTCATGATTTGCCTCTTTTCATCAACCTAAAATTGGTATAACGGCCATGTTGTTGATTTTGTTATAAATCAAGGCATTTTTAGAGATTTGTATTCATGTTTGAAGGGTGGCAAGTATTGTGAAATTGATAAGGAAACATTAGTTTTAATGCAGCTGTCGTGCTTATGTAAATCGTAAGCAAAATGCTTTGTTTTGTCACAAAACTGTGTTAGGGATTTGACGCACAACTGTGTTAGCTAGGTTCTTCATACACAACTGTGCTCTTAAGTCTTTTTTTAAAAATGACTTTCTGTTGTTTTTATTAATAATAACACACATTTAATTAATTGTTTTCACTATGAAAAACATGTTACCTATACATAATATTTATTTTTAGATTATGCCCATCACTTTTATTAAAATTTTTTTTCAACTTCCCACAGTTTTTGCACTTTTATATTTTGTATTATTACTATTGGGCATGTAATAGTATTTTGGCACACAAATTACAAAAATTGAAAAATCATCTAATTTACCAAATAAAAAACAAGTTGTAAAACTTTTAGTAAAATGAAAATAACATAGAACAAAAGTGTAGCTTATGTATTAAAAGTGCATTTGTTTATTAAAATTAAGGTTTTTTTGTAAAATAAAAATTGTTTTACAAAACTGTTTTGTTATGCCCATCTAATTATACATGATATAAAAAAATCAACCTGTTTTTTTTAAAAAAACACTATACTGTGGTGATTGTATGTTATGATATAGTTTTAATCAGGAAAACATCCTTTCTCAAATAATATTTGTCACATTATCGTCTATATTTACTGTCTTTGAATTGTAATCTGAAAATTGTCGTGCCCACAGTTTTCAAGATACTACTCTAGAAGGATGGTTATGTAAAGTAAAATGTGTTTTACAGCTGCACATTTAGAAACATTGTAAAATTTATTTTATTTTTTAAACCTTACAATATCTTTCATTTGTCACTAGAATATTTATTATACTATAGTCTATTTGTTTCAGATTAAATACTTCATTACGATTAACTGTAGATAGACCATTAAGTATTGGATTTTTTCGAAGTTATTCTTCAACTACAGACTTGTCAAAAATATACCAAATCAGTAGTCGATGTTTTTTTACATTCCCTGGATCCGAATCAAGTAGAAGAAAGCAATATAAAGGAAGAAAATTAATCGGGTAAGTGTGCAGTTTATAATTTTTACATTACAATATATTTCTGGAAGACTATTTTACATCTATTATAATAAACAGTTGACATAAATTGAAAATAGTATTTTCTATTACCTTCCCTTAACATTATGAAGAATATATTTTTGTTTCTTTTATTGTTTGTTTATAAAGGGGTGTTTCTTGTTAAACTAATTATAAATGTGCGAGCAATATTCTGTTATTTTAACTACAAAATTTTTAGTAAAAAAATGACCAATTTTGGCTTCTTTTTAATAGCCTACCACCCTTTTATTAATTGTTAAGTTTAACAGTTAATTAAAGAGCTCAGTAGTTTAACAATACTAAAAGTTTGTAAATGGTAATAATAAAAACTCACCATTTAATCATTTGTTTAAAATAGTGGTTCCTGTCAGGTGATCTGTAAAACTTTAGCTTCTACAAAAAATTGCTATGTGTATGGAAGAGGTTAATTGAAAATAGCTCATGAACAGTGTGAGATTTGTAGGTCATCATTACTGTCTTTACCATTGTGAACTAAGTAGTAGCACTTACCCTGACCTTCCAATTGTGAGTTAATGGTGGGTTTACCAATAGTAATTGGGTTATTTGTAGCATACTGTACATTCCATAGAAAAGAACTACTAATCTTGTATAAACCTTTAAGAAAGTACTTGTACTATAGTTCAGCCACATAGTAAAGGCCGTACGCGAGAAATTCTTGTGCATATAGGAGAATTTCTCTCCAACAGTCCAGTGACACAGACTTCTGCCAGTCTCAGTCTGCAAACTGTTACTACACAGCAATAGTGAAGGACAGGAGCTATTTCCTGCTTCTAAAAAACTAAACATGACTTCTAAATTTACTCGAGCTGGTATTGCATCTCTGAGCATAGTGTTAAGACTTTTGGATTAATGGTGCAATCTTATTAAGAAAGTTTTCAAATTTTTGAGATGTTCATTCAAAAATAAGGAATGAAGAGTATTCCTTGTATAGGAGAAACTTGACATTAGTGTTAACTATATAATATCCTTCTATATGCCAGCTTGGCAGATGGATCGTCGCAGCACATCACATTATAAAATATTGGAACTTTTTCAGTCACACAGTTATTTGTTTATGATTCATAAAAAATTTACTGTCATATAATTGTATTATGATTAAAATTGTATCGATTGTGTTACAGATACTCCATGGAAGAAATGTACAGTGTAGTTGCCGACGTAGAAAATTATAAGAATTTCGTCCCTTTCTGTAAACGATCCGATGTAACAAAACGTACTAACAACTACTTACGAGGAGATTTAGAAATAGGTTTTCCACCTTTAATTGAAAGCTATGTTTCACACGTAACATTAGAAGAACCACGATTAGTTACAGCGAACTGCACTGATGGTAAATTGTTTGATCACTTAACTACTACGTGGCAATTTAACCCAGGATTAAAAAGAAACAAACGTTCATGCGTTATAGATTTCTATGTGGATTTTCAATTCAAATCAATATTACACTCGCAGTTAGCGCATATGTTTTTCAATGAGTTGGTCAGACAAATGGAATCCGCATTTTTTGATGAAGCGCAGAATCGTTATGGTAAAGCAACAGTTCAGCCTATGAAGCTGAGTATAGCTAATATATGATAGCAAAATGAAATGTTATACAGGTATTATATTTATTTATCATTCGGAAGGAATAGTTAGAACAAAAACATCATGATACTATTTCGTATAAAGTTATTTATTACGCAAATATAATTTATGTATGAAATGTGTCATTGCAAAAGCTGCTAGTTCCTTCTGACAGTGTCAGCTTTATTAAATTAAAATGTTAATGTTGTTTATTGTTAATAGTCTTTTTATTCTACTCTGCCTTAAAATAACACTCGTTAGTTATTGAATATGCAAAGGTGTATTAAGTGCAGGGTTCTACGATCTTATAGTTCGAATACAACCACAAAATTCGACATAGTGTACAATGTTGAAAGAGTTGTTCTTTCTGTCCTAATTAAGGTATATTTCAGGTGTAGATTGTTAATTGCAGTCTCACAATTAAATTTTAACTGCCTACATGTAGAGTGGATAATCGCAGTGTGCAGGTGTCTAAACTGATATAATAGAATTTCCAAAATTTAACATCACGTAAACATTTTAATATGCAAGATATTTTTTAGTCTAAAAAATATGAACCTAAACGGTGACCACCATCAAATTTCTTTTTGTTTTTGAAAATCTGACTTCACTACTGCACTGTTTTGAAACTGCATACATTGTTTTAAATTTAAAAACACAATGTTGGTTAGAGTTCATTTTTTATATATTTTAATGAATAACATACTAATTTGTGCAGATTTAATTATGAACTTAATTTAATTATTTAATTAAGGAAGTCCCTTCATATATCTGATTATTATTTTTATTGTAATCAGTTTATTATTCAGTTATTGTAATCAGTTAGTTTATGTGTGTATATAATTATATAACACATAAATTAGGTTAATAATTGTACGTTATTATAATTATAATAATGCTATGCACCTCATATATATTACACACACACATGCACACGCGTGTGTGTGCATGCACACACACTTTTTTGTTTTGCATACTGTTTTGTTTATCACATGCTAATTAATTGTGCTATATCAGTAGTCAACAAAATATTATACACTAGCCTTGAACTTTAGCTCTGCAACAGTGCCAAATATTCTTGGCAACCTCTAAATTGGCATGTATAGCTTGTCTAGCTGCTCGTGGCCCCTTTAGTGATGTAATGAAATCCTGCACTTTGTTCCTCATCCAGTAAGTAGTTATTTCCCTTTGATAATGAAGTTAAGGGCTTAATGATTTGCTCATCATTCTTCAGCTATGCAATATTTTTATAATTTTTTATCTTATAGTACATTTGTGAGACATGGGTTTTTAAAAAATGTAGCATTTACATCAAATAAGTCAATCTTGTAAAATAAATATTTACAATACAATTAACAATGAAGGGATAGAATACATTATTATTTATTACTGTTAGCTTATTATTATACTGTGTAAACTGTAAATAAATAAATTTATTTATTTGTTCACCGGACATGGCCACATCTGGAGTCATTTACATAAGGTGGAATTTCGCCTGAGTGTCGTTTGTGCGAGCAGGGTGTTGAAACTGTAGCACATATACTCTTTAAGTGTGAGGTCCTGGAGGCCAAAGAAGGAGACTCTTTGGACCTCAGCAACCAGATCAGGAGTTCAAGTAAGGATACCTTATACAAGATTCTGGAGCTCATCAAGAGCACTGAAGTCGGCTTAAGGTGAAGTAATAAAGGTACACAAAAAGCTGATGTGTCGGGGGCCACAGAGCCTCTGTTAATACCAAAAGGAAAAAAAAGTTGTGCTCCAGACAAGAAGACGATTCAGTCAGCCCAATGTGGTGCAGATAGGACTGAGTGATTACAACTTTGCTTTTGATATTAAGGTGGAAATTGAGCAGGTGTGGTTAAAAGGGATGAGTCATAGAAAAAAAACAATCCTAAATTTCTTAATTGGTACACTGGTTAAAAACATGCTTTATCTTTTATATTTCTGTAGATTTTATTAAAAAAACAAAATGTTATATACACTTCTCTATGCCTAAAAATTGTTAAAAAAATGCACTGTAAGGAATGACAACAGTTCTGCAAACACTTATTAAAAACTTTACATTTGCCCGCACTGAGATATAACAACAGGAATCTTGGGTTTGTTATTAGGTCCTGTTGGTACATTTTCTATTTTCCTCATCACTAGCAAACCGTCAATCACACGTCCAAACACTACGTGCTTTCCATCTAGAAAATTGCACTTTGCACAGGTTATGAAAAACTGACATCCATTTGTGTCTTTGCCGCTGTTTGCCTGAAAAAAAAGTTGACAAATTAATTTAGTTTATAAGCGGTTTAGAAAATAAGTTCTGTTTCATCTAGCACGTGGACGAGTGAAAGTGCAGCATGAACTTTTTAACTGAGCAAAATAGTTCAGCACAAGCATGGCAGAGGTAGCAGCAAGGTGTTTGAAACTTTTGTATACCATTCTGAACTGAAGAGAATAAGGCCAACCCTTTATCCTATGATGATGACTTTTTAAATCATAAATTGTAACATTTTTTTTTTTTTTTGTTTAACGTCCGACTATTGTGCACACTTGGGCTAATGCAGACGATGGGATGATTTATAGCGTATGAAAATGCCAAGCCTTCGCTGGGAATTGAACCCGGGTCCTCGGGGTGAAAGCCTAGTACGCTATCCACTAAGCCACCGAGGCGGCTATAAATTGTAACAGGCGGTGACACTTTGATTTGTTTATGTCAAAATGGAGACTAAAAATATCAAGTTGATAAAGTGGGGGCCATACAAAAAAGCCTGCAGCAAAAAAAATCTCAATAGTGCTGCCAAACATTTTTGTGAGGAAACTCTACTGTCTTTTGGTAGATTTTATTGAAAGAGATACCACAGGATAAAAGAGAAATTTCATAAAATTTAAAAGAGCCCAGAACAAAGGGTGTGACATTGAGTTCTGGCATCATGTATTAAGATGCTTGTTCCTGTACTGCTCCATGCACTGAAGATCTCTTGAAATATTTGTAATGCAAGTAGTTTGATTACCTGCCTTATAGTCGTGATTTAGCTCCTAGTGACTTTCATGATTTTACTGTCTTGAAAAAATGACTGTGGTCAGCAATTTGGAAATGGTATTAAAAAATTTTAAAATACAGTATAAATGCGCTTAAAAACAGGCAGCAGGATTCTACGACATGGTTATCCAAAACCTTATTCACAAACTGACTAATCTGAATTCAGCAAGAAATTATATAGAGAAATAAATAGTTGACATTAATAAAGTATATATATGATAAAGATAAGATAAGATAAAGCACTAAAGGTATTGGTGTATTTTAAATCCAATATGAATAACAGTATTAAATCCTTAAACAAGTATTAAATCCAATACTTGAGTAACTTCCAAATAGTCTTCATGCAATTATCAAAAGGAACAGTAAAATAAATTATTAAAATAATGAAACAATAAATAATGGAGAGAAGGTAGGAACAATAAATAAGGAGAGGTAGGGTTATCAACACAAATGTTGGCAACCTACAAATAAAAACAACAATATGTTATCATGACATTAATGACTGGGTGCAGTGAGGTCTCTGTTTCAATTTGACTGTTTGGTATTTGTTTTGTGTGTTTGTTTGTTACACAGTTTTGGCTAAACGCACTGATTGTTTTAAAATTTAGTACTGAGGTACTTCGTATAAAGCCCAAACAACATATGTGTCAAATTTTTCCCATTCCCTTCTGTTTCAAGATGACAGCTTCTGATCTGTATACACAGTTTTAATTGAAAACATTGGCCAATTGCTTTCAAATTTGGTACAAAGGTACTTTGTATACAGCTCGAAAGATGTTTGTATAAGATTATTTCCAAATCACTTTTGATTCATAATAGCCAGACCCTGATTCAACGTTGAGAATTTAGTTGCTGTTTATTTTCTGAAATACTAGCTGAATGCCAAGAGATATAATAATTTTGACTGCTTCATAGAGAAAGAGCATACAATTTCCAATAAATTTCAGGTAAAAGTTAAAAGTTCTGTTGTAGAGCGCTCTATATATTAATTAAGAATATAATGCGAGGTCTGTTATGAACTTCTAACAATGTTTTTTATGTACTAAAACAGCTTTTACAACATTATATTTAAATATATATGTGGACTATTTTTTCTGTATTTAAATCTTTGATAAATGTGCACACAATACTTACTTCGAATACAGAACTGATACTTTCACGCTTTACAACTAGGTTGGTACTTTTATCTAGTTTCCTACCTCAACTTGATATTTTTTCCACAGCAGTCAAGTTAACATGTTGACAATTGACTCCTTTAAGAGTGAACTGTGTGCTGTTTGATTCAAAAGGATCTGATTGCTTCAGTGCTGCCAAAACTGATCAAAAAATGTGTATGGTGATGATTTTATGTGTACATTTTTTCTTTTAACGACCTTATGTTATATCAGATGAATGAGAGACTGGCGTTAATAAAAAGAGTTAAGCTTATGACAGAAACTGATATACGATCTTACCAAAAAATACGATCTTGAAAATAAAAGTAAGAAATGCAGCAAACTGACTAGCAGATCAAAAAAGTCAGTGGCAACTGAAGCCATCAAAACAAGTGAATCAGGCTGGTCATGAACACAAATTTTCCAAATTGATTGTAACCAACTCAAAGAATTTTAAATTGCTATGCTGCTGCTACTCATGAAATTGTCATCATACACACACAACATTTTTAATAAATTTTGACAACATTAAGCTGTTCAGGCTGCATAAATTAAATAATACAATTCATAAATGGTGTAGCAATAAACCAACAATATATGGTGGTGTAACAATATATGGTAAACAATATTGTGTCTTTATTGTATGTGTGTAATCTAACTAAAAAAATGTTTCTTGTATATTTTTTCTTTTCTTTCCAGAAAATTAAATAACCCAATGTGATAAACTGTTTTTTTTTGTTTATAATATAGAATAAGAATTAATTACCACTCTGTACACAATATAAATCAAAACAAGTTTTTGTGTTTTAAGAGTTTTTTGTTAATCACTATCAGCTTGATTGTGTAGAACTTTAACAAAACATAAAAGCAATTAAATTACAGCATAGTTTGCTGTTAAAGTATGCAGTAATATGGCCTGTAATTAGGCTATGTGCAAGTGAGGGTTGATTTCGTAGGCAGGATTCGATAACATGAATCAACCAAAAGTTTCCAGCAAATGTCTAACATTTAGTTGAATTAATAATACTTGAGTGAAAACTGAATTTATCTAATGAGGCAACTAATTACAAAACCTAATTAGGCTTCTTTTAATTACAGCACTTAATAAAAAAAATGGTGTAAGACATTACACAAACTTTATCAAAAAATTCAGTTGAGACATTGGGGGAAAACAGTACTAGATTCTGAAAAATAATTTATCAGATCTGCTTGAATTTTAGTCATATAAGAAAATAAATAACAACTTACTAAAAGTGTAACAATTTTTTTTTTGAATTTTTAGAGCACAAGACTAAAAGAAAAATCGATCCCTAATAGTGTTTGGAGGTTTTAAATCTATTCCACGCAGTTAATTCTTATTTACAGTAACTTCATATATGACCAAAATTTGAGCAAAATCTGATTTTCCTTTTTTCTGACAGCTCGTGAATTGAATTTTTCTAAAAATATCGCAATCTATGTTTTTTTTACTTAACATCCATACTTTATATTATACCAATTAGACTATTGAGGATGAGGGATCGGTGTTAACGGGGTAGTAACTATAATCTCAAACTGGCGTTCAGGTATGTCTGATCCAAATCATATTTTTCAAGATTTTTTGGTGACAATCTACTTTGTATAAAACTGTACAGGACACTTCTAAAGAAAGTTCTAAAACTGCATTTATCATCTAGATTGTCAACGAGTACTGATGGCCACTTTGTTCTTCTTTCACCATTTTGAGATTGATAGCACTATTTTTAAACTGTATTGTCATTAGTTACGTTTTTACCGTTCACTTCAAAGATTTAATGATACTTACAAAATCTTGTGGTATGTTGGTACAGGAAAGAACAAGTTATTGAGACAAACAACTTAGTGTTAAATATATCCTTAACAGTGCTATTTGGGCCAACTTACATGAAGCTACTATTACCACCAAAGAGCTGCAGAATAATAGTTTAAGTCACAAATGAATATTCTAAGGAGTGTCTTAAAAAATATTATAAGTGTATGTGTCTGAATAATAATTATCTATAATTATTACTTTTATTATAATTATAATTACTACCTATAATAATTATTTTCTACTTACTATGTAGAAAAGTAGCTAAACTAATAAGTTTTTATCTAAATATATTGACAAATTTTTATATTAATTGCAAAAAATGGTATTCACTTAGCAACATAACTTTTTCAAGCAACATAACTTTTTCAAAATTATCGCTATAATTAAAATGACTGCCAGTGATTCATAAACAAAAACTTACCATAGACAACAACCCAGGTGCATCGTGTTTGAGTATAAAGTTTTCATCCGAGTACGTTCCTCCACCATATATACTCATAACTCCTGTACCATCGCCCTGGACACAAACAAAATACAGTTATTAGTCAATTTTACTATTTCTATGGGCTTTGTATATTTTACACATTTGTTGAGTTTCTGATCTTGTCTGACAGATTAAAAATTTCATCATTGTAATTAGCATTATAACCTACTAAGATTAATTAATGTAGATTTTAATGATATAAATTAAAGATTCAAATATAAAGAGCCCTGATTGTCAAGAGTTGTGATTGGTGGGCATTAAAATGAAAAAAGATTTAAACGATTTGAAGGGAAACTAGAGTTAATAAAAGTAGTGGCTAAAGCACCAGTCAGTCTGTTGCATCTCCGAACTTCGCACAATGCTTCTTGGTTTCAGCTGCAGTTAGTCCCATTGCTTTACACTTACTGTTAACGCTGATCCCTTGTTCTCATAAGCCTAACTGGCAAAAGTATAAGTGTTTAAAAAAAAATAAAAATTTACTTTTTAAATCAAAATTGTTAATAAAAATTATAGGTATTGAGACAGTTAATAATTTCTTGAATATTAATAATAATATTCTCTCAGAAGAATATTGAATATAATAATATAATAACAGAATATTGAACAGAATAATAATATTCTCTCAAGTAATTTAGAAGAGATACTCATAGTATCAAATTTCCCCCACTTTGTTGGTTAACATTGATTTTTTCTGAACATCAAACTTGTTTGGATGCTAAAGATATTTGTACTACTACCAAACACTTGCACACAGTAACAGATTACAACACCTGAATTTACACACAGATCCTAATAAATGTTGTCACAGTGAACACTTTGTAGGAACTGAAAGCAAAGTAGATTTATTATATTCAAACAATATGATAAAAAGAAAAATACTTGTAACTGCTTAAAATCAAGTTACGTCTGTTACACAGAGCACTGAATTCCATTCACCATTTAGTCACAGTTAAGGCAGTTGTAAGAAGATCCGCCATCTTGGTTGGCCAGTATTCATCCAAATGTACCTTTAAAACTACACAATTTTTTAGCACCCAATTAAACATTAAAATTATGATTTAGTACAATTTGCTTTTATAAAGCAATTTGAAATGTGATATGTTTGTAGAATATGAACTAGGGTAACAATTCAGTTCTAAATTATTTAGTTTTTTTAAATGTCATGACAAAGCTAGTCAGTTATAAATTTTTTGCTTTTTGTCTGAGGAATTTTTTTGCTAGTAAGGTTTAGGAAAATTAATATAATGTGGAAAAAATTTCTCTAAGTTAAAATTTTGTTTGTAGAGAAGTAGTTAAGTGACAGGATCATTTAACAGAGAGCCCTAAATATTTAAAAATGTATCTTAGAATAAATTAAATTTATTTTTAAATTTCTATACTCTTGTAAATTTTCTAAAGAAATTTATCTTCTTCTTTAATTTCTTAAGATCATTTATACATTTAAAAACATTACAGTTAAATACTACTTCACACAGAGAAATAAAGAAGAAATTAATACAAAATTAGTTTTGTGAATAAACATTGTATATAGTGTTTGTAATAGTGAAAAACATTTAAAAAAATGTCATTAAATGTAATTTAAAAGTTACATTTCTTACATTCAGTTAGCAGCAGAAATTGAAATTAATTACCCATTTAAAATTGTACTCAGTTTACTCATATGTATTTATTTTAAAAGTCCATAGGATAATTGTATTAGAAAAAGATACAACACACAGCAAAAGTTTTATTAGACACATCCAGTACATTTGCAGTTGAACATTACTACTGGCCTAAAAATAACACTGTTTTACATAAACTATTTCTTTTGAAACATGCAACTTTTCACTGTAGCTTAGTGTAGTGGTTAAGTATTACATTAAAATAATTTTTAAAAATTGCTTTTTTAGTTAAGTTAAATTATTTCCATACAAGACAATTTGTTTCTGAAAAAGATCCTTGCCAATACATGACTTTAATACGAAATAATAACTTTCAAGTAATTTCTAACATATAATAACACAGGAAACACTGCAAATATTGTTCACTCTTTATTGGTCGAAGGGCTGACACAGCTACTAGAGCTGGCAGTGGAGGGGGAGTTGTTTAATTACCTGGTCATCTCCATTCACCAGGCTAACTAAAGATGGAGGTATATAGGAATATCATGCTAAAAATAACAGTAGATTGCTGTAAAAATATGTTAAGTTGTATATTTTGATCATTGTACTTACATTAACAAAATCACCTCCTTGGATCATGAAATCTTTAATGACACGATGAAATATAGCACCTTTGAATCCAAGAGGTACTCCATCTTTCCTGTATTCACCCGTACAGAATTGGCGAAAATTTTCACTTGTTTTAGGTACAACATCTGCAAATAACTCCATAACCATTCTTCCTATTTCCTTGAAAGTAAACAGATTAAATTTAACCTATGAAAGTTGAAGGCCTAATATAGATAGCGTAACAAGTGTTTATTTGGACATTTTCTATCATTTGTTTTGTAGAAAAACAATATAAGACGTTTCAAAAGTACGGATCAACTCTCTTAAATATCTAACATAAAACCTAAACATGCTACTAAAACATAAGCCTACATGCCTAGGCCATTGTTAAAGCACTAAACAGTACTAAATAACGGCAAATATTTTGAATATAACATGAATATAATATACTTAATACTTCATCATTAAGTAACAAAAACAGAATAGATGACAGCAGTGAACATCAAGTAAAAACAATTATGCGCTAAGCAAAGTCTGTTCATCTGTTTCACAATAGCCATTCAAAATCTTAAAAAATTTTAACTTTTTAAAAATCTGATTTTACCATAATGTTAGTGTTAAAATATTTATAAATTAGTATCTTTAATTTTCAAATTTCATTTTAAATACAAAAATATTCTTGACCACCATTAGGTTTATTTGGTCATGACTATTTGAAAATCATTTTAGTTCTTTCAAAATCTGATGATGCAGTACTTTTTTAAATAATTTGTACTTCTATAAAATAGGTCTTGGTTAAAAAAACATGTTTTCATAACGTTTTATTTTTAATTTAATACTGATACTTTTTAATACAAACACACACACACACACACACACACGTATATACTGCATTTGGGTAAGTGATAAATCATTTAAAAAAAAACCTAAAAACCTGGTAATGTTTTAAGTTCAATTTATATTGTATTACAAACATTTATACATGTAGTTTATAAAGTACTACTATATTTAATTAATTATCCTTGTTCTCTTGTAGATTGTGTATGTTAGCATTTATGATAGTTTTATTCAATTTCTTTTAAGAATTTGACTAGCGTTTTTGTTATACATGTTTTCTATTTGCCAAAATGTCTTACACAAATATTTTTTATTCTCATATTTTAAGTTTGTAGTATTTTTGCACTTTCACTTGATTTACTAAAGTAATGATTTTTACAATTTTTTTTTGTTTTATTATGTACTTTACCATTGAATTGAGATATTCTCCTGCAGAAAATTTCTTATGATATGATTTTAAGGAATTTTAAAGGAGCAATATTGTAATGTCATTGCTGTTCACTTTGCACAGAGTGTGCTAAATTTACTATGTGCCAAGGTCACCTATCTAGATACTGCTCATGTGTATTATTATATTATAATAAGTCATTATATTCCCAGTTATTTTTCTAGTTCTTGTAATACAAAATTCATTACACTATATCTGTCATTATTTGTGAACTTTGCGATTTGCCTCTTTCTATCAGTTTAAGTTGGGATTACGGTAGTATTATAAATTTACTTATAAACTGCACTTTTACATACTTTATTTGTGCTCACATTTGATGTGCGACAATAACTATAAAATCATTGAGAGAAAATTAGTGTTTCAACGAAACCAGTGCTTATATAACATCCATGTTAGTTTTTTATGCATAACCACATCAGGTCTTCATACACAACTTTGTTAATTAGGTTCTTTAAGTCTTACTTTCTTAAAAAGTCAATTGTTTTCAATATTAATAATATGTATTTAATTAATCGTTTTATGATAAAAAAAATCTACCTTCTTTTGCGCAATAGTAATTTTGATGTTATGTTTATCAGTTTTACTGTATTTTTTCTAACTTTCCGTGGTTTTACTTTTGGCTTAATTAATATTGGTCATATATTAGTACCAAAATTAACAATCAAATGAAAGTGTTGATTTAAGAAGTCTGTATCATTTTAAAATGATACAGCCTACATACAAATGTTACAACCTAAAATAAATTATTGGTAAACAATGTATTATCATTTTTAAGGTACTTTTTTTAGTGTGATAACCTCAAAAGCTTTGTAGGTTATAAAACCAAACTTACTGTAGCTCCAACTCCAATATCGAAAAATACAACAGGATTGTTGGGATTCCGGAGCTGAGATTGTATTTGGTTCCAAGTCGGCATTTCTACAGTAAAATAAGATGAGATACAAACTGTAAAATAATATAAACTAAAATAATACCTATAGGTTAGACATTATATGTGTTTTTGCTTTCCCAAGTTGCTAAACCAAATCCAAATACAAACAATGACACACATACAATAGATGAGAAAATTTTCAATAATAGAGGCCACAGATACAAATCATAGATAAATTATACTAAATATTTGGTAAAAACAAATTATATATTTCCACAAGAAAGAAAAATACTTTTTAGTCAAAAATATAAATACAATTATAGTTTTTTTATGAAACACAAAAAATGTTAGTATTTTTTATAATAATGAGCAACTTATATACAATAACTGCCACACATGACCTTATTTTCCTTCCTGTATCCCGTCAAAAGAGCTGTGTGACGTCAACGCTTAGTTACTATTTACTTTGTATATAGTAACTAAGTAGATAGTAACTACTTATAGACTTAAGTAGTACGGCAGTTTCCGTTAATTTTTATGTGATTGCCAATTTTTTATCTTCTTTTATTATTTATTACAGTACTTTATAATCTTTATATAATAATAAGCTGTAAAACCGTCTCGCTAAGTATTTTTTAGTGAATAAAAATTACAATTAATATTTTAAAGTTAGACATTTTATTTAATGTAAACTTTAATAGATTTTCTTGTTTTGAAAAGTAGCTTTGTTATTAAAAAGCAAGTTATTGTTATTGGTAAAATAAATAATTTTTCTACAAATAAGTTAGATTGTTGGGCCAAAATCTAAATACACACCACCATTCCTGGCATCAAGATACTATAACCATACAGCTAACATTTTACATTAAAAAAACAGTAGCGTTCTCTACTGTTCAACCCATTTGGCTGCTATAGTTGTTTGAAATATCCTTTTTTTTTATTTCCTGCCATTTTATTTCAAATAGGCAAATCAATGTTTAAGGTGGCCTAAAACCTACTAAGTATTGCATCGTTTTCATCGAAATCTGACAATTCGTTTCGAAGTAGACAGCGAGAAAATTGGTATTTCAACGTAACAAACAGACAATGAATTAGACAGATATTTGTTTAACGTCACACTTACCTATTCCAGTGCATGAATTGAAAAATGTATAGTCAAGGCGCTTAGAAAACGGCCTGTTAAGAACATCAGTAGAACAGAGAGAGAAAAAAATTAAAGTGAGAGGTCGAGTCCTCACTCTATAACAACTGCCTGTTTTTCCTTCGCTGAGTAGTAACAGTTTGTAGACTCAGATTGACAGACTGTGTCACTTATCACTGCATTGTTGGAGGGAGCTGGAGGGGATTTCTCCTACATGCGCGAGAAATTCTTATTTATAGTTTATACGACTATAAACTGTAAAGTATAAACAAAACCTGTTCCGCTTCTAGAACTCGCGCAAATATCCCGCTTTAAAATAAATGAATCATTTTGAGTGACCGCTATTTTGTTTTGGACATAGTGATGGCAGTCTAAGGTACCCTAAAACTACTAATAGTTGTGTTTAATAAATATAAAGATTTTTTTGAATTCTATAAACTTGCGTCTCAGTGAAAAGCAAACATTTAACGTAACTGACAAATACATCAGACATTTTGAGTGCCCGCCATTTTGTTTTAAACAGGTGAACGCTGTTTCTTAAACACAATATGTTAAAATATCTTCATAGAAATAGCGTATATATAATATGTAACAAAGAAAAACAAGTTTTATCTAAATGAGTAAAACCATTTCCAGTAAAAAGAGGTCAAAGAAGGCCTAACCTATTTATGTAGCAGATACAAGGGCGTTTAGTTTGACATTGTTTAAAACCAAGTCACAGCTACAAATAACAAAGAAAAACGTTCAGTGAAATGCTTTTACCAGTACTGTAGTTAAAGTCTGACAAACAGTAAAAAAAAAGATTTTCATTCTCTACAAAGAAGCTATTTTAAACCACTTGAAAGGTTTTTTTAAAAACCCAACCTTATTCTACACCTACACCATAAGAGAAGCCACTGTGATAAATTTCAAGCAGGTGAGTTAAAATAAATATCCAATACAGAAAACGTTGGTATAACAAACGAGTTAGAATAAGACACTAGCACAGAATTAATTAGTAGTCTACGTTGTGTAATGTAATCTTCATTACATACGCCATTACAGCATTCCACTATTTGGTAAACGGCTGATAAAACAAGCAGACATGTACAAACATTGTTTAAAGTGACATTGAATATAATATACATCCAGACATTTTGTTCTTGTAATTAATTATCTAATTGTAATGTTAACTATGACTTACTAATTAATTGTAAAACAATGTTATAATTAGTTTAAAAAATAAAATTTAATGTGGTAGATGTTTTAAGGCAGATATTAAAGTAGATATATAAATTTGTTGTTATTTTAATAGCGTAACAATTGATTTGAATATTTCAAACATAAAAACAATGATTTTTGTCAGTTAGTGCCTGCAATATTGTGTCATACTTCTAACAGTACAGAAGTGTATTGCGTTCAAACTTGTGGCATTTTGAGAATTTAAGGGTCTTCCCATTTAGAGATGCAGAATGACGTTCTGTATTTCGACTATCATTAATTTAATTGTCGAATTTACATTAGAGCGATTATCGTGGTAAGATCCAAACCCGGAGTCTTGAAATGAACGCCAATTCTGACATTTGGAAAGCCGTTAAAAATTACTTTTTCGAGTTGTTACAATTTCTTTACGCCAGTTAGTATAAGGTTCGGAAGGGAAAAGCTTACTGTAGTAACAGCTTTCTCGAACTTCTTACCTTGAAGTGGGAAAGTAGCAGCGCGCGCGAGTATGTGTGTTACTACATATTTCAGAACCTTGGTTCAATTTAATTCAATTTGGCGCAAAAATCGATTTTAGACAGGTTCGTTACAAAGTAAAATCCGTTCAAAAGTTTCAAAATGACAGCCACTGTAAGTCATAAAAATCATTCTAAAAGGTTTTCATTAAAAATTAAAAAAAATCGGTTATTGAACCAAAAATAAAAATCATGGATACGTTTTCTTCTTTTTATTTTAATTAGGATAATTTGTTCGAAACACAACTCATGATTTTTATTTTTGATTCAATAATAGTATGTTATTCTTTTTTCTTAAAACTTATTGCATTTTATTGAATAATTTTGTATTTATTTTATGAATTGTTATTTTAATTACGATTTTTTTCAAAAACACTATAAATTAACATAGTTATTAACAACATAACGTGAAACTTATTATAGGCCTATCAGCTGTTCAATGAAATCAGCTGAACGTTACTAATTAATGTAAACGATAAATTAACATAGCTAGGTTTTAACAACATAACCTAAAACTTATTATAACCTATCAGCTGTTCAATCAGAGTTGAAATCTACATAAATTTTCATTTTAAATTCTTTTAAAATTACGAAAATGAATTTGACAACCTAAAAAAGTTTATTTTCTCATTTTCAATGTAATTTAAAATGCTGATTTATGCAGAATTTAACGTTCATTACAATGAATGTAATCAGGTTTAAACAAAATATATCTTGAAAATTGAATTATTGTTACTTTTCAACGAACATAAATTAGAAATTAAATTGAGCTATTGGAGCGGCCATCATGGTAAGACCAGGGACTTATCCTAAACTATAGATCAGTCGTTAAAATTTGTGTATAGTTTATATTTATATAAGTGTAAAGGCATTCATGGTCGCATTTGTGGTCAAATTTGATTTTGGAAAAACAATTGTTAATAACTTGGACAAGTTCGTTAACCAGCAAAATTCGTTCAACATTTTGAAATTGTTTTTTGTCATAATTACTCTGGAAAATCTGATTACACCAGCGTTATAAACTGCATTAATTAGCATTTTGTATTTTAAAATCCGTTTAAATTAAGAAATGTAATTTCAGAGCGGACAGGGTTTATTTTCGGTGTATTGATTTAAAATGGTATTAGCCTACATGGAGATTTTAATGCTGATTATGATGGTGAATATAGAGATTGAAAAAAAAGTTAAGATAAAAAAAATACTTTCGAAAATTCGTTCAATGATGTCAGCCAACAGCTGATAGCCGCGATTATTAAAAATTCGTTGCTATCACGTCAGCAAAAAACCCGAATGTAATTAAGATTACTTATTACTTTGTAATATAAGTTAACTGTGAATTTCGATAAATAAAACATCTTACATCTAGTGTGCAATTAAATTAAACTTCAATTTAAATAGACAAAGTTAAATTGCGTCCAAAGTTGTGATTGTCTGATGCCACAAGAAACTATTACAGTCAGGCCTAATTTGTTATGTGACCTCCAATAGAAACTATTTAAAGTTTGTATAAACTGGTAGAACTATTGAAAGCTGTGCAGTTTGATCAAGGAATTTACCAATCTGAATGTAAGGTAGTTCGAAATTGGCCCGGCAAACAATCAACAGCAAATCCAATTTACTTCTTTAAGTAAAAAAGTCCATGTACAAATGATTTGAAAGCGCTTTGTTTTTGCGTTTGTAACGACTGTATTACGTTTTATAAAAAAAATTATGTACTTTAACGCATATTAATATTTTGAGGATATTTCTTGGTTATAATAGTTGTTTCCCAACACTATTTAGGTCTTAATTTGAAATAAAATTTCCATTAATTTATTAGCGTGTTTCCATTAAAACATTTATATACAGTATATAATGTGTGTGTGTGTGTGTGTGTGTGCGCGCTCGCGTACTCTAAAACTTTTACGTTTGCAATTTTGGGTCGATTTGATTAAAACTTTGCAGAAAAATAGATTTAAGCAATAGGTTGGACAAGTCCATCGCCCAATGTAATCTGTTTAACTGTTTCAAAATGTCAGGCATCTTATAGAAAATCTTATCCTTTGTAATTTACACTTTTCTAAAAATCTGATTTTGAAATGGTAATCAGCAAAAGCGTAATCATTTTACGTTTTAAATTTTCAAAATCCATTAAAACGAAAATGAATTTTCATTTTAGTCAGGGTTGAAGTACGCGAAAGCGCTGCGTTATATGATTAGTGTTTTAGCAACGGTATTATATTGACTGCGTTTCCCAACGTTCGCGTGCAATATTTGTACCTAGTACTTCTGCTTACGTCAGAATATTTGAAACGAGCCAAGGCTGGGGACGTTAGTAAATGTGTCATTCATTTGTTAAGGGTTGCCATGGCAACACTCAAGTGTCACGTTGTATCTCGATTTCTCACTACAGTTTCAATGCTAAGCACGTCTGCAAAGAATAATAGCCGCACGCATCTGTATAGCTGATGCGATAGAAGCCAATTTCAAAAAGTATTTTATTTCTCTTAACCTATCCTTTTAAATTAATATTTCACGAACAAAACCAACATTAAAATCTGCATATAATATCATTTTAAACTTTCAAATTTCATTGAAAATACGAAAATGATACCCGAACGCCGTTAAACTTAAATTTCTTAATTTCAACGGATTTTGAAAATTCAGAATGCTGACTGGTGCTGTTTTTACGGCTAATTGAGATCTTAAAATCGGATTAAACAAAAATTTAAGACAAAAAATTATAAAATTTGACAAATTTTAAGTGGTTGCCATTTTGAAATAGTTAACGAATTTTGCTTCAAACTATTACTATAATCGATTTTTTTGACAAGTTTGAATCAAATCAGATTAAAATTGCCAATACGAGCGTGCTAAAACACACACACACACACACACACACACACATAGCCTATCTCACTAACAAATCGTTTCCAGTCCATGTTTATATAAATTTTTTCATAATTTTCGCTAGCATAACAAGTATATATATATATATATATAGCCTACAGCTGGCGAAAAATTTCACCATGATTCCTAAAAAAACAGGGAAATTAAGCCATACTTCAGTATTGAATTTCATTCAAAGAACCTAAATTAAGAGGTAATATTGAGTTTCTTATGGTTTTTGATCTAAAAAGTTGAATAAAAATAGTCCGAGAGCTGTAAGTCAAGTAGTTTTTAGAAAACCAGTGTAAGACGCAAAAATCAGAACCGAAGCGACATATTTTTTCTTACATTTGGTCTACAATAACTCTGTTATTTTTCAAATACACAGAGAAGGAGCGGATTTGTCCAAAGTCTCGCCGTTTTTAATTAATAAAGCCATTGTTGGTAGGGCAGGCCCCGTAGTTTCTATCAAAAAACTACAAAACGGGACTTTACTTGTACAAACAAATAGCGACAAACAGACCCAGTCGCTATTAAAAATGACTTCCTTCTTTGAAACAGTCAAGGTATCTGTAGAACCCCACAGAACCTTAAATTTTGCAAAAGGTGTCATAAGTTGCCGAGATCTTTTACATGTGGATCTAAGTGAAATTAAGACGGAGTTGACTTCAGAAGCTGTAGTTGATGTCTGCAGGATAATGCGAATGGAAAAGGGACAAAAAATCCCCACAACCTCCTTGATCTTGACATTTGGAAAACCTAAAATACCTGATTATATCTATGCTGGTTATCAAAGGCTGTCGGTGAGGCCATATGTTCCGAATCCAAGGCGTTGTTTTAAATGTCAAGGCTTCGGTCATATGAGTTCGTCGTGCACGAAGCCTGAGGTTTGCGGAAATTGCGGTATTCAAGGTCATTCTGGTGAAGGTTGTCAAGTTAGCCCGCAATGTGTGAATTGTGGCGGTGATCATCCCGCTCGATCTTCGATCTGCCCCAAGTTTCTTGAAGAAAAATCCATTCTTACAATAATGGCCAAAGATAAGGTATCCTTTTCTGAAGCCAAGAAGATCCATAAAAGCTCTAAGCCTCTTATAAGTGGAAAATCGTTTGCTTCTGCTACAGCCAATCAAAAAATATCTTGCGTGAATTGTGATGAGCTAACCAAAACTGTAAAGGTTTTGACTGATCAAGTTGCTCAGTTGTTAGCTTTGTTAACGTCCAATGTCGCACAAATTTCGGTTCCGGTTGTGAAGGAAGGCCCTAAATTGCTTTCTCCTGTAAAAGTAACTCCTGAGCCTACTTTTAAAAAAGAGCTTAAATTTCCAGTGACCAAGCCACGAATGACAACGTCGCAAGTGTTGAAGACTGTTGACAAAAAAACCACTCCAGGACTGGAATACTTTTTAAAAAAAAAATCAAACACTTGTCCACCGACTGTTGGACCTAAAAATAAAAATTCGACTATAGGGAAAAACCTTGTTAAAAAAAATGAAAAAACTTCTAAAGGAGGTTCTAGTACAAAACCTCCTGTAAACAAAACCAAAAAATCATCAGAGTCTGACATTAGTTGTGACTCTGTGTCTGTTGATTCTGACCAATCTAAAGCATGCTCTATTGAAAATATGAATCCTATCATAAACTAAAGTATTAATTTTCAATGTCAACGCCTTCCATTTACAACAATGTGATACAGTGGAACATTAACGGAGCCAAAAGTCATATTGAAGATTTAAAACTTCTTGTACGCGATACGTCTCCATTATTCATTTGCCTTCAAGAGACGCACCTTCACCAATCGCACACTTTCAATTTAAGAGGGTATTCTGTTGTCAGGGCCGACTTCATAACGGAAGAACGAGCGAAGGGTGGGGTAGCCATACTCGCTCGTGACTCTATTGATGCCGTTCCTGTGGACATAATGACTCCTTTACAAGCTGTCGCAGTTCAGACTACCGTACCATTTAAACTTACCATATGTTGCATTTATTTACCGCCTAGCTATGCTTTCCAAAACAACGACTTAGTTAACTTATTAATTCAGTTACCTGTCCCCTTTCTATTGATGGGTGATTTTAATGCTCACCACACATCGTGGGGCTCTACTACATGTAACTCACGAGGAAATCGAATTGACAATATAAGGACTACATTAGATCTATGTCTTTTAAATAATGGTTCCCCAACACACTTATCGTCTTCTACAGGTGGTTGGACAGTCGTTGATTTGACCTTTTGCAGTCCAATTTTGGCAACGAAGTTCGAATGGTCGGCGATGTCTGATCTTTACGGCAGCGATCATACTCCGATTAATGTTTCACTTTGTACATTCCACCGTCCGAATCAACGTCCTCCGCGGTGGATTCTACAAAAGGCACAATGGGTGGATTTCACACAGCAATTTGTATCACCTGACATTGAATATTTTAACTCTATTAATGAAATAGTACAAAATTTAACTGAAAATATTTTAGACGTAGCACATAAAACTATTCCTCAAACCTCGACTCATCAATCTCGTCCCCCCGTTCCTTGGTGGACTGAGGACTGTAAGAATGCCTTGCTTTTACGTAGACGAGCTCTAAGAAGGTTCAACAGACGACCAACGAGTGAAAATCTTGAGAGGTATAAAATTCTCCGAGCTAGAGCTCGTAGAATATTTAGACAAAGTAGAAAAAATTCTTGGACCCAGTATATTAACACAATATCAAGAACAACACCAGTATCAACTGTTTGGAAGAAACTCCGTTCCGTTTCTGGTTCATCTCCATCAACTCCTTTGATGGGCATCAAACAACGGAACGGAATAATAAGTTTTGATCCTCGAGATATTGTTAATACATTGGGTTTATATTTTGCAGATTATTCTTCGTCTACTTCCTATAGCAATGGTTTTTGTCGTTTCAAAAATATTCAAGAAGCAATGCCATTCGTCGTTGGTACGTCTGTTTCTCCTTTGAACGCGCCCTTCTCAATAGAAGAGCTGGAATCTGCACTGTCATCCTCTTCAGATTCAGCACCAGGCCCTGATAACCTTGTATATTCCATGATTAAAATCTTCCAACATCGGGGAGGATTTCCTCCTGAAGATATACAATCGTATGTTTGAGGAACACTCTTTCCCCGATGTTTGGTTGGAAGCAACAGTGATTCCTATTCTTAAGCCAGGCAAAGATAAAACTGATCCAAACAGCTACCGCCCTATTTCTCTTACAAGTGTGCTATGCAAGCTAGTGGAGAAAATGGTAAATCGTTGTCTTGTTTGGTACTTAGAAAATAATAATTTACTCTCTAAGGACCAGTGTGGTTTTAGGCAAGGGCGATCTTCCATCGATCAGTTAGTTTTATTAGAATCTGCAATCCAAAATGCCTTTCTGTTACGTCAAACACTTGTTGCAATATTTTTGACCTAGAGAAGGCATATGATATGGCTTGGAGACGAGGAATACTAAATACATTAAAATCATGGGGTATACAAGGTAATATACTAGGTTTTATCAAAAATTTTCTCTCTAACAGATATTTCAGAGTACGCCTTGGATCTACATTGTCAGATCGTTTTCGGTTAGAGAATGGCGTCCCGCAGGGAAGTGTACTTAGTGTGACCTTGTTTGCCGTTGCTATCAATAGTATAACTACTAATGTGCGGTCTCCTGTTCGCTGCTCTCTATTTGTGGATGACTTTGCAATTTATGTTGGTGCTAGAAGTTTGGCCACAGCTGAAAGAACACTTCAGCTTACAGTAAATAGATTGCAGTCATGGACGAATTCTACTGGTTTTAAATTTTCTGCCGCTAAAACTCAATGTATTGCCTTCAGTCGCCGTCGACAGATCCGAACTCCTTCAATATTTCTCGATGGTACAGAAATTCGGACCATTCCATCTGTTCGATTTTTGGGGTTAATATTCGACCAAAGACTATCATGGAACCCTCATTTGCGTGATTTAAAGTTACGATGTAACAAAATTCTCGATATGTTGAGGGTGCTTAGTGGTTCTCGATGGGGCGCTGATAGGACCTGTATGCTGATGTTTTACCGTGCGGTGATTCGTTCGCGTATTGATTATGGCAGCATTGTATATTCGTCTGCACGACCATCCGTATTAAAAAAAATAGACCCAGTCCATCACTCTGCAATACGACTCGTCTCTGGAGCCTTCCGTTCTAGTCCCGTTGTAAGCATTCTAGCCGAGACTGGGGAACCTTCACTCTTTCGACGGAGACAGAAACTACAGCTAACTTATGTAAGCAATTTATCATCTAAACCTTGGCACCCTGCTTTTAATATAGTTTTCAAAAATCAATTGGTGCGACAGTATGAAACTCGACCGAATGCTACTGCTCCTTTTGGTATTAGAACTTCCCGTATTTTTGATGACTTAGATATTGAACTGCTCCCAGTGTTTGTCCCTCCATGGAAAATCAATATGCCGACATTTGATTTCTCCTTGTGTGCATACCAGAAAGACAACACTCCTAACATTGTGTATCAACGTGAGTTTTTTCGACTGACTAGTTCATATCCATCTGCTAAATTTATTTTCACAGATGGCTCTAAGATGAATAACAATGTTGGGTGTGCATTTTACTCATTGGACGAAACGTATAAGTATGGATTACCCTCAACTTGCAGTGTCTTTACAGCCGAACTCTTTGCCATCTTAAAGGCTCTAATCACTTTTGAATTCGATAGTTTGCATTACGTAGTTTGTTCCGATTCAAAAAGTGCACTCCAGGCAATGCAGGATATGTATTCGGTAAACCCTCTGGTTCAAGATGTTCTGTGTTCTGTCCATAGACTTGAACTACGAGGTGCAAGAGTATCATTTATCTGGATTCCTGGCCACTGTGGAATATCTGGAAACACTATAGCGGATAATGCGGCAAAGGAAGCAACTTTTCTTCCACCATGCACTCAACGTGTAATCGTGTCTGACTTCCTTTGTCACGTAAAACATTTAATTCATCTACAGTGGGAAAATGAATGGGCAGCTACAAGCTGTAATAAATTGAGGGTAATCAAAAGTACAGTTCGTCCTTGGGGGTCGTCAATACGTGCAAGTCGCAGAGAAGAGGTGGTGATCACCCGCCTTCGCATCGGTCACTCCATGTTAACGCATGGATTTCTGATGGAACGCGGGGACCCACCTAAATGCGAGTTCTGTAGGGAAACCATCACAATAAGACATATATTACTCGATTGTGATGGTTTCCAAAATGTGCGTTTTATGTGTGGTCTGAGCAACTGTTTGCAGACGATGTTGGGAGATAGTGCCTCGGCCGTTGACCGGGTTCTAGACTTCCTTCATCGTCTGAATGTTTTAAATAAAATTTAATTTATTGTATTTGTAATTTCTTGTGTTATTTTATTTATTTATTTTATTTAAAAACTTTATTTCTGTTATGTTTT
Organism: Callitettix versicolor; assembly: GCA_022606455.1. Taxonomy (NCBI): domain Eukaryota; kingdom Metazoa; phylum Arthropoda; class Insecta; order Hemiptera; family Cercopidae; genus Callitettix; species Callitettix versicolor. The sequence continues at coordinate 52,211,980 of CM040190.1, read as the reverse complement.
GCATTATTTTACGAATTGTTATTAAATTTTATTCATTATTTATTGTTATTTAGTTCTTAAGTGTAATATATCTATATCTGTTATCTAAATTTTTAATTTATTTTTACTGTTATAGTTTGTTGTTGTTGTTTTTGTTGTTGTTTTTTTCTTAAGTTAAATTTTGTTTAATTAAATTTTTTTTTATATACTTTAATCCTTAGTGACGGCGATGATAACCTAAACGGTTTTTCGCCGAGAAAAAAAAAAAAAAAAAAAAAAAAAATCAAATACACAGATAAATTTTTTGAAAAATTTAATTCTAAACAAAATTATGGGTAAATGGGAGTGATGATGCGTAGTTGCTGAACACCTAGTAACGTAACTTAAGAACTTAACAAGAAAGTTCTCCTAGCCTCTCTCACTCCAACTCCAGTACTTAACCTACAAGAGGTACCCCTGTTAAGCCGAGTAACCCAGTGGAAGGTTGGGTTTTAATCCCAGCGGGAAACTGGGTCGGTGAGCAGAATTGTACTGGGGGCTGAGTTTTCTCAGTTTTGCCTATATAGGCTATGGGAAGGTACCCTGATTTCAAACCAATTAATTATGATGTGTGATAAACGTACGGATATACCCCAAGAGGGCAAGCCTGTAGAGGTAAATCCCTCCGCTGGTTCCGATCGGGTGAAAGCCCCGGTGGCTGGCGCTAGTCGCAAGGATTTTGGGGGCGACAAATCACACGAAAATATCAACAAAGAGATAGAAGAACTTGTAAATCCCTTTGGCAAGGGATCTCTGACAAAAAGATCTCCACCTGCTACAACTGCAACTACTAAGCAGAACTTAGAAAAACAGCAAAATCCTAGTGAAAGTCAACTGATTACCTTAAAGAACGAAAATGAAATGCTTGGGATTGAATTGAGTGATATAAAGCATCTTTGTGAAGAGCTGAGGAAGGACGTCGGAATGCTTAGAACAGACAATGAAGAGCTAAAGAAAGTATTGAACAGAGACAATGCTACTAATTGCCGAACAAGTCAGGATATGACTTGTAATACTGAATATTGTACAGACGAAGAAGAGTTGGTCCGAGAAACAGATTGGATTCTAAAAAGAAATAAGAAAAATCCTACCAAGAAGCGGAAAGCTGAATCGTCGCCAGAAGTGGATCAACTTAAAATGAGTGCTACATGTTCTCAAACTCTTCAGTTAAGTTCCGAGACAAAAACAACTGCTCCACCTGTTACTAACATTAGAAAAGAACCGATTCCACCGCCGATTATGGTTGATAATGTTGGAACATATGAGGATTTTACAATTTATTACACCGTAATATTCCAGAAAATTTATTTAAAATTAAAATCATTAGTAATACGATAGCAAAAATTAACTGTGCTGACTCCGAAAACTACAGAAAAATAATTAAAGCGCTGAAAGAAGCAAAGTTTACTTTTCACACATATGAAAATAAACAATCCAGACCCATTAGAGTTATGGCAAAGAATCTGCATCATACATGCACGCCTGATAGCATCAGAGATTTCTTATTACAACATGATTATAAGATTATTACGGCAGTCAATAAACTGTCGTGGCAAAATAAAACACCATTGAACATGTTTATGTTAACCTTCGAAAACGGTGAAAATATTGATAAAATTTACAAAATAGATAACATCCTTGGATGTAAAGTGGAGATACAACCAATTAAAGGATCAAATCTTATACCACAGTGTAAAAGATGTCAAATGTTTGGACATACTCAAAGGTTCTGCTCAAAAGAACCTAGATGCGTAAAATGTGCTGGTAAACATATAACCAGAGAATGCCTAAAGGTCGACAAACAAAATCCAAAATGTGTAAACTGCGGTGAAGGACACCCAGCTAATTATAGAGGATGTGTTATAGCTAAAGAACTACAAAAATCAAGAATATAAATGTAGGTAAAAATAAGCCAACTAGAAATATATTTGTGAAAGATACACCAGTTCAACATAGGAAAGAAACCAACAGTAGTAATAATAATAAAACAACATATGCCTCGGTTGTTGCTTTGGATCGGAATCATCAGAAATCACAGAATAGTGAGAATAATGATTGTATACAGTCTTTACAACTCATTCTTGCTAAAATATCAAACCTTGAAGATGCATTTATAGAGATGAAGGAACGTATACAGAAAATAGAGAGTGGAATTAAGAAACCACCTTCAAAATATAAAATTTAATAACAATGGTAAATGTTTTAAAAATCATGGTTTGGAATGCAAATGGATTGCTTAATCACCAACAAGAGCTTCAGGTAATCCTAGATATAAATAAAATTGATCTGTGTCTGATTTCAGAAACACATTTCACAAGGCAATCCTTTATCAAATTTAAAGGCTATAAAGTTTATCATACAATTCATCCTGATAATACAGCGAGGGGTGGAAGCGCGGTAATAGTTAAAGATAATATCGAGCATAATGAGGAATCTAAAATTGAAGCGCAAGATATTCAAGCAACATTAGTGAGTGTCAGGACTAATAACTATAACATTACTGTGGTTGGACTGTATAGCCCACCAAAGCACAATATAAAAAAGCCGAAAGGTATCTTGAACTGTTCAGAACATCAGGAAATCGATTTATTATTGGAGGAGATTTCAATGCCAAGCATACGTTTTGGGGATCTAGAATTATAACAACCAAAGGTAAAGAATTATTGAAAGCAATAAAAGAATATAAATGTGATCCTATAACAACAGGTAAACCTACCTATTGGCCCACAGATCTTTCAAAAATACCTGATTTAATAGACTTCTTCATTACAAAAACATTTCCAGCAAGTATATGCACATAGAAGACAATGTGGAGCTCAATTCGGATCATACACCAATTGTTTTAACTCTAAGTGAGTGTGTTATCTGGAAGCCATGCAAACCTGTGCTGGTGAATAAGTTTACGGATTGGGAGAGCTTCAGGATTTCACTTGAAGAAAGGATCCAACTGATGGTGCCATTGCAGACAGAGGAACAACTTAATTTTGAAGTTGAAAAATTCATCAATGATATACAGAATGCAGCATGGGAAAACACCCTGAAATCAAAAGGAGATTAAAAGGTAACAGTTATCCTGGATATATTATGGAGCTAATTAAAGAAAAAGAAGAGCAAGAAGAAAATGGCATCAATCTAGAGCCCCACAGGACAAAACTAGGCTGAACAATCTTACGTCACAATTAAAGGAAAAAATTAGGCAGCTGAAGAATGACACCATAAGTGAATCCTTGAGAGAACTGACTAATGATATCAGTACTGAATATTCTCTTTGGAAAATCACTAGAAAACTTAAGAGGCCAACTATGCAAATACCACCTATTAAAAACATGGATGGAAGTTGGGCTAGAAATAACCAACAAAGGCGAACCTCTTTGCTGAATACCTGGGAAATATATTTCAACCGAATGCAGCCGATAATAGTGAGGAACTGCTGGATGTCATAAGACAAGATAGTGTAGATATTCCATCAACCACACCAATCGAAATTAAAAGGAAATCAGAAGGTGCTTTAGGCTCAACAAAGCTCCTGGTTTTGATCTTATTACTGGGCAAATTCTGAGAGAAATCCTAGAAGAGCGCTGGTAAAGCTAGCCAATCTGATCAATACATCATTTCGTTTGAAATATGTACCTCAAATGTGGAAGGTGGCTGAAGTTGTGATGATCCCCAAGCCTGGAAAACCACCTAACGAAACAACATCTTATCGACCAATATCACTTTTGCCAAGTATGTCAAAATTGTTCGAGAAACTTTTGTTAAAAGACTAAAACCCATTATCGAAGATTCTAAACTCATCCCAGATCATCAATTTGGGTTTCAGAAATAAACACTCTACAATTGATCAGGTCCATAGAATTACTAATGTAATTGAACAATCGTTAGAAGAAAAGAAGGTCTGCTCAGCAATATTCTTAGACGTTTCACAGGCATTTGACAAAGTTTGGCATGAAGGTCTGAATTACAAACTTAAATTATTCCTTCCTGTTCAATATTCAATGATACTGGAATCTTATATATCAGAAAGATATTTCAGGGTTAAGCAAGAAGACGCCTATTCTAACTTGAAGGAAATTAAAGCAGGAGTGCCTCAAGGCAGTGTTTTGGGGCCAACCCTTTATCTTTTGTACACCCGTGATTTACCAACTTTTGAACAAAGTATAGTTGCTACCTTTGCTGATGACACAGCAGTTTTATCTGTTGGTGACAATAACATTGAATCGATCAGACAACTTCAAACAGCTATAAACCAAATACAAACCTGGACTAAAACGTGGCGAATTAAGCTTAATGAAAGCAAATCTGTGCATATCGATTTCACTAATAAGCATATCGAGCACAAACCCGTTTATATTAATCACCAAGTGGTTCCATATGCGAACACAGCTAGATACCTTGGCATGACGTTGGACGCTAAACTTAGGTGGAAACCCCATGTTAAGAAAAAGCAAGAGGAGTTAAAATTAAAATACAGAAAATTGCATTGGTTGTTGGGTCGTTGTTCCTCCTTATCAGTGTATAACAAAGTATTGATATATAAGCAAGTCCTTAAGCCCTTGTGGTCCTATGGTATCCAACTGTGGGGTTGTACTGCCCAGAGTAATAGAGATATCATTCAGCGATTTCAAAATAAGGTACTTCAGGGGTATAGTTAATGCCCCTTGGTACATCAGGAATGAGAACATACATAAAGATCTTGAGGTTCCAACTATTGATAGTGAAGTCAGTAAATTTGCACGAGGTCATAGACGAAGATTGCAACAGCACATCAATGTCGAAGCACTCCAACTACTTAACAGCGATGTCTCAATGAGAAGATTGAAAAAGAGTTAAACCATTTGAACTGTGTAGCTCTTAGGTCACATTAGTTAAGTGACTATTAATTATATACTAAGGGATTGTCAGTGGATTGACCTTAGTGGAATGTTGTATCGTAGTAGTTTAGGTTAAGGACAAATAGCTTATTAGTGTATTACTAGATTGCTATAATAAGGAATAAAAAAAAAAAAATAAAAAAAACAAAATTATGTAAATTAAGTAAACTATAAAAAAAACGAAATTACAAAAAAACGAATTTTTATTAACATAAAAATATTCACAATATAGCCTAAACAAATATTAATTTTCAAACAGAATATACTTTTATATTCAAAAATATCTAGTGTGATTAAAAAAAAAAAAAATAATAAAAATAAAATACTGTATAAAAATAAAATCAACAGAAATCACTTCAATTACTTGATTCACAATTTGTTGAAAAAAGAAATAATTATGTAACGGAATGATTTTTAAAAAAATCTCAAGTTGGCAGTATTAACAGCTGATCAACTCATTGTAATCTGTGTATAGAATTTGAATTTTTAATAGTTATAGTCAAGTGCAGTGTGTTTGTGTTCCGCATTATCAAAATACTATTTCAGTTTTCAAATGATGAATACGCTGACATAATTTGTATTTACGGTTATTGTAATGCCAACTCGTTAGCTGTAAAAACAGAATATCACGAAAGATTTCCTAACAGAAGGATTCCGAATCTCAAAATATTTTCTTCAGTTTTCCATTTTGTACGCACAACTGGTTCGTGTCTAACACGTTCCTATTCTGTTGAAAGACTAGGGACAGAATCGCTCAGGAAGAGACGTTTTTAATATGTTTTTGTAACAATTTAATTACTGCTCTTTTACAATTGTACTATCATTATTTAATTATTAAAAAAATATATTCACTAATAACGTAATAAAACTGCGTAATACGACATTATTTCTAAAATTAGAAGATAGAAAGCAGCACATACGCGCGATATTAAAACATTTTAACGGATTTTGATCTACTCGTATGCCTTCGATTTAGGTTCCTTTTAACAATGAGGGGATTCTAAAATGGTATCTAACCACACGTTAAGCGATTGTTGAAACACATTTTTTATGTTGCGCTCTTTCGGATGTTTTTAAACTAATTTTTATTGAAAAACCATTGAAAACCCAGAACCAGGACTTTGAAATGAGTACAGATCCTAACTTATATCTGTTATATATATATATATATATATATATATATATATATATATATATAATACTTATATATTTTTAGCACTTTTACGTTCGCAATTTTGATTCGATTTGATTCAAACTTGACATAAAATCGATTTTGATAATACCTTGAACAATTCTATTTTTAGAATAATTACTTACGATGGAATATTTATGATATTATTAGAGTTTGTTTGGACATTTCTCATTATTTGTGTGTGGACCTATAAGACAATACATGACGTTTCTTGAGTTCTCAAGTGCCTAACTTAAAACCTAAACATGCAACAAGAACATAAGCCTGGATACCTAAGCTTATGTTGAAATGCAAACATTACAATACATTTAAAGTGTTTTGACATAGGCTAAGGCATCTACACTTGCATGCTTTGGCACTTTAAATCGAGAGTTGATACGTGTTCTCGAAAAGTCGTATATTGCTTTATGTAAACCAATTGTGTTGTATAACTGTGCACTGGAGAAAGTCATGCGAGAATGGAATAAAAAGTGTCATCCGAACTTTCCAAAAGTGGCAGAAATATCACACTTAACTGCCTAGCATTCGCAGACGATCTTGTCCTACTACCGAGTACGGTGGAATAGGCTGAATTTCAGATCGTTGAACTTGAAAAAATTGCAGCAAAAATCGGACTACAATTCTGAAAAAAGAAATGATGCCGACCTTACAAATCGAAACACCAGCCATTGAACTGGGGATTGGTAAACAAATTAAGATTGTGAACAAGTTCAAGTATCTTGGGGAAATTATTGCCTGGAACACAGACGAGAAACCATCGATAGACAGTAGAACATACAAACTGAAACAAGCGCAACGACTCACCAATCTAAAAAAAGAAATCGCTCTCAATGAATGCCAAATTTCGACATTATAATTCCATTGTTAAACCCGAGGCAACTTATGCTAGTGAAACACTCTTCAAGTTGAAGATCAGATCAACAACTGATAAACTGCAGAAAGCAGATAGAAGAATCATCAGAACAATCATTAATAAGAAACACCAAGTGAATGGACAATGGAGATTACTACCGAATGAAGTGGTATATCGAGAAAGTGAGTCAATAATAAACACGATGCGAAAAAGGAGAATTGCTTTTTTCTGCCATATAGCACGCCTTCCAGCTGGTGAAACGGCTATATAGCTATTTCTGGAAGATTAAAACGCAGAATAATTGGTTCAAAGAGATCCAGAGTGATTTAGAAGAGTTAAATTTGACGGTGTCTCAAATTGAAAGTAGTGCAGAGAAGAGGATTCTAAGGAATAAATATTTGCGATTCAAGCTAACAACATTTGAACGAAAGACCTATATCATAACTGATGAACAAAGGGCAGCCAGGTCGGACAGGATGAAGAAATTTTGGAACGGAAGAAGAGGCTGAAACACTAGTCTCTCAATAGTGATATTGGACTTGGAGGTATATGGACTGATTAAAGTGTCCAATGAGGGCTTAAACAACAACCAGAATTGTTTTGCGTAAAAAAAAACAAAACACAAAAACAAATTATGACAAATGTCGAAATAAACTGTAATAATAACAGTTTGAACAAACTTGTTAATCAGTCAAATTCATAAAACAGTACGAATGGCGGCCATTAAAAATTTTAACATTTTTGTTTTAAATATTTTTAAAATCCTTTTTCACAATCATAATCACAAATAAAAACTTTATAAAATAGCATTTTGTATTTTCAAAATCGATTGAAACAAAGAAATTGAATTTAAAAATGCTGATGAATGTAGATTTTAGGGCTGATTATGAACTCAGAAGTTTTAAAAAATATAGTAAAAAAATACTTCCGAAAATTAGTTTCCGTAATTTATTTTTTTGTAGCCTATGTTATTGTGTAATAAAATATCACACGTATTTTCATGTGTTGGATAATACTCTCATAACACTACCTACTCTCTAGATCTATGCCTTGACTTCGATGGCCTCTGTAATCGTTCACACATAAGTTGCTTCACTTATGGAGAAGAAATCCAAGTGACCACTAAATTTACAGCAAAGTTTAATTTCATTTTATTATTCATCCCGCTGAAAAAAGTTTCATTGTTTCTAAAGATTAAAAAAACAAACTCTACTTATAATGTCTTAAGGTAATTAGAAAATAATGCCTTTATCTTGGACGTGCAAAGAGAGGAGGGGCGTTCGAGCATCAAAACTTTATTAATTACTGAATACGATTACCCAGAGGTATTTTACTGTAGCGTTAAAACTTTATTATTTAATTAAAACTTAAACGGTTTTAGCTGATGTGCCTTCAAGGTGCTTATCGGCAGACTATACGGAAAAACACTATGTACAATCTTTAACGTGTTCAAATTTGGACTGAACAGGAAACCTCCAACTCTAATGTGTCTCGTATTGCTTTACACGATACGAGAACCTTAGGGGTTAAAGACTTTGAAGAACAGCTGGAAATACGTAACAATTACGCACGCTGATGTTTCACGACCATGATTGAAGCGAATTTCCAATACTCGAATCTTACACTTTTTGAAAATCTTATTCTATCAACGTAATAAGCATCAAGACCTGCATCACTCAGCATTTCGAACTTTCAACAAAATCAACATTAAGATCTGCATATACTAGCGCTTTAAACTTTCAAATTATACTGGGAATACGAAAATGAACCCTGACCGCCGTCAAATTGAATTTCCGAATTTCAACGGTTTTTAAAAACGCAAAATGCTGATTGGTGCAGTTTTAAAGGCTGATTATGTTAGCGAAATCTGATTTTCAAAAATATAAAAAAAAATGGCCAAAAATGTTACAAGATTTTCGAAATTTGAAGTAGCTTATTAACATTTTATAATGTTGAAACAGTTTCGAATTGAACAAGTTTGAATGAAACATTTTAAAACAGCTGAACGAATTTTGTTAGAAATTTAAACCAGAAATTAAAAATGCTCTTTATACACATTAATTGTAAAGGTGAAATCAAATTTTCAAAACAGGGTAAGCTAAACAAACTAAGATTATTTTAAAGGTCCTTAATGGCCACAATTTTGATGATTTTGATGAATTGTACTGGATAATAAGCGTGGTGGTTATTACCAAAATCAAAATTTATGTGAAGTTTGAATCAAATCGTACACGACCCTATCATTTTAATCATTTTAATGACCTTTGAAAAGTGATCTTCAATTCAGGATCGGTGATTATTTCAAAGGACTTTGGTCTGGATTTTACAATGATGGACACTGCAATAGTTTATTTTTCAATGGAAATTTACTAATAAGGAATATTTTCTGAACATTTATCAATTTTTTGGTCATTGTTTTTTGTATTAGAAGAAATTAGGATCGATTAAAAATTGTTTAATTCTTAGAGTTAGGTAATTAATAAACTTAATTAACCTACCATATGGACAATGAAAGAAAAAATCATAACTACATATCCCGAGGGATTTGCAGGAGTGGTACTAGGATGTTGCAATCTGGACAAAGAAGAAATTGGGGTGAACGTAATCCCATGGAATACACGACTTGCATTGAAGCAGAATGGGGATTATGCGTAGATTTACTTTATCTGAGACAAATAATAGCTCAATAGACCAGATACAGTAATATCCCTAGGGGACCTGTAAAGATGAACCTGGAGAACAACATTTAGGGAAAGAAGAAAATTGCGGGTGTAATCATTTCCGTGGAATCCACCAGACATGAATTGCAGGAGACATTGGGGATGCTAGACAGACCCATTTGACCTACTATCAAAGAAGTGAGAGATAGAGTGGAACACCTTACTCTAATAAAAACGGCTGTCAAACATCTATCAGGAGCGCAAAGGCGCCGAAAGCGGCAGTACATGGGCTTTCAGAGACATCTGGAGATAAAATCTAAAGGTGAAGAGTCTGTGGGGTGAGAAAAGTAAGTTCGAGAGTCAATGACAACCGAGCTGGTTTCTCACACGCTAAACGTTTAAAATCTGATGGGAGTAATTTCGAAGCTGAGAAAAAAGAAAAAAAACAAGTACTGGTAGTAAGGCTGGCGCGAAATCGCACTTCAGAATTGAAGGGCTAGCTGGAGATACTCTGGAGGCACTAAGGTGATGATTGTACCGACTAACTTCCCAGAGGTGGTTCTGTCTCAAGAACAAACAGGCAGAGTTGATCCATGAGGTCATTCTGGGCGAGGTATTATCCTTGGATTATGAGGTCCTTCACCGAGGTTCTTTAATTCTCTTATTAGAACGGGGCTTTCCGGTTCACCTGCGCTGATGATAGAGCAAAACAATGGCTTGAGAGTAAGGTCTCCTACTCTTGATGGAGGGCCTAGTGCTGAACGTTGTTTTAGCCATGGTTGTGTTCCAGATGACCAAGGTATGGATAAAGAAACCTCCACCAGATCAATTGTTGAGAATGATGAGATAGCAAAACATAGGGCTAAAGAATTAGCAATGGAGGCGGTTGATCAAAAGGCGGCAGAACTGGGGAAAACTCTGGGGCTGATGAAAGACAAGGCTGAAGGCAGTGAAGGAGGTTTGCTACAAGGTGTATTGGACCTCTCTAGATTTGCCTTCAGAGTGATTTCTACTCCTAAGATGAGAGTAGTTCAATATAATCTCCACTACAGTAAGGCGGCAGCTGCTTCCATACAGAGGCTGCTTGGGCAGGTGGAAGCCGACGTCGCTTTGGTGCAAGAACCTTGGTAGTTAGAAAGCAGGATCGCAGAACTGGTTGTAAGCAGAAGGACTGTATAGTAGTCAGTACTGAGCTAAGTGTGAGATCTAGGAACAGAAGGGTTGCACTGACCTTTGCATACTTCCCAAGAAAGGATATGGACAACTTCAGCAGGTTAAGCTAGTCAGTGGATTGTTGGAACTTATTAAGGAGTACTAATCTGCTGATATAATATTTAAGAGGTTTAGTTGCACAACAGCTCAGTTGAGCACAGTGTCTGGGGTTATATAATCCCATCCTGTAGTATCTAATCTGAATCTTATCTTATGATGATGGAACCGGACTTACAAACAAAATTTAAGTTAAACAAACATTATTTATTAACACATTCGCTTCCATCACGTCAGACAAATATCTGCGTTCCGCAATTCACGAAATGTCTAAGTAATAAATGAGTTAAAGGTCAGTATTCTGCTTGTAAGATCTTGCCTGTCTGTCTGTAGGTATATCTTTACCGAAATCATGAGATGTTGTTATACAGGAAGGATATTGCCAAGTTCCCGGAAGGATATAATGAGGCACTCAACAAACAATTCTCTCCTCATTGCATTTTGTGTTCCAAAGACTTTCTTTACTTTTTTGAGATAAGACGGGACTTTATTTGATTATTCGCACTTTTAAAAATGAAACTTGTAATTTGACGAAACACTTTTTTTTTTCTTAACGTTTCCTTCCCCTACTTTTTGATGTCATCTATTATAAAAATATTTATATTAGCCTATCTTTAAAAATAATTGCCGCACGCAGCTGTTTCGCTGATTTGATGGTAGCAAATTTCCAACAAAAAAACGTTTTTACACCTTATTTAAAACATGATTTTACAATTATAATCAGCATTAAAATTTGCAATAATTAGTTATTTTAATTTTTCAAATATCATTGGTAATACCAAAATGTACGCAATAACTCAGTTTTGTAATTTTAATAGATTTAACAAAACATTTCTGTTATTCAACCAAAGATAAAAATTATGTATCATGTTTGTCTTCCTTATTATTTTAATTAAGATAATTTGTTCGAAAACATGTCAAATTAACATAGCTAGTTCTTAACAACATATCCTAAAATATATTACAGCCTATCAGCTGTTTAATAAAATCAGCTGATCGTTACGAATTAATATAAAACCAAATTAACAGAGCTAGTTTTTAACAACATAATTTAAAAAGTAGTATAGCCTATCGGATGATCTTTACGAATTAATAGAAAACAAATGATCTTTTAATATAACTACTAATATTAAATTATCGTTTCATTTCATATACTTAAATCGGTTGAATTTCTTCGTAGTTTCCGTAGTGTAGTGGTAATCGCGTTCGCATCACACGCTCAAGGTCCCCGATTCTATCCCGTGTGGAGAACAATAATTTTTAATTATAAATAATTTACAGTGATACATGCGATACGGTTATATATTACATAAACATGTTTCTCGCATCACGCGCCCCGAAAAATCCATCACAATCAGCCTTGAAACATGATACTTGTTAAAATTTAAAATTCCAAATAAAATTGCACATTTTAAAGTCGATTACGACAATAAAATCTGGCGTACAAAAATAGAATATTGTGCTGAATATTTGGAAACTCCATTACGAAACTTCTTAACGATCTTGTCAAAGCTAATACAAAAATAGATATTTGGGCCAAGTTTAATTTACATCGACATTCATTTAATCTTAAATATTATATTGAAAATACGAAAATGAAACCTATCTTATTTTAATTTTCTTAATTTCAATGAATTTTTAAAATATTAAATGTATTTTATGGAGATTTTAACGCTGATAAATATTGTGAAAAAACTTTTCTATTATTGTACAGATCGTTCAAAATTCTACTCAATCTTATGGAGAAATAAAGAAGTTAGTTGAATGGGAAAAACTGTTGAAAGTGCGTTCCATTATGCGGCTCACACAACTGAATACGATGTTACATGTTCTTTTACACACGTTGTAGCGTTTGTTGAGAAATACAGCAACACATCGTTCGATTTCTCCTTGCAATTCGAGAATGGTTGAGGATGACATTTCGGTACATTTGTCACGTTACCTGTCTTTTGGATCTTGTACAGCCGCATGATAGTGGATGTGTTAGGTGCATCAGTTAAGTGCATTCTGGGAGTGTACCTAATTGGAGCTTCTAATGTACTGGGTGACAATGGAAATACTCTGTTGCAATGTGTAAACCATTTATTATTTGAACAGGGTTGTTCTGTTTGATATAAACACTGTGTGTAAAAGCAACAATAAAATAAACAATAAATAAAGCAGCAAAATATGTTAAATAAATAATCAAGTAACAGCTGTTCAATAAATAAATCAGTAACATATCTTAAACAAATAAACCAGAAACAGCTGCTATATACATAAACCAGTAACAAGTGTTAAGTAAATAAACCAGAAACAGCTGTTACATAAATAAAACAGTATCATCTGTGAAATAAATAAGCCAGTAACAGCTTTTAAATAAATAATTCAGTAATATCTGTTAAATAAATAATTCAGTACCCATTTGTTAAACAAGTAATCCAGTAAGATCTGATAAATAAATAAACTAGTAACAACTATTAGATAAATAAACCAGTAACAGCTGTTAAATAAATAAACCAGTAATATTCCTAAATACATAAACCAGTAACAGCTGTTAAATAAATAAACCTGTAACAGCTGTTAAATAAATAAAAAATAACATATGCTAAATAAATAAACAAGTAACAGCTGTTAAATAAATAAACATGGAACATTTGTAAAATAAATAATCCAGCAACAGCTGTTAAATAAATAATCCATTAACATCTGTCAAATAAACAAACTAGCAAAATCTGTTAAATAAATAAGCCAGTAACATCTGTTACATAAATAAACCAGTAACAGCTGTTATATAAATAAAACAGAAAGAGCTGTTATATAAATAATTAAGTAAGAGGTGTTAAATAAATTAGCCAGTAACATCTGTTACATAAATAAACTAGTAACAGCTGTTATATAAATAAACCATTAAATAAATAAACTGTTTAATAAATAAAACAGTAACAACTGTTGAATAAATAATCCAATAACAGCTGTTAAATGAATAAACCAGTAACATCTAAAAAAAATATACTTCATAAATTATTTTGTGAATAGTTTCCTTTATTCAGTGTAAAGGAAAACATAAAAGAAAACATTGTTCCATAAGATAGCGTAACTTTTTAAACACTTCGTATTACTAAAATAGATTTTCTTGTGAAGTTCAAATCAATCGGACCAACATTGTAATGTAAGAGTAATGAAGAACTTGACATAAATAGAAGTTGTTTTGAATTCCTTTCCAGAATTAAAAGAATTTAACGATTTATCTCGCAAACGTTTCAACAGATTGTTATTACACCAAAAATAGCTCGGTAACGTGTTATTAATTAAATATCAGCAGTTTTTAATTAACTAAACTTTTAAACTGCTCCAATATTACACGAGAGCTACAAAACGGAATGTCTAAAGTAAATATTTCGTTTTGATTGTGGTAATTAAATTGTTATATGTTGTGGAATTCGGTTGGGAAATACAGTTGCTTTTAACACTGCTCCACCAATTTGTATAATGATGGTTAATAGGCTTTGTTGATTTATATTTCGCTAAATGGCTCTAAAGCACAATTCCATACATTGTATTTAATCGGTTATACGAGCTGATTCGTTAACAGAATTGTATAAGCGAACAAATCACTTATTTTAAAAGAACAAGTTATTTGAAAACTATTGTAGCCTAATTGTATATTCGATAGTAATTGTGCAGAAAAAAAACTGCGGATGTACTATGAAAAAAAACTAATGATGTACTATTAAACAATCGATATCTGCACTATCGATAATACTCGTGTACGGTGTGTCTCTCCCGGTGTAATGAAAGCAAATTTTCATCAGTAACATTTTCATATAAAACCTTTTGAAAATAAAATGACTCCATCGATAATCTATGTAACAGCGTTTAAAATTTTCACATTATATTAAAAATACAAAAATGAACCCTGATTGTCGTTAAATTTCAATACGGTAGAGTTTCTATTAACCGTCATTCTCGAGACCGTTAAGGTGACGGATGACAGAAATTAAATGTACTTTCAACGAACTATACTCTGTTTACAGCACAAAATGTTAACACTCATCATGTTTTAGGGCTGGTTGTGATGGATTTTGCGCGTCGCGTGATGCGAGTGCACAAATTTATATTGGTAGTTATAGTAAAAGATCAGTTGTTTTATATTAATTCGTAACGATCAGCTGATTTCATTGAACACCTGATTGGTTGTAGTAAGTTTTAGGTTATGTTGTTAAGAAGAAGTAGCTATATTAATTTGTCGTGTTTTCGAAGAAATTATCGTAATAAAAATAAAAAGAAAGAGGAAACATGATGGATGATTTTTATTTTTGGTCTATTAATAGAAATTAATTTATTTTCATGGGTTTTAGGTTATTGGCAGTTTTTGATATTTTATTATTATTCATATGGAAAATACAGTAAAATTCTTACATTTTCTACATAATTTTTATTACATATTACACATTTTTTTCAGTAAATTATGCGTACTTAACCCTCTGATAAGAATTCACATAATATATGCGTCTTGTGACTGTTACATGATCGACTTATACGCTGAATGGTATTATCGTAAATAACATGGGAGCAATTATCTTTCAATAAAAAAAACCGTGCTATCTTTCATAATTTTTTGACACTATTTGAAGTGTTTCAATCTCCACTAGATGATAGGATCGTTTACTTTTCCATTATCAATGTTTGCTTAGGCCGCCTGAGCTACAAATAAGTCGTGTTCAGTTACAACGTCAGACAGCAGAATGAACCTGACGGTTAATCAAAAAACTACTGTGTTTTGAATTGAATTAAAAAAAAATTAATAATAATTTATGCATATTGTGATGATGGTTACGGAGATGATATCAGAAGATCAAAAAAAGTTAAAAGTAATGCTTAAAATTTTATTTAAAATTTTCAGTGAACACCATTTTGAAGGTATTGAACTGATTTTAATAGGTAACGGAAATTTCCGAGCTATTATAAAAATTGATTTTTGTTGCAAGTTTGAATCAAATCGCAACAAAAATAACGAACACTAGAGTGCAAACACCTTATTCTCCCACAAAATTAATTATAAAATTATATATGTATAATATTTAACTGCGTCTCATCAGAATTACGTGCCGGGTATTACTGTGTTAGCAACACCAACTTTATTTAATGGACATTTGCTAATTAACTGTCTGAAATATTCGTTTGTGATTTCAAAATATAGAGGAAAAATGAGCTTACTAAATTTAAGACATATAATAAATTAAAAACATATAATGTTTTCTGAATTATGTGTAAAGTTAATTTATGTCCTCTAGTTCATTGTCTTGGTACCGTAATCTATAAGAAAACGTAACGTATTTTCTCATCATAATTACTTTCAAATATTACGGCATAATGTTTTAAGATTACTTTTTTTAGTCTTGAGTTAATGGAACACGTTAAACGTTAACTACAAAAAAAGCATGCAAAATAAATTTGTTATACGATAATTAGATATATGGGAAATTATGTACACATTTAAATTAAAAGTAATCAAAGAAAATATTATGGACAAATAATTAAATAATCAAGCAGGCAATATTTTAAAATTTGAAATTAAAAATTAATAAAAAGTGATAACAGGACGGAATATACAAAGCCAAGAGTAATTAATTTACAGCTTAACTATTAATTTAGACCAATGAGATACGAGGGGCGCCCCTTATTATAGAAGTTGGAGGGGCATTAGTATATATAAGACGAATCTGACATTGGAACACCAGTACGTTGATAGTTCTTTAAAATGAAATTGATCAGAGATGCAACAAAAAGGAAAGATCAAAATATAAAGCTAAAATTAATAAGAAGATTTACTCAAAATAATTGTGTTTATCTATTGAATATTAGAAAAATGTTTGGTTACAGAACATGGAACACAAAGACTGGAACTTTTCTGGCTTTCTTTTACTACCATAGTATAAAAAAAACTTCTTAATCAACATTATGAATATTTTTGTACGGAAAAGGGAAAGATAACTTTGTTTTCCATTCAAAATTTCCCTATGTTGAAAATAAAATACATACTTTTTAAGCGCTACTGGGTATTTTCCATTTTTGTGGTAAAACATTCTTCTTTCTCCATTTTTTGTAAGTGTCGGTTTCAAGGCTTTGAACTTTGATAGAAAAAATTCAGATATTTTATCGCCTGAAGTATGATAGAAGTCGAGGTAATAAATTGTTTTATTGGCTCAGGTTGATTTATAACGGATGAGGTGTGGGGATATGAGTACATCGGGGAAAAGGCAAAACCAGTTAGATTTCCTCAGGGACTGAATTGTCCACTGCAGTTAAACTAGAAACATCGAGTGTTGTGTACCTCGGTGGTATGCTCGTAAATAAAAAATTGTTTTCATTTTCTGCTGACGGAGTGGAAAATTACTTCTTATCATGAATTTTCCCCATTAAATCTACGCAAAATTAACCAAGACTATTATACACAATTTTTACCTTTTATTAGCAAGTTTACATTACAAAAATGAGCTAATAAAGCTCGTAACTTTAAATAGCGATTATTATTTCGTCAGCATAGGTTTAATATTAAAATAAAAAAAAGTACAGCAAAGATTTAAGTGATTGCAAAGGATCTAATGTTGAAACAAAATAACCAATTCATCTGTTTCCACTCTGAGAAGCGCTACCTGCTTTGAATCTAACTAAAGCCTCCACTTTTATTTGAAGTCAATTCAGTGATTGGAGGGTTGAACTTTTTCCTGCATGTTACGGAAATGAAACAACTTTAAAAAAACCTGGAGCTTTCTCTCAGTGCACACCGATTAATTACAAAATAAAATGAACTATGCAATTCGAATGAATGTCTATATGTTATTATGAGAAGCGATGGGATATAATTTAACCGATGAAAATCCAGCCCGCCCTAAAATCTACCAAAGAGAGTGAAAGCATTGGAAATGATTGAAACTAAATGTTATCAAAAATTATACTATACTTATACACTGATACTATAATCTGATTACAGTTTCCTCGAGTCCAAAAGAGTAGTTACTTGATTATCGGTCAGCCAAGGTGTTTTTTAATAGGCTATATTTAAACTATAGAGCACTAAATTAATTGTCAAATTCTGTGAAATCTGGTATTTATCTACAATGTGCTAACATAGAAGTACTTTTTGGTAAATTTTGTAAAAAATAAAGGAAATAGGAGTTAACGATTTTGATGATATTTTGCCTAAACAAAACTGATTACCATAGCATACAAAATCAAGTTACGTATTAAAATAAGATTTTCCAAAATGGTTGCCATATATGTGTGTATAGTTTGAAATAATCGCGGCACCCAGCTGTCTCACTAACGTGATAGAAGTAAATTTCCTAAGATTTGTCTCTTTATTTTTGTCTTTTTTCTTGAAATTCTAATTTCCATTATAAACAGCATTTAAAATTTTTAAATTACATTGACAACCCAGACCGCCGTCGAATTAAATTTATTAATTCCAAGGAATATTGAAAATTGTAAATGCTAATTTATGCAGTTTTAACACAAATTATGACAGTGAAATCACATTAAAAAAACTAATGTAAGACAAATACGTACATATTTTTAACGACTATCAAAAAATTGATATAGAGGTCAGGATCGGCATTCAATGTGAAGTCCTGAGTATTTCCATGGTGAGCGCTGTAATAGTTTATTTTTCAGTGAATATATGAAAATAAAATAATTTTTCTTACAGTTCAGAAGTGAGGGAAAGCGTAAATAAACGCTGATCACTACCATTTTAGTTTTTATCTTTTTATTTTTGAACCTGAAATCTTTTACTTTACTTACCGTTAAATTATGAATCTTCCATACAAAAATTTGAGCGAAATCTCTTGAACAATATTTGAAATATTCCGTTTTTTTGTAGGTGTTTTTGGTCAGTTTTTTTTTGGAAATAATTGAAAGTGACAAAGTTTGCTTAACATTTTTGCATTATTGAATTTTCGTATCGACTCATCCTTAATCAAACTGGTCTTTGCTCTGCAGGGAATATTCGTCGTTCCCACTTCTCCCTCGAGACGGCGTTACTGTTGTGACGTCGGTCCTAGCAAATGACGTCACTGTAAATATTGATTCTGATACGCTCATCTCTGAGTAGACACACGTAGAATTATATATGCAATGTTAAAAACTGTATTGGTATTGGACTTGTTGAATCAGGAGGGAATTTTTATTTTGAAAGTCATAATAAATAGGTAAATTAAGTTGGGAGAATAATTTAGAAAGAAAATTCGAAACGTTAAATAACCAAAAGCGTTGCAATCTTCAAAATTTTACTTACTAACAATATGTTTTAAATATTGAGAAATTATTTTGAGAGTAAAATGTTAACAATGCGAAAATATTCAATTATTTACTAAAAAAAAATCGGTTTTAAAACTTCAAAATATTCGAATTGATTTAAATTCTCAAAATCTGTTTAAGTTTTTTAAAAAATTTGCCATATTCAAAGAATCATAACTTAAAAGCTAGTGTACTAAATTTAAAATAAAAGAAATTCAGTGTTCAAAATTATGTTAAAAAACACAGATTACGGTTTTTTTATTTTTTTCCAATTTACTCTAATTAATTGTAAATATATTGTTTCTCAAATTTGCAATCCTAACATAAATATTGAATGCAATCAAAATTCGAGCAAAATTTGATTTGCTTTCTTTTGAATTTAGTTTTTTTGAATTACTCTAGAACAGTATTTTTTTATTTAAAATTGAACTGTCTGATTTAAGTTATGATTTTGTTTATATTATCAAAATTTGAGCAAAGTCTGATGGACCGATTTTGAGAAATAAATGCTAATTTCCGGTTCGGTTTTATCAGTAGCTTCTAAAACTGGATTTTCAAAATAATTAATTGTGAATTAATTGTGCATTTATTTTATTTCAAATTTGTTATTCTTACTTAAAAATGTTGTATACGATCAAAATTTGATGAACCTATCTTGAGAAATGTTGTTTCTCTTGAGTTACTCTAGAACAGTAAATTTCTTTTTTTTAAATTTTGCATTCTGATTTAAGCTATGTTTCTGTATATATTGCCACAGTTTGAGCAAAAACTTATGAATGTATTTTGAGAAAATTAAGAAAATTTCCAGTTTGTTTTGTCAGTAGCTACCGAACTGGATTTTCGCAGAAAATAATTGATTGTGAGAAAGTGTGTGCAATGTTTGCGCCAGCAGTTAACATATTTATGGGAATTTATAACGATACATTTGGTTGTGGTTTTTGTAAAAGCTATGTGGGTTTTCTCTACTACTTGTTTCAAAAACATTGGCCGTACAGGTAAACTTTATCAGTGATCCTTTTGACAATAAGTTAACATTTTATAACATTTGATTCAAACTAGGTTTAAAAATTCACTTTTACAACAGCTTTGACAAGTTCATTAGGTAATAACATTTGTTAAAGTGTTTCAAAACGGCGGCTGTTCCAAATATTTCAAAAATAATATTTTATATAAAAAACTTTCATTTTTTTGAAAAAATTACTTACTGTTGTAATTATACTCGTTAAAGACCTTAATACTTAGCGAGTTTCAATTGGAAATTTGCTATTGGAACGGACATCATGTATATATGGTTATATGTATATATGGACACATATGTATATGGTTTTTGTGCATATTTAATCAAACTTAACAGTTCAAAAGTTTCAAAATGGCTGCCAATATAAAGGATCATAATTTTTATCTTACACGTTTTTGTAAAATTTGATTTCACTATCGTAGACGGCATTAAAATCTATTTAAATTACAATGTTCAAAATCCATTAAATAGTGAATTTAACGGTGGGTAGAGTTCAATTTTGTGTATTAAATGTAATGTGAAAGTTTAAAATTGCTAATATTTGCAGATTTTAAAGTTGGAGCAGAATAAAACAAAAACAATCATTACATTTTCTCAAATCCCGCGAGACAGATGCGTGACGTAATTATTAAAATTCTATTCAAAATGTGAGAAAAAATTGTTCTTAGAAATCCACTACGATCAAGTCAGCGAAACAGGTGAGTACAGTGGTTATTTTATATGTTTTTATTACGAGAACTTAAATGTATAAAGTCAATAGAAATTTATAGGTGAAATACACAATAAAATAAACTCCCCATCCTACATCTCACAAGTATTTTATTTTAGTAATAATCCTCCCTCCAGGCTACCCCAGGGAGGTCTCGCGTCAGCTTATTGGGTAGAGGGATTTATAGGGTATCGTATTTAAAATTTAAAATTATATATCCTGCCACATGCCGACAGTAAATTGCCCGGAGCAAAACCGCTTAAGTCACTGTTAAATGGTGGTTTACGGCTTGTGTAGTGATAAAAAATGGAGACACTTTCAGCGGTAGGAATAAAATTTGAATTTAAAATGCACACGCCACCAAAATAAATATAATCTCTGCACGCAGCTGTTAAGTCTACGTGATAGGAGGGAATTTTCAATTAATAATTAAATTATGATAACATCACTTAAGTAAGAATTTAATATTTTTTTAATTTTACAAAAAAAGATGAAAAGGAAACTGATCGCGGTAGAATTTGTAATATTTTAACTGAAAATTGAATTGGTTTTTACTTTGTAATCAGATTTAAACTTTGCATGAGCTGACAATTTAAGTAAGTTTTCAGTTACATTTAGAAATAAGTGCTAATTTACGCAGATTTAATTTTCAAAAATACTGTTAGTTATTGACTTTTTTATTTCAAAAGGCCGCCGTTCTAAACTGTTGAACATTTGTTTCGTATTAAAACGTGTCCAAGTTGTAAAAAATCAATTTTCGTGTATAATTTGAACCGAATCTCACCAAAATTGCGGAAAACAACACACGCGCGCGCGGAAACACACACACACACACACACACAACTCTCTCTCTCTCTCTCTCTCTCTCACACACACACACACACACACACACACACACACACACACACACACAATAATAATTGTGCGCGCGCGTGTGTGTGTGTGTTTTAGCACCCTCACTTTCAGAATTTCGGTCCGATTTTAATCATCATTGTAATCAGCGTTAAACCTGCAAAAATTAGCTTTTGAAATATTAAAAATCTATTGAAATTAAGAAATTGAATTTGACGGCGGTCAAGGTTGGTTTCAGTTGGCAATATGTGCAGATTATGATAGTAAAACCAAAATTTCACAAAAAGTTCAAGATAATGAAATCACATTCATACATGTGGTTCCATCGCGTTAGCAAGACACCTGCGTGAGCATGCTATTTCTACTTCGTATAGTGAAGAAGTGTGAAAACAAATTCATTTTTTAAAGTTGTGTCAATGAAAATAAAGAGTGAGTGCACTTTTTGTTCACTCTGTACACAACACGGAAGCAAATTCCCGACCTCACAATACAGCCTGATACTTAACTCAGAATGGCCAGATGCTACACCTACCCTTCTATTCAAGCACACCCTTAGTCTGCATAAACCCTTAATCCCCGCTGGCTGGCCGGAGACAGGTTTATGTTTTGAAATATTAAAATTGCAATGCTCGAATGAGTTCTTATTTATTGCAATTGTTTGGCGTTAGAGGGCACGGTTATACTGTTGGGTGTGTTGCGTCTAGTGTAGCTAAATAACTTTAAAATCAATAAAAGTTAATTAAAAACAAATTTGTTGCGTAAATCATACGCGCGTTAGAAGCGAATACCATATTGCGTTTCCGTTGAATCGATATTTTGTTCCAAATTCTTATTCATCTCTCAGTTCTTGCCTTATTTGATAACCTGTACATATTTCAGAAACACTGGTACGATTTTTCCCCAACTGTAGAACAATTTTGTCTTTTCATTTGGTCTCTTTTTGGAACACTCTAAAATCGATACAAGCCCTCTTCAAAATGTGAAATTGCCTTTTATAACCAAAAATTACAAAAACACGTGCTATATAACGTATTTAATGCAACACTTTATTTCATTGTAATTCCGATTATTATTACAACAATTTATAAATAATAATACTTCACTTATTCATTTTTAACATTTAAACTTCTGATTATGTTATTGTTTTAATTTATGTTTATTTATTTCTCGCGTTTCAATATTCAAACTAAGTAGTTTATCTATGATTAAGTCGCTTAATTTCGTAATACATATTACTGTAGGTCACTGACTGGCATCAATAATGTTCCACATATTTTATTCATTTTAACATTTAAAATTCTACCATTATTTTTTTAAATATTTATTCCATTCTTGCCTCTCAGTATTCGAACCAAGCCGTTCGAATATATAAAGTCAACGCATTCATATATATGATAACATAGAATTATGTTATAATAAGTAATAAAAAAAAAGTCAAATTCCTACAATTCTATCACATCAGCGAGAGTGTGTTGCGATTTCTAAAACCAACATAGGATAGAACATAAGTGTTATTTAAATCAAATCCTATCGTATAGTCTGTACAAATATGCAATATTAATATTTGACAAAAAAACTGTATTAATATCAATTATCATCCACCACAAGTTTAAAAACATTTAATTGAACTTGAGTAGATGAATAATAGTAGGAATTACCTAAGGAAATCCTATCGTATAGTCTGTACAAATATGCGATATTATATTTGGCAAAAAACTGTATTAACATAAAGTGTCATCCAGTACAAATTAAAAAAAAATTATTTAAACTTAAGGGGATGAATAGATAGTATTTTATTAACGATAGAAAATTCGAACAAGATATATAAATATATATATAGGGAGAGTGTGAACTAATAGTAGGCATTGAAATATAAATGTATTCATTAATTTTATTTTATTAAAAAACTTCAAAAACCTACCACTTTGGGTGCCAATTTATAATATAAAGTAATGTTTATAAATAAGAAATATACACATTAAGCAAGAATAAATCTCTAAACCTAGTGCAATATTAATTTAGCGTCATTATATATGTAAACTACCTCTAGAAAAATGGTCTCGATGCTTAAATAGAAAAATAGAATCGGTCCCTAGAAAAATAGGATCGGTGCTTATTTTAATGTTCTGAAGTCTGGGATTTACCATGATGGATACTCCAGTAGCTCATTTTCCAAGAAGAAAAAATCGCTAGTGCCACTTAAAACAGATATACAAGGTTCGCCCGTGAAAAGGGATGATTTTATGTGGCCTTGAGACAAAGTTGGCAGGTAGTGGGGAGATGGTTACTGGCGAGTCACCACCTGTACAATCTACCATTTAGTTGCAATGGATTGTTGGACTGGTGAACAATACGTTACGCGATGAAAGCGTATTATCAAAATGGCGAACATTTTTTGCTTTCCGACGTCATTTTAACATACCGCGTAACCAGACTGTTCTGTCGGATAATGCAATTCGAACATGGTTAAACATACTCGAGCAAAACGGGATCAACGTCTTAAAAACGAGGCAGGAGTGTAAAACTGTTCGAACATCTGAAAACATCGCAGCTGTTCAACAGGCTATGGTTAGAAGTCCTCACCGATCAGCCAAACAACATGCCCTTCGCATTGAAATGTTGACACATCTGGGGGAGGTATACCTGTTTTTGTTTTATGGGGATACATAAAAACAAAAGTGTTTCAAGCAGATCTACCCACAACCATTGAAGCCCTCAAACAAGGAATTGTAGATAAGATTGCGGCAATACCTGTCTACATGCTGCGAGTGGTCATGCAAAACTTCCAAACCAAACTCCAGGAATGCCTTAACTGCAATGGAGGACATTTGGTAGACGTAGTGTTCAGAAAATAATATTTTTTCGTATTGTACCCATAATGACTATTCTTGTCCTTTCAATTATTTATGAAGACAATATTAAAAAGAAAAATTCATTAAACAATTACTTTATTTAATCATCCCGTTTCACTGGCGGACCCTGTACTAATACTGGAATAGTGTTATCTTCCTTGCAAAGATTTGATATTGACATAACAAAATGTTTTAATAATGTTGGATAATGTTTATTCAGTGTTGCTGCGTTTTGAAAATTCACTTCCGTCAGTTTTGCGAGACATTTGCGTGCTGTATTAATAATCATCCTATCTGACCTTGAAAAAAACGCTTAACTGCAAAATAGTAGCACATAATGTTCGTACGTTGGTGTGGTCACACGCGCATAGGTGAGAGAGCAAAGCAGGCAGAAATAAACTTTAACAATAAGTCTTTGTCCGGAAGAAACCTAAAGTTGTGTTTGTAGAAAATAAAAGATAAAAAGAAGATTTATTTTGGATTTATGTGAATGCTATCTACAACCAGAGGTCTTTCTTATTGGTGGGCAGCTAATGTATTAACTTCTGCCATGCAAACGTGGAATTGTCCCTTCCTTCTTAACACACATACACACACACACACACACACACACACACACACACACACACACACACACACACACACACACACACACACACACACACACACATACTTGTGAAGGTTTTGTATTAATATATAAATAAAGTTTAAGGAAAATTGCTTTACATTACGTACATACGTTCTTGCAGCTAAATATTTTTGTTTATATATGTTAAAAAAAATTAATTCCAAATGATTCCTCCAGTTTTAATATCTGTATTACGTTTGTATTAATACAAGTGTACATTCCTAACTTCAACGAAGTTGACTTTTTTTTAATCATGAATAATTTATTTTGTATTATACAAACACAATAATTTATTTTGTATTATACATGATTCATAAATGCATTAATACAAAAATAATACAGTATCTTATATTATGTACATTGTACTCATCGTTTTATACAGTTGAAAATTATAAAAGTTATTGGTAAAAACGAACTAAAATTATATTTATGTACTATAAATATTTATTTACTTTTGTATTGTAAGTATAAGTTAATTTTTACATACGATAAGTATGCTAACTATATATAATTGTACGTAACTTTATATATGTTGTGTGTGTGTGTGTGTGTGTGTGTGTGTGTGTGTGTGTGTTTGTGTAAGCACGTTAAAGTTCGCAATTTTTTATCCAATGAGATTCAAACTTGGCACAAAAATCAGTTACGGTAATAGCTTGGACAATTTCGTTAATCAGCAAAATTGATTCATATGTTTCAAAATGGCGGCAATTTCAAGTCTTTTAAAAATTCATATCGTTTTTTTCTTAAGTATTTTCGGAAATCTGATTGCACTCTTGCAATCAGTGTTAACAACTGCAGAATTAAGCATTTTAAATTATCAAAATCCTTTGAAATTAAGACATTTTTTTGACGGCGGTCATGGTTCGTTTTCGTATTTTGAATATGTGCAAGTTTTAATACTGATTACGATGGTGAAATCAGAGTTACAAAAAATTAAGAAAATTACTTTTGGAAATTAGCTTCTATCACGTCAGATGCGTGCCGCGATTTTATGTACTATACTCGTATTAATTGTTTCTTTACCATAAATATAAATAATTTTTCCGCATAATATATATATATATATATATAATGATAATTTCATTTACACTAGATATAAACTAATGTTATAGTAAACGTTGCTAACTTTTTACACTGTTATAAAGCTGAAACTTTCTTTGCTTGTTAAAAGTATTCTTGTCGAATGCAGGACATCATCATAAATAAAGTTATTTGAATTGGAAGAAAGTTTGTGCCTGGCAAAGTGGACCACTCGATTTGAAACTTGTTCAACAAGGAACATTATTCAGAAAAATTTTATACTTTAAAAAAACCTTGGACATTGTTCTGGGTTTTTTATAACATTTTTGCATTTTATATATAAAAAAATATTCATTCCGTCGGCATTTTAAAAACAATTGTGGTAGTTTTTATAGTCAGCCGTTTGGTAAAAAATATTCCATGGATTGTGAATTAACAAGCCAGTTTTTAATCATTTTTAATGTTGTAAAAATGTTAGATTATTTTTCGTCGTACAATATTTTTGAAATATTTTCCTGAAAAAAATAACAATCTAGCGTAGGAAATTTAAATGTATGTACAGGTACTTTAATTAATTTGAAATACCTTTAAATCAAATTGAAAAGAAAAAAGAAAGCTTTAGTGGTTGTTTCTGCAAATTATTTTTACTGGGACAAATTTTAGAACCCACACTACCATAACAAATACGGTAATATTGTCTCAAGAACTGAAAAAGTGGTATAAGCGCCAAAACGTGCAGCAGTCTCTTTATTACAAATAGCTAGCATGATTGGCAACTTTCAATAAAAAAATGACACCAGGAGAAAACAAGAATTTCTCGTTATAGAAGTTATTGTATTCATGAATACAATCGATCTTACAAATTTTAATGTGGTATAAGGTCGGTTTGTTTTATAGTGGCGCTTGACCTTCGATCGTACTAACAGATATCCTGCTAACTGTTAGTGGTGGGGGAGGGGGGAAAACGATATTATTTAGACTATCTTGTTGTTAACATAATGTACTAAGCGATTTATGTATATATAGACATTACCCTCACCACAAGCCTTCGCGCCACATATCATTCAAGCGCCACTATAAAACAAATGACTTTTATCTTTTTAAAAAAAGTGTTTTTTACATTTATATCTGTCAACATGTCTATGCCCATCGCTAGAAACAAAATAAACTTACGTATTTACATAAAAGTTTTGCATGTAGTTTTACTTTTTTCATGTCTTGGGACAGTTTATAAAAATTACAAAAAAATTGAAGCCCCTGTTTAGTGGCTATATTTTAAGAAATTGTAATGATTTTAATCAAATTTTGCACACAAGCACAAAAAGTGGTTCGATAATTATCTAAAAAAAATTGTAAAATCAGGTTATCACATTTCTCTTATATTTAAGTTGGTATATCAAATTTGAAATAAAAGAATTTTTTTAATACACTAGTAAATTGAAGAAAAGCTTTAAGTATATTTTTATTCTGATTTATAGTTGAGTTAAGAATTGTCATATCAAAATTTAAGCAAAACCTATATTCATTAATACAAGTATTCAACAGGAAGTCGCTGCGACAGGTTACAACCTGATAATTGGACACGCTCTATCCGTAGTCATTTGCATAAGGTAGAATTACCACACATCTCACCTGATTGTCGTCTATGCGGACAGGATCTGAAACCCCAGAACACATACTCCTCGAGTTCAAAAGGAGACTCTTTGGACTAGGCTTCAATAGCCAAATGAGGAGTTTCACAGTCTCCCTGTACAAGATTGTGGATGTCGTCAAAGGCACTGGAGTCAGTTTAAGGTGAAGTATACGGGGAACACAAAACGCTTACAGCTGACTTGTACAACCTCAATAGCAACACAATAAAAAAAAACCAAAACTTGAAAATAACGTTTTCAGAATGTAGGCCGATTTTCAAGTTTCTTGTCATTGTTTTCAAATCTGATTTTCTGGAAACATTACCGATCGTTAGAAAGTTTGTGCAATGTTTTTGCATCCCTCATTTATGCTTAAATTAATGAATAAACCGTACAATTATAAAAAAAATGGTGTTTAGAGAAGTGGTTGAGATTTCGTTGAATCGCTGTTTTCTCCTAAATGTTTATCGAATTCATATCTCAGTTCTTGCCTTCCTCGATAATCTGTATATATTTAAAAAAACACTGGTACGATAGTTTTGACGTTTGTGCATTAAATCTCTTAAACAATTGCTTTCATCACTTAAATTTTCATTCGGTCTTTTTTGAAATTTTACCCAATTTTTTTATTTCCTAAAATCTATAGAAACCCTTTCCACAAGGCGAAATTGTTTTTTTATAACCTAGAAAATTACACAAACTAAATTACATCTGTTTAAATTTTATTATTATTACTACTAAAATTTACAAATAACAATATTTCACTTATTTTATTCATTTTAAACTTCTAATTCTACAATTATTTTATTTATTAAATTCTCTCACTTCAGTATTATTCGAACTAAGTAGTCTATCTATGGGCAAATCGCTTGATTTTGTAAAACGTTGTCACTCACTGACTGGCATCTCTGTAACAACCAGCTGTTTTATGAATTCTACAATGTTTTTTCCTTTACTTTTAATTTGATTTCACTGCATCACAAAATTTACCTTACCCAAATATGGTGCAAGGAAGCATTCACTTCAAAAACTGAACATAAAGAACAATTTAAATGTTATCACTAATTACTATGTTCAGTGTAATGATCTGCCTTCCCTAGCTTCGTCAATTCTACTTTCGTTGACTCGTTTCGGAGAACCTTTATCTTCAAAAACTATATCTATACTGGTGACCAATATTATGACCCATCCTATTTATAATTTTCTATCTCCACCCCTACCCCTCCTCTATTCAACACATGTACATTAAACCTGACTTGCTCGCTTCTGATTGGCTCTTCAAAATCAGATCAGTATTATCAATAATGTTCATTATACTGAACATAGAGATAATAATCCTAGCAGAAAAGAAGAAGAATATAAAATGGGTTATCACTAATAATTGCCTATGGAACAAGTTGTCAGATAACTTTGTTGACAATAAATATTAAAATTTTAAAGTCAAATAGATTATGACCATTACAGTACATTGTTTTATAAATTTTGGATTTATATAATGTGTTATATAACTTTGTTATTCAGGTAAATTATCGAAGTGAAAACGTTTATGGTCGTGTTTGACAAAACATGGGTATAAACATTTGCTTTCGTGTCACGCCTGATTCCTTCACAGCATATATGGTTCTTGTATATATCTAGACTTAAAGTGACAATTTATAAACATCCGATTTCGCACAACAGCTTCAATATCATTTCAATTGAGGTTATGTTTATTGTCCTTGTTAATTTTAGAAATGTGTATTTTCTAAATTTGAGTAAATAAATTATTTAACGAATATGACCTATACTAATTTTTGAATCCCAGAAATACAAATATTATATTTATTATTACACTTAGAACCTGAATTCATCTAAATTTTTATAAAAATGATTAAATAATAATAGCAAAAAAGTACAGAGCAGGCGTGCCAAAAGTAGTCACTTCTATACCGCGACTGCCTCCTTTTTTACTTAATCAATTTAATAATAATTAAGATCAGGTACTAAATAAAAATTATAAATTTTTCTTGTCTTTTGTAATTTGTAAAAACATAAATTCGAATATATTTTTCTCCATTGAATAATTGTTTTTTTAAACGCGAGCATAAAAAGTTTTACTTTGGTCGGCATTACGCCAAGTGTCACACAATTGTTTTTTATTAAAGAAAAGTATTATGTGATTTTATCAATATCAGATGAAAACTTTGAGCTTTCGAAAAGATTTTGTATAAAAAGTTGGAAGAAAAAAAATAGCGCGTCCAGATAGATAAACTTTTCTTTTGTTTTTATCTGTGGATTAGTTTAAATTTTGTGTTATACAATATTTTTGCTTTATCCAATTATTCACTGAGCGATTTTACAAAGTTTTCCCAAAGGCTTTAATGGTTCTTTAAGTGTACGCTGTCAGGTGTATTTTCGTCTCTGACATCAAACACGATAAAAGCTTTCAAATAGAGGTTCAAATTAAATTATCCTCTAAGAGTGTGACGTAATCGCAGACTTAAGCTGACTAAAGTCTTCCACCTTCATGCTGGCTGACTTCGTTTTACGAAGAATGGATGTTAATATCAAAGCAAAGGTTAAGAGTATTTAGCGTCAACAATCGTTATATCTTTAGTTTTTGACTTTGTCGAGTTTATTTTTGGATTTCCTAATTTTATAGGCTTATCGTGAACTTTTTACTTAGAAAAAGTGAGAATTTTCTCGACGCTAAAAAGAGCGCCGACCTGAAACGATCTCTTTTTGAGGGTGTCGTTAAAATCTTGCTGATCGATTCAGACTTTAACTTTGGTTAAGTTGGTAAAGAAAGATACTCATAACCAAGTAAAATAAAATAATTATTAATTTGAACATTATTTATTCTTACAAATATAACTGTGTAAGATGAAATTTGAAAAAAACAATATTTAAAAAAAGATGATTTCAAACTTACTTTAAAGATCTTGTTCTCCAATTTGAGGGAAAACTATACACTTTTCTTAGTTAAGCACTTATGAAGTTCGAAAGTTTCTATAAAAAATTAATAGCAATAATTAATTAGCTGTATATAACAATAATATTGGTATATATGTTAACAAAATATCATTTCCGTAATATCTGTTCCATAGAAAAAATGTACAAATAATTAAGTTGTATAGTTGGCTTTTATTTTAACAGTTTAAATAATGAAATTTAAATAAATAAATAAATAGATAAATAAATAAATAGCAGATAAATATAATAAATAATTATATATATAATAATTATGTGTTATACTATGCTCATGGACAAAACAGCCAAAACAATAACCAAGGACAAGAAGCAACGGTTCCAAGGTAAAGTCAAATCCAAGCGAACGATCCAAATCTCTGACGAAGAAAGAAACGAGGAAGGCACAGAACATTAAAAAGTGATTGATTTAGTGTACCCCAAAGTTGGGTGAAACAAATAAAGAAGAAGAATTATATATTATATAAATTATATATATATATATAAATAATTATATATTTATGCGTGTGTGTGTGTGTGTGTGTGTGTGTGTGTGTGTGTGTGTGTGTGTGTGTGTGTGTGATTTAAGCTAGGCACAAAAAATAATCGAACAGCTCAACGAGTTTGTTATCCAGAAAATAATAGTTTCACAATTTCAAAATGGCGGCTATTTTAAATATTTTAAAAATAATAAAATTTAGTCAATTTATTCTTTTGAAATATGGTTTCACCGTTATAATCGGCAATAAAAACCGGATAAATTATTATTTTGAATTTTCAGAAGCAGTTGAAATTAGGAAATTTAAAGTAACGCCGGTCATGGATCGTTTTTCTATTTGTTGTATTATTCGAAGCAATAAAAGCCTGAAATTCTCTCATATTCAGATTTTAATGTTGTTTATGATGGTAAAATTTAAAATTTCAAATCAAATTTAAAAATGTGGTGAAACAAAAATATTTTTAGAGATCTGCATCCAGCAAGACAGTTGCGTGAAGCGATTATTTTCAAAAAACAGATTATTTCTGATGCAAAATAATGAAAACCTGAAAGGAAGAAAAGGCTCCATTAACGTTGATACGACCGAATTCAGATTTGATTCAAAATTTTGTACACAATTATATTTTGGTGAAGCTTGGACGATTTCATTATACTGAAGAAATCCAGTTTCATAATGTAATACGGTGATTCTAACAAAATTTGAATTTCTTTTAATTATGCTTATGAAATTATATTTTCAAAACATTAAAAAAGGAAGTCGATATTGTTACTATAGAAAATTCGCTTCATTCACTTTAGAGAGAAAGCCGCGTGCGGCCATTATTTTTACATCCAATCCACGTAGAATTAACAGTCTATTCCCTAAATTCAACGATTTGAGGTAGTCATTAATTCAGTCATTGTGTTTTAAAAGCAGAACCATGTTCCTGTTCCACCCCACTGACACGAACTTCAATACAAGATGACATGCTTTAAATATTAGACTATGTGTAGTGCCACTGTGCATTAGAAGCACTGACATTGCAACCCACACAGCGTTAAAATTACCAAACTGTAAAGACTATATAATTTAATACAAAGTGTACGTGTGTTTAATTATTGTGGTACCATTGTTCATTCGGAGCTCTGACATTGCAACTTATCCAGCATTAAAATTACCAAACTGTAAAGACTACACATTCAATACAAAGGGAATGTGTATTTAATTATTGTTACATATTCGTGGATTTTAAGTTCATCCAGCTGTAATAAACCGGCGTTGACAGAAGGTAGAAAATAAAGTACTTTATTCTACACATTTATATAATCTAAACATTATTTTGAGTATGACTACTGCTAGATTTTAGTATTTAACCTTTACTTTATAAAAGTTAAAATGTAAATTAATCCGTCAAACCAACAGCACTATCTATTGGATTTAATTTAAACCACTCCAAACAGAGTGGTTGGTGAAAAATAATTTTTTTGCTTTTTTCAGTAGTGGGTATATATCATTATGTAGGCAACCACCAGACTAATTATTTTAGTAAAAAATATACTTGTTTTTAAAATGTATAATTATAATTACAGAATAATACATAAGTATATATTAACCTTTTTAACTGCCTATTCTAAACCCTTCAGGTTAATGTTTAATACTGACTTTTCGAATTATTGTAAATGACCTTTCGAATTTAAATAACGTAGGACTGAATATTAATTCCAAACTGACTTGGAGTGACAATGTGGCTGAATTGAAGTAGGGTTTTTTTTTGTAGGGATCCACTCTTTTAAGAAAATGCAAGATTTCCCTGTTTTAAATTAAAGTCCTCTTAATTTCGAATGTATTATAAACGGTTACATCTTGCACCTGTTCTTCAACTAAGGAAAAATACCGAAATCAAAGCAACACAACGTTTTCATATAATACGCGTGTACTGTTATCGAAAAGGAGGGGAAAAATAAAGAGACAGAAAAGATAGACAAATTCGTTCGCGCTTTCGTTTCATATTTCCGTTCGTTAGACATTTTTCTGTTCACTCCTATCTTCAAAGTTAACATTAAAACAGCTTCATTACAATCAAAATTAAAAAAAGCATGAGTAAAATTTTTAACGAATCTCCAAATATTTTTTTGAAGTCCGGTCAAAATCACTCAGTTCTAAGTCCCTAGTATCGGTCTTACAATACTAGTTCCTTTTCTAATGGAAATTCGCTAGTAACAGGAACTTATAAGAGAAAACTCTGAATAATCGAGGCGTGTTTAATGTGGCGTCCAAGTTTGACTATAGAAACAACGCTCGAATGCAATGCACAAATTGAAAAGCTTTTCAGTTCGGAATGTCTACGTTTTTGCTTCAGTTAATACTTACGCTTTGAATTCATTTTCTGATCCGCTCCAGTGCAGCTTAAGTGTTTCGAGAAAAACAAACTAAAATAAAATATGGTTCCACGAACCATATTCTAACGAACCGCGAGCTTTTTTGTTACACGAGTAGCCTACTTGAGGCTCTCGGTTACTTTGAAATGTTAAATATATTTTTCAGTATTAGTTCTAATTAACTGTAGTTTCATTTTTTCCCCTAAGATCATCCTTAGTAAATAGAAAAATGAAAAGAAATGTTAAATGACCGCGGTAAGCAGCTCTCTCGCTAACACGATGGAAGCACATTTGCAAAAGTATTTTTTCAAACTTAAAATCACCTTGAAAATATGAAAACGAACCCTGAACGTCTTGAATTTTTTAAACATTTTCAACTCATTTTGAAAATTTATAATGCAATTTTACGTAATTATTTAACGTTGGTTATGAGAGTGAATACAGAGTTTCAAAAACATTCAAGTTTTTGTCAGTCACGAATATTTAACAACTAATCTGCAAAAAGAGTTATGCTAACAATCAACCTTTACTTTCATGAATACAGAAACATTTCATTATTCCTGCATTCACAGAACTAAATATAAAGTTTTAAAAATTGTTTTCTTTTACTATCATTCTACGAGTAACCCTGAAATGTTTCAGTTGTTTTGTCCTTTTGTATTGTGTGGTTTAACGCCTTTATTTTATAAGAGATCAACGCAGGCACACGGAAAAACCCTGAAAAATCAGGATAATGCTTTCCTGGAGCTAAGGAACTGTTTCGTGGCGGAAGTAAAAACCTTTCTCAATATACTTCTTCTTTTCTCCGCAGCGCGTCGCTAGTGTTTCCGGATGTAAACAGAAGTAAAACACAACAAAATTTATTACGGGAAACCATTAAGGAAACCAACATCCCCAACTATGCTCTTAAAAAAAGCGCTGACGCAGTAGGTAGTGTTGGAATATGCTAGACGTTTTAAAATTTCCTGCAATAGTTTTTAACTAGGGAAAATACTTGCCCACACTGGTGGGAAACCCTAGTCTCTGTTTCAAAATTGTGCTGCGATTCTGAAATATTTGTTAAAATTTTTATATCGCTTCGTGAACCCAATTAAAAATAAACAAAATGTACCGTAAAAAAACAAGTTAATTAATATTAAATCCCTTCGAACTGTTTCGATAACAAGGTTATCATTTCCAAAAGAATCTAAAAAAAGACATAAGTTTAGAAATAAAAATTGAATCACAGACATAAATAATAAAAAAATACCACGATTTTTATAGTAGCAAAACAACCAAATGAGATGTTAAAATAATCATTCACTCAAATGTCTCCGGAAAAAAACGCATTTTCCGACAGAAAAAGTAACGAAATATTCTGTTAACACTTTACTGAAAATATGATTTTTTATGGTAAAATCTGCATTTAAAGTTTCCAAATTATGTCGAACAAAATTAAACCCAGACCGCTGTAACGTTCATTTTCATATTTCTACGGTACTGCTGACAATAACGTTGATTGCGGCGGCAAAATCAGATTTACAAAATAAAATTGTTTTTAATTCTTACCAAAATTGAAATTTATTTAGTAGTCTGTCAGAAATTATACGTATTCGTATAAATATGACTCTGTAAGGCCGAATTTTGAAAACAATATTTTGAAAGCTTATTTTAAAGTTTTTTTCTCGAATTTGAGGGAAAACTATACATTTTCTTTATTAAGCTCTTTTGTAGGCCGAAAGTACCCGTGGAAATTAATGGTTATGATCAGCTGTAAATAATAATAATTAAGACATTTTCTATGGTTAAAAAAAATATAATTTTCGTGATAACTGTTGAATAAAGAAAAGGTATAAATAATTAATTTCGACTGTAACATTATAAATATTTTAGATATTTTGTAAGATTACATGAATTAATTAAAGAATGAAAAAAAAATTGTTCTGACGATTCGTAAAAACATATCTGGCATTTTGGGTGCTCTTAGTTTAAGGTCGAACTCAATATATACTTACTTAAGAAAGTCAAAGCCATTTAATATATATATATATATATATATATATATATATTATATATAATTAATTAAAATTAAAGAATGAAAAAAAAATTGTTCTGACGATTCGTAAAAACATATCTGGCATTTTGGGTGCTCTTAGTTTAAGGTCGAACTCAATATATACTTAAGAAAGTCAAAGCCATTTAATATATATATATATATATATAAACGGACTGGAGTTGCTGCGTTATGTTTGCTTGATGTAAATTCGCTTGCACTTTACTTATGTACGATCACACGTTCAGGCGCCAAACATACGTACTTACTTTCGACATATTAGTAACACATTTGTGTGACCTGTGTTGCGATGTTACTACTAACTTTATATGTTTATATGCAACAAAATTTATATTTTCTATCGTTCGCAATTTGAACTGTCTAGCTTGATATTTTCTGAATTTCGGTATTTTAGTTTATGCATTTTATTATTTTACTATCCCCTTCTTGTCTCTAACAACATATAAACAAAGTTATATTAGCTTATCGTTAGTTTATTATTAGTTAAACTATGGCTAAAAAAAGTCCGATTTCGATTTAAGTTTGGAACGAGTATAACCTCGAAAATACCACATACGACATTGACGAAACGTCGGAACAATGTTTTCTTCTGCAAATGCAAATAATTGTGTCGAACAAAGGTTTTCAATGTGATTCATATATACGAATGCGCGCGCGCGCGTGTGTGTTGTGTTTGTGTGTGTGTGTGCGCGCGCGCGTGTGTATGTGTGCATATGTGTATGTGGGTGCGTGTGTATTTGTGTGTGTGTTGTGTGTGTGTGTGTGTGTGTGTGTGTGTGTGTGTGTGTGCGTGCGCGCGCGCGTGTATATATATATATATATATATATATATATATATATATATATATATATATATATATATATATATAGAGAGAGAGAGAGAGAGAGAGAGAGAGCTAGTTTCTAACTGGTGGAAATTTACGTTTATCAAGTGACGGAAATTTGTCTCGAGTAACTTGTTTGAAGTCACGTGACGGTGACACTGACGTCACTGACTAATACAACACAACGTCAGAGCAACAATGAAGCTTCAGTTGCAAATTACTTGACTGACGTCAAAGTCACAGCTGACTGTATAAACTGCGCTTTGCGTTTAGTAAAGCAGAAATTATTAATGAACAAAGTTAAAGTTAGCCGAGCTATTTGAGCGCACAGAGTAGAAACATCTGTTGAAAGGGTATCTGTGACTACAGGAAGGCCTATAATTCTTGTTATCTTTAACCTGTAGAGAAGAGAGTCTGCGTTATATCTGTTGAATTTTAAGTGAATAACACTCGCCTTTGTTCTGAATTTAAATATAAATAGAGACAGTCTACAAATTCGGAACAGTAATACTTGACGTAATAAACAATCCTGGCACGCAGATGTCTCGCTGACGTGGTGGAAACAAATTTCCAATAATAATTTTTTTTGAAACTGTAATATGTTATGGTATTAACCATTTTAAACTTCCAAATTACATTGAAAATACAAAAAATGAACTCTGACACCCATGAAATTAAATTACTTAAATTCATCGGTTTTTAAATTTCAGAATGCTAATGTATGCAGTTTTTATCGCCTATTATGACGGTGAAATCAGATTTTCGACAATATTTAAGACAACAAAAATGTTAGGAATTTTGAAATGGTAGACATGTTGAAACTGTTTAACGCATTTCGGTGATTAACGGACTTTTTATTGTCAAAATCCAAAAAGTAAAACTATTACCAAAATCGATTTTGTGCAAAGGTTTAAATAAAATCGAACTAAAATTGCAAAAAAGAGCGCACTAAGACACACACACACACACACACACACGTGTATGTTTTTCTATACGTCCATACTTTTTGCCATTTAGACTAAGAAGAACGATGGATCAGAGTTAACGATAAGGATAAAGCAACTTAAATAACTGCTTCTAGAACACAAAGCCTTAAGGCGTACATTTCAGAATTTGTTCAGTTGGAACTGTAGCGATCTTCAAATTTTGTTAAGTACAATTTTATCAAAATCGTAAATATGTTTTTATAGAAAATGTTGTAACGCAAATTTTTCAGAAAATTTGAGGAACTTCGCACCGAATTTTATCGAAATCTAAAATTATGTGAACAAACACACAAGCAATTCGAAACCACTGTTTTTGGATTCGGTGGGTAAGGAAACGTGTACGTCCTTAAAAATTGAGTTTTTTCACTGTCTCTGTACTTTCTCCAAAGGTTTACATTATATGCAATGATAAAACAAAAATCTAATAAATCTTCTTATATAGCAAAAAAAAAAAAAAAAAAAAAAAAAAAAAAAAAAAAAAAACTTTTTTGAAACGATTATGATAAATTAGGCAGATTTTTCAATTTTCGTTATAATTTGTCGAATCTACTTTTTTGTGTGGAGATACGTTCTGTTTTGTTTACATAACGAGTATATTTTGCGAAGATATTGAAAAAGAATGGTTAGCGCAAGTATAGACAAAATAAAAAACCAAATAAATTTGTGCAAAGAACAATTATTTGAAGAAAATGTTTTCAAGGTTATAGAAAAACTATCATTAAATGCTACTTTTTTTTTGTCGTGATCAATTATTTTGTTTTATTTCCAGAAAAATTCACTGAGACAAAGATCGACTGATTTTTTTTTCATTCTCTTTCTCTCTTTTCGGTGTTCGCAAGTGTGTGTGGTGTACGCAATTTCCAATTAAATTTTTTAAATGAAATATTTTGCTGAAAATTACATAAATTACTCGAGGTAAAAATTTTGAACTTTACGGGAGGGTACTATTATTATTAGGGGAGGGGGTAAAGAATTATTAAATGGTTATAATAAGTTTAATTTAATAACGACAATAAAAGGCCATTATTTTCTAATTACAAATCTAATATTTTCAGGACCTATTATTAGATACATTTTTGAGGCTCAAATAACTAGCCTATCCAAAAAAACGAATTACATAATTTTCATAGTATGTATTTCTGAGATCTGTATTTACATAACACCAATCGTGCATTTTATGTTATATAATATGTAACTGTATATAACTGTATATAATACGCATGTGGGAGTTTACAGAACAAAAATTCTTTGCACTGGTTGCCTAACCTGCAGGAGTAGACCGTGCTTAACCTAAGCGATAAAAAAGTAATAAAAAAGGCGAGATAAACAATATCCGAAAGCAAGCTTTTTTTTTAATTTCAAAATAGATTTTGTTTATATATATATATATATATATATATATATATATATATATATATATATATATATATGTATGTATGTATGTATCCCACAAGGATACACGACTATAGTATCTACACGACAAGTATCTACACGACTATAAACGTCCCTCGCGGTAACCGAGTTTAACACACACTTATAATTACAACTTACAACTTTAACACTTTACAGCCGCCTCGGTGGTCTAGTGGATAGCGTACTAGGCTTTCACCCCGAGGACCCGGGTTCGATTCCCGGCGAGGGCTTGGCATTTTCATACGATATAAATCACCCAATCGTCTGCATTAGCCCAAGTGTGAACAATAGTCAGACGTTAAAAAAAAAAAAAAAAAAAAAAAAAAAAAACACTTTACACTCACACTTACATTTAGGGAGGCGATAATAGCCTCAATGCGCTTTTAGCCTTAAAAAAAAGTATACGTATTTATTTGTGTGTGTGTGTGTGTGTGTGTGTGTGTGTGTGTGTGTGTGTGTGTGTGTGTGTGTGTGAGAGAGAAATTCGTTATTCAGCGAAATCCGTCAACAGTTTCAAAATGGCGGCAATTTCCTACCTTAAAACTGCATTACTTTTTTTATCTCGCGGTGTTTAAAATCACATTTTAATCATCGTAATCAGCGTTAAAACCAGCAAAAAATAAATTTGTAAAATAAATAAATATAAAAATAAAAAAAATTCTTAAAAGCCAATAAATTTGCCGGCTATGTCAGTCTATTTGTTTCTTATTTTCAATGTAATTTCAAATTTTAAAATGGAAATAAATGCAGATTTTAAAAGAAAAAAAATAATACGAGAAATTCGCTTGTATTACGACAGCGAGACAGGTGCATGCCGCAATAATTTGGATGCTTCAGTTAGTATTACGAATATGAAGATGAATATGACGGCGGTAAGGGTTCATTTGGAAATCTGCATATGTGATAATTTGCCATTGACAATGTTAATGAGTCAATTACGTTATTATTAATAAAATATTAATAATTCACACTAACACATGAATAATTAATGAAGTTAATGATACAATATTTAGGGTTTAGGTTTATTTCAAGTTTATAATAGATTCAATTACTTAAACAAATTATCCACTTAAAAACACTGGACAATAACCACAAAGCGTTCAGGTCTAAGCATTTCCCAGTTTGTTTAATTTAAAATTTTGTTTCGTTTTTAAATCCAATGATCACGAGTCTGCAACTACCGCAATTTTTGAAGATAAGCCTGATTGAGTGTTTGATTGATTTGATTGACTGGCGAAATCAGATTCAACGTCTGACAGACGTAATGATTGATTGCATAGAACCAAATGCGTAATTTTGTTGTGACGAATTGATTAAATGAATAGACTCACAACTGCATAGATTTGTTTTCAAAACATGTTACACGTAATTACAATTAAAGTAAAAATAAAATAAATTTACATTTGAATGTGTAATTGCTGTTCGCTGACGTGATAGAAGCGAATTTCCAAATTAATCTTATTTTATTTTATTTTAAAATTTGCTTTCACATATTTATAATCAGCAATAAAATATGCATATTTGACTGGGCAAAGAGTGGTGTCTGTTTTAGCTCAACCGGTTGTGTGTTTGTTTGCTGAGCACTTTTGGCTAGACGAAAAATACGAATTTACCTTATATAGAATCCGAAATACGTATGTGTAAGATTTTTCAAATTCACTTCCGTTTCAAGAAGGCAGCCTCTAATTTAAAGATAACGAGTGTTTCCTGTAGTGTTAGGTGAACGGCAAGAGCTATCGTATTTTTTAACGCTTCGTGGAGAAACAGCATTTCAAATAAATTTCGGTAATCTTTTTTCTAAATATTACTGTTACGGACTAAATTGGCGCAAAACGTTACACGCGCTGTCGTGGAGCGGTGACCAGGCAATTAATTCAGAATACAATGAAAGATCTGCTGTTCTTTGAAGTACTAATTTATGTTTTTAAATTACATTGTAAATACGAAAATGAACCCTGACCACAGTCAGTTACAATTTATTAATTCTGACCGATTTTGAAAATTTAAAGCGCTAACTTTCGAAATTTTTAATGTTGATAACAAATTAAGTTCAAATGTTATATAGAAACATTAGAATTTTTAGAGATTTGAAATGCCTGCAATTTCAAAAATATAGATCGGATTTTGATTGGAAACAAAATTGTTCAAGCGAATTTCAAAATTGGTTTTTTACCAAGTTTTAATCAAATCTGACAAAAAAAATGTAAAATGTGAAGTCGATAAACACACACACACATACACACACACACACACACACACACACACACACACACATATATATATATATATATATATATATATATATATATTGTTTTTTTTTTTTTTGTTGTTTTTTAGGCGAAAAGCATTTTGAGGCTATTATCGCCTCCATAAATGTAAGTGTGAATGTAAAGTGTTAAAGTCATAAGTACAGTGTTGTAAGTGTAAGTGTGTGTTACACTCGGGTACCGCGAGGGACGTCTAAATCCTCTCAATAGGTGCAGCTAGTCTGCATCCCCTGCGGGGCATCTCATATATATATATATATATATATATATATATATATATATATATATATAAATTTTAATGACTTCTCAAAAATTAATCAGGAGTCGGTATCAGCTCTCATTACAAATCCTCGAGTCTTATTCATTTTCCTTCTTTTTCATAAATTTAATTTTCCTATTAAAATTAGCTGATAATGAATGAATTGTGAAAAAAAATTACAAACAATTTCTCACGTTTAATTGTTTCTTCAGAATCGTGATTCAAAAACTATTGACGAAAAAACCTTTAAAATCTACTGAATTTATCAAAATTCATCCATCAATTTTAGTTCGAATTTTATTCATAACACAATTCTGTGACGGAAAAGTGAAATAAATAATTTTTTCTCGGGAAAACCGGTTGATTTTGGTAACAAAAATAATTCCAAACTGTAATTTGAAATTTTATAAATTTTCGTATGACCGAAATTTGACCAAAATCTGATTAAACAATTTGAGGAATTTATTGTGTTTTCTTCACTGAATCCTTAGAAGTTCATTTTGTAATTTTTAAAAAAATTTGGTTTTTAAAATGAAAATTTAAGTAACATTAATTGTCCTTGAATTTGTCAACTATACGTAGATGTCATTTGACGCGTTTCTGATGAACTTTATTTTCAAAAAATCATCAACTTACTATTAATTAGTAAATAAATTAATGACGTTTTTTATCCGAATTGTAGAATGAACTGGCGTCAATATTAGTTCAACTCGGTTCAAAAGAGATACAACTGTTTTACTACGCATAACAAAGCAACCAATTGACAACTTGGCGTAAAAAAAACTCGATTCGATTCTCCGTTCGTTTGTTTATTTCGAATTGTGTTTCACTTGTATTATTATAAGAAAAACATTGTTTCGTTAATATTTTTTAAAGTGAATACGTCTTTATGTCTGGTACGGCAAATTTTAAGGTGCCGTGAAATCGAATTGAGAATAACGGGAAACAGTGTCATCATGAAACAGCTGATGGTTGAAACAGCTGATTAACACAAAGATGCCAGTCACAATCAAGACGTATAACAAAATGAAGTGACTTGACCATAGATAAACTATTTAAGTCGAACACTGAAAAGAAAGAATGAAATAAATAAATAAAATAATGTTAGAATTAGAAGTTTAAAATGTTAAAACGAATAAAATAAGTGAAATATTATTATTTATAAATTTTGTTAATAATAATAGTAACTAAAAGTATATACAAATATATGTAGCACGTGTTTTTGTAACGTTTAGGTTAAGAAAAGTAATTTAACGTTGTAAAAAGGGTTTATATTTATTTTAGAAAGTAAAAAAATGGTTAAAGATTCCAAAAAAAGACTGAATTAAAGTTTAAGTGATGAAGGTAAAAAATTGTTCAAGAGATGAAGTTTAATGTACAGAAGGTAAAAAAGATCTTACCAGCGTTTTTAAAATATGTACAGATTATCTACGAGAAAGATTTAGAAGGAAATAACGCATCAAATTCTTTATATGTTTTTGTTTTACAGTTTTATTTTCATACTTTTAAAAAAATGTTTTAGTAAACTTTAATCACTTATTGAAGATTTCATATCAAGCAAGGCGGTAGCGTTCCGCCTCTTTTTCTTAGGTCTACAATAGCTTGTTGTTTTATACGAGTATATCCGTCGTGTTATGATTTCACCACTAATTACTACAT
The DNA here is from genome assembly GCA_022606455.1 of Callitettix versicolor. Taxonomy (NCBI): domain Eukaryota; kingdom Metazoa; phylum Arthropoda; class Insecta; order Hemiptera; family Cercopidae; genus Callitettix; species Callitettix versicolor. The sequence continues at coordinate 52,168,863 of CM040190.1, read as the reverse complement.
GTTAATTAAACATTTTTAATTATATTGTTTAACCATTATCATCAATCAATTTATAACAGCTGTTTTGTTTAAATAATTACTACGTCATAAATAGCGAATCCTAAAAAAAACAAAATTAAACGTAGCACTAAAATTAAACTAGCCTAAATTTAAATATTCGCAAATAGTTTATTTTCTTATAAAATTATCCGACGTTTAGATTGAATTCCGTGCCAAGGTTACCTTATATTTGTAACTTTAATGTTTATACGAAGCATATTTAAAATAAACGTTCACAACAACTGTGACGTAATTTCCGGGCAATCAGACGTTTAATGTACTTCCGCTTTGCAGCATCTTAATTTCCGTTCGTGCAGAAAAGGAGTACGGACACGTGTCGTATACTACCACAGCCAGTTTGATTTCAAGTGACACCGTAGTCGTTATACCCGCCGTGTTAAATTATCAATTTTTAGCTACACATAACTTTCTCAAAAATCGCGCTGTACCTAATTAATTGCTGTATTTGTCACCTAATTCGATGGTTATTTATCTATAATTACAGAAAAGCAGATGAATTTTCCAAGATAAAGTAAATTTTTGTATTAAAATTATAAAAAAGTTTACTTTTTGACACGGTTTTTTTTGAAGCGAAGCTTTTAGTGTTAGCTTTGGCGAGAGACGTGAATAGCAAAATGTATCCCGAACCTTTTTAATGTAACGGAAATATGAAACGGAAACGAACAAACGAATGTCGTTTCTCTCTTTCTGTCTCTTTTTCTTCCTCCTTTTCGATAACAGTACACGCGTATTATATGAAAACCTTGTATTGCTTTGGTTTCGGAATTTATTTTTAATTGAAGAACACGTGCACTTTGTAACCGTTTATAATATATTGGAAATTAATATAAAAGTTTGTAGAAATTATTGTTAATATTGCTAGTTTTTAACAACATAAGCTATTTTGGCCTAGTAATTTAAACTTTTAAATTACATCAAAAATACTAAAATAAGCCCTGAACGTCGTCAATTAAAATTTCATAATTACAAATGAATTTTTTATAAAGTTTTGAACACTGATTATAACGGTAAAATCAGATCTTCAAAAATGTTTAAGGCAAACAAGTTATGAATTTTTTAAGATTTAAAATGGCCGCTATTTTGAAACTGTTAAACGAATTTCGCTGGTTAATATTCAATAAGTTTCGGTGCTAATTTTGAATCAAATCTGTCTAATATTGCTAACGTAAGCGTGCATCTTTTTAAAAATATATACAAATTTTAACGACCGTCCAAAAATGGATCTAGAGGTCTGGGTCTTATCATGACGACTTTTCCGATAACTAATTTTTCCAATCGATATTCCTAAGACAATTACAGGATAATAAATTTGTTTTTGTTAAATAAGAATATGTTTTTCAACAATATTCGTAAAACTGAAGAAAAATCATATTGTGTCAGCAGAAATGTTGATAATCATCAAGCCAACGCCAGCAGTTACGGAAACACAGCACAGGGGAGTACAACAACACTTCCCTACCCTTAGCTGTTTGTCAACCTTGCTCAGCTGGTTTCTGCTTACATATGCATTGCCTTTGTTGTTTGTACGAAAACACGCTTCCAAGATTGAATTGTAAACTACCCTTTACTATGCATAACAAATTTACAAACTTTCCAAAACAATCCAAAACAATGTGTCTTTTAACAAAGAAATCTGATAACCTACACAAAAATGTTGATAGTAATTATTTATAAAATTAATTCGCTTACACGGAAACGAATTTAAAAAAAGTAATAATTTTTTGTTTACCAACATAATCAGATTAAAAAAATCTATTTAAAATTTTATTAAAATAGTTAAAAATAATCTGGTGATCATTAATTTTTCTCAATTACATTTAAAAATAAAGAAATTATTTATGCAAAATTTTAAACTTAAAATTAGATTTTTCAAAAAATCGACATAAAATGTTACGCATTTTCAAGATTTAGAATGGTTACAGTTTTAAAAATTTTCAACGGATTCGCTAAGTAAAAAACCAATCTGAGGTCATACCAAAATCGATTTTTGTAACAAGTTTTACAAAAATCTTTATTATCTTCCTTCCTTTACACGGACAAAAATTTAATAGTGTTTTATTTTTGGATATATTTTAAGCTAAATGAACATATTAGAAGAAAACTAATAATTTGGTCACGTCACAAGCAGTATATAGTAGGGAAAAAGTAGCAAAGCTCTTGGTCATGTATGCAATTTGCATAGCATTCGCTTGTCGCTGTCTGCTTCTATGTATTTAAGATGGGCCTCGCCTCTCCCTCTACCGCAGATAGGCAAACTCTAAGTGAGTTGTACAGAAAACACAATAGCCGATATAGGGTTCGAACGCACTCACGTCTAACAATTTATACTAGCCGTACAGAAAATACAAAAGCCGATATTGGGTTCGAACCCACTCTCGCCTAACACACTATAAAGCCGTACAGAAAATACAATAGCCGATATTGGGTTCGAACCTACTCACGTCTAACACTTTATACTGGCCGTACAGAAAATACAAAAAGCCGATATTGGGTTCGAACCCACTCACGCTTAACACACTATACTAACCAAGTATGGTGCCTAAGACCACTCGGCCATTTGACCAATCTGAAATTGTTTCATTTAACAAGTATCATAAGTCGTTGATTACTGTGTTATTATTGTTTGGTCATGTTAAACAACTTATTGTTTATTGTTTGATATGTTTATAAATTAATTTTTGAAAAAAACCAATATCAGAGCTAAAGAATGCTGGGATAAAACCGGGTATTGGCACTGAAAGGGTTAACTCACATTGCTTATGCCATTCTTAAACATACCACGTGGAATTTCCAAAAACAGCTTTCAATTTATCACAACACAAAGTACAAAGACATTAATGGTGATCGATTTTGAAATTTCTACTTCAAAATCAGCATTAACACCTTTATGACTGAGATTTATCAGTTTTACTATTGAATCAATGTTATTACTGAATCAAAATTATTAGTGAATAAATATTACTTCTGATATAATTCAGTAATGAATGTTATTACTGAATCAATATTATTAGTGAATCTATGTTATCATTGAACCATTGTTATTACAGAAAGGATTTCATGTCAGTTTTCTAGAACAATAATCCAAAGAAATGTTAGGAAAGTAAAGATTGAATTATTGTAGATACGAGTCCAAATTAGAAGTGATTCGGTTGATCAACTCATGTTAATTGGAATTGCTGTTACCAAGTAGTCATTGAGACGGGTAAAACATGAAACGTTTCCGGCTTGAACTCGTAGTTTTCAAAATGCGAATTTTCTATAGAAATACACAACATTCGATTTTCACCCATAAAGTTTCTAATTTAGATAACTCAAGGTTTCAAAAATGTCCGAAAGTTTTACTAGCTACAAAACATATTCGTAAGACCATCAAACATGTAATTTTCATCCGTACTTCAATTAATTTTTACCCTGACAATTACTGAAAGCATTTGAATAAATTACTTTCAGATTACATTGCAATAAGAAAACGAACCTTGTCCGACGTAGAATTTTATTTCTTAATTTCAATGGATTTTGAAAATTTACAACGTTAGTTTATGCAGTTTTTAACGCTGATTACAATGGCAAAATTAGATTTAAAAAATTATAAGACGTAAAAAATTTTACGAACTTTAAAATATTTGAAAAAGACGCCATTTTGAAACATATTTTATTCTGTCTGTAAAAATCTGATTTTATTAAAATCGACTTTAATGATTTTGATGAAAAAAATGTCAAATTTCAATCTGCTAAAACTCAAAAAAAAAAAAAAAAAAAACAGTATTGTTTTCCGAAAATCTAGGTCGGTAGTTACAAAAAAAATCGTTAAAAATTTACCCAAATTTATAAATATATTGCTGAAGTAATAGAAGCGAATTTCCAAAAGTAATATTTTTACCCTTTTCCTTTTTAAAACTCTGATCACAACAACATAAACAGTATTAAAACCTGCATATTAAGATTTTAAACTTTCAAATTGCATTGAAAATACGAAAATGATCTCTGACCGCCGTCCTAGATTTCCTAAATACAACGATTTTTAAAATTTAAAAAAATAATGTATGCAGTTTATGATGCCTATTATGATGGAGAAATTAAATATTCAAAAGCACTTAAGACAAAAAAAAATTTAAGAATTAACAAAAATTTTTAATGGCAGCCATTTTGAAACTTATTCTAACAACCCATTGAAAAGTAATATATATGGTCAATTTCGTAGCTTATTTCCAGATCCCAGATCTAGATTTGACCATGATGGCTGCTCCAATAAAATTTCACTGAAACTGATTCATTAGACTGTACACAAGTTTTGCTCTTTTATGAAAATAAAGAAAACAGGTAAGTCTTGGAAATTTGAAATTACAGAATTTTACGATAACGTCTGACCGCCTAAATTTATGCTTCATTAGCTAATGCAGAAAACTGCCAATTTTAACATGCATCATGTTTATAGAGCCGGTTGTGATGTTGGATTTCGCGTGATGCGAGTGCACAAATTAATATTGGTATATAACAGTTTATTGAATACTGTCGCAAGTCTCATATTAAATTAATTATAATTATGTGTTTCCACCCGGGTTCAAACTAGGAACCTTGCGCGTCTGAAGCGCAAGTGATAACCACTACACTACGCAAACAATAAAGTTTGAGCGATGTAAATGTATGAACTGAATCGTTAAATTATATTTGATAAATATCTTCGTAACGATCAGCTGATTTCATTGAACAGCTGATAGGTTATAATTAGTTTCAGGTTGTTATTAAAAAAAGTAGCTATGTTAATTTGTCGTGTTTTCGAACAAGTTATCGTAATTGAAATAAAAAAGAAAGAGAAAACACGATACATGATTTTTATTTTTGTTTCAACAACAGAAATTTTTTAGTAATACCTTCCTAGTTAAATTTTTTTAAAGGAAACAATGGAAAACAAGAAAAATCGTGTAATGTCTGAACACCATTAATTTAAATGAGCATTCCTTAAAAGTCTGTTAAAACTCATTGAAATACTTGTCTGTCAATCCAAAAAATTTCGTATTGTTTTGAAAGTTAACAGATTATATATATATATATATATATATATATATATATATATATATATATATATATATATATATATATAGTGGTAAAATAAAAATAACACGTTTTAAGCTACTAACGAAAATTAATAATTAAAATTAATAATTAGAAAACCGTTCTAATTAATGCACAGTTAACTAAATATTCTGTTTACAGACTGATCAAAGGTCAAAGTTCACCGGTCTGACGTCATTGTTGCTGACGTCATGCCGAGGTTCGCTTGTAAGGGAGTAATATTCCCGCATATTCCCCAAAGCAATATTTGTATTGAAGAAACAATTTGTTTTTTGACGTTTGAACTATTTTTATCGTTTCGAGATAAAGTCACTTCGTAGCGACATCACTTTTTACTTCTACAAAATGCACGAATAATAAAAAAAAGTTTATTAGTAGTGAAATTTGTTTTTAATCTATCCGCCGGTTTGTGTGCACGTATGTAGCTTGACGCTTACCTGATTGACCGATTTTGTTAATATTTGGCATGCAAAACTGCTTTGCTTAAATATCTAAATCTATTTTTCAAATTTTACGTAATATTACTACTGTTTTAAATGTAGCAACCAAAGAAATTATATTGGTCGCTTTTGCGAAAACACAAAGATTGACAGACTTTGCGTGGAAAAATAATTTGTTAGGTAATTTCCATTAAAAAATTAGAACAGCCATCACGGTAAAACCCAGACTCGACACCTCTAGAGCACATGTGTTTAACACCATCATGTTTGCAATTTTAGTCCGATTCGATTCAAAGATCGTAAAGAAAATAGATTGTGGTAACAGCCTGGAAAATTTTCTTAACCAGCAAAATTCGTTCAACAGTTTAAATTACGGTTTATTTTAGACATTTTTGAAAAATATACATTTTTGTCTTAAATGCATTTTGAAAATCAGATTTCACAATGGTAATCAGTAACAAAAACTGCATAAACTGGCATTTTGAATTTTGAAAATATGTCGAAAGTGAATAATTAATTTTTCGCCAATCAGTGTATATTTTCGCTAAAACTTTAAAATGCTAATATGTGCAGATTTTCAAACTAATTAAGATGATGAAATCAGAATTTCAAAAAAGGTACCAATAAGACAAGTATTTCTGGAAAAACGCCTCCATCACATCAGCAAGACAGCTGTACTGCGATTATATTAATAAACAAAAATCTGATGGTCTGTTTTATGAAATGTAGTACTTTTTTTATCGTAAAGCTTCAATACGATTTTTTTGGCGAAAATTTTGGATTTGGGAAAGTTTGTGCAATGATTTTTCACAATTTATTTATTACTTTTTGTCTTTTGGTATAATAAAGTATACATGTTATTGTGTTTGTGAACATAATTAAATATCACTTTTAGACAGCTGCGATGTCATACGCAAATATTAGCAGATTTCCATTGGGAAATGAACTATTGTAGTGACCATCATAGTAAGATCAAAACCTTTATATGAGCCCCGATTTACGTAGACCTTATATCACTTCTTGAAGGATTGTTAAATATAAATAAATAAATAAATAAATAAATATATATATATATATATTTCACTATTGTAATTAGAAACATTTTCATTTTAAAATAATAAATTGGAAAGGCGGTCAGGGTTCATTTTCGTATTTTCAGTTCAAAGTCCAAGTGTAATTCAAAGTTTAATATGCAAATTTATGGCGATTCCATTCATATAAGTACAAAAATCAATTTAAGTAATACCTTGAACAATTTAGTTTTCAGAAAATCCGTCAAATCGTTTTATAATGGCGGTCATATCAACTTTAACAAACACTATAACTATTTTAATCTCACAAGTATTTGGAACATCTGATTTCACCGTCTTAATTACTGATACAATTTTGTTTTAATTGGCAAGTTAAATTATACAGTGGGTCCTGTGAAATTCAAAGTTAATGGGGAAAAGAAAAGAATATAGAACAATGTACGGCAAGAAGTTGAACAGTGTTATGTCACCTGTTTATAAACAATGTTCGAAGTGACAACAGAGCCCTCAGTCAATGTTTTGTTCCAGAGTTTCTTCTGCAGCTACTTTTACGTTTGCGAAAGACTTAACTCTTGAGAAAACAACGTATAATACACTCATCTTTAATTCAGTACTTGTATTTTAAGATTGCTTTCTAAGTAAAATCGTTGCAAAACCATGTAGTATAACTTCTGTTAAAACAGACTTTATAGTTATATATAATACTTGTATGACCTGTTAATAAAGCAAAGTCATTCATTATATTTAGGTTATTTAATACAATAGGCCTTAATTTGTTCTATTTTCGTTTTCTAAAACTATAAACTATAAAATAAATGACTGAATTGTAACTTTATACCTTATTGAAATATTTACAAATGAAACCTATAACCGGATTTTACTTCAAATAAATTAGACTAGTATTTATTACTGAAAGCAGTGTTTTTTATTTAATAACATTTACACATTAGAACTGGCCTAGATTGTCTTACAGGTTCTACTTTCAAAACCAATTAAATCAGTAATTATCTAAGTCTTGGATACAGTAATAATTTAAATATTACTTTCAATAACGTTTTTTTCAATCAGCTGTTTTGGTACACACACACACACACACACACACACACACACACACACACACACACACACACACACACACACACAACTAGTTATTCTTGTCACCTGTGCCTGTATTGTGCTGCTCTCTCACAGGGACACTTTATACTACTCCTAACTCCTGACGTTTTGCTTAAAGACCGTTTTATCGGTTTAAATTGGTTTTATTTTATTGTTGAGTCTTAGAATGGAAAAGTATGAGACATGAGAGTTTTTTTAACAAATTAGCTGTTTTGGTATACACATGCATGCATTGTGCTGCAATTTCACGGGGACACTTCGTAATGTCCTTGGAATTTTGTTTACAGATCATTTATCGGTTTTAAGTCTGTTTTATATTTTATTGTAAACAGTTAAAATATGAGACCTGGTGTTCTAACGAACCTGTATGTACCTCGTATATGTAGTTTCAATAAAGCAAGTCCTTATTTTTGGTGAAAAAACGATCGAAATGTTTAACGCAATAATAAGTGAAAGATTGCCCCATTGATGTAAAGGTTGGCGTGTTTCATTTTCTTATTTTAAATGCAGTTTGAATACTAAAAAAGGTAATAAATGCATATTTGTGTTGTAATTATGAAGGTGAATACGATTTTCAAAAAAAGTGAATTATTTTACGAAATCCTCTTCCATCACGTCAGCGAGATATTTGCGTCCTGCGATTATTCTAAACGACCAAAATTGCAAAAGTGAAAACTAAATATATTATTATCGGTACATCATTCATTTATACAAATGAATGTCAAACCAATATTATTTAAATTTCAATGTATTTTGATTAATACGAGCACAGATAAATAAACCTTTTTGACAGATTATTCAGTGAAAATGTATTAAACGCTTCGTGAAGATTGTGTCTTGAACTTTGTTCATTAATTTAATCTGTGCAAATATTCAAAATCGATTAATCATTCTGAACGAAAATTAAATCACTGATAACGAATGTAAGGTTATCTCATGAAAGAAAACAACTATACTTAGGATACTTGTAGTAATAAAATAACCACGACTTGCATCTGTCTCGCTGACGTGATAGAAGCAAATTTCCATATTTATAATTCTGCTTTCATGATCATAATAGGCATTAAACTACTAGATTATAGATCTACATATATTAGGACTTCAAATTTTCAAATTGTATTGGAAATGCGAAAGTAAACTCTCATAGTATAAAAAACATTTTTTCAACAGATTATGAAAATTAAAAATGCGAATGTATGCGGTTGTTAACGTTAATCTAAGTAAAAGCCACGAGTGAGTTCTTCTGTTTACCTTCATTATTTCTAATAACAGCTGTTAAACTACAATCCTGAAGATGACAACAAATTTCTGAGACGTGTTATATAATAAAAATTAAATATTATTCTAAGGAAGTCAGTAAAACAACACACAAATCCCACTTCAGACAGTTAATTCCTAATGCATGAACGGCAGGTAGCGAAGGTTTTTAATTAAGCCTGTATCAACATAGTTTTTTGTGTTTATGGTGTAACTAGATAAAATTAAAATTGCTTTTAAATGCAAAACAATACAGGTAAAATGGAGCATCCACTATCGGGTAGAAAACGTTTAATTTTGAAAAAAAGGCTAAACCCAATTTCTGTGCTAATTTTACGGGCAAGTGCAGATTTTTACGGTGTTGATTTTAACAGAACCGACGCTCTTCGTTGCTGTACCGTAATCGTTTTCAAGGTCATGCAAATATTGCGCTGACTAGTAACGAAAACCAAACAGACCTTGAGGTATAACAGGTTATTGTGTTATGTACAACGTGAATGTGTCATAATATCAACGGGAAGAGTAGAGAGAGGGGAAAGTGTAATTTTGCATTCATACTTACGTCTTCTACTTTTCTTATGTTTCCATATAACATATATTTTAACCACATTTTTGCCTGTCATTTGTACAGAAATGTCTTACTAAAAACATCTTTAAGTTAGCAAAACGTAACAGCTGATTTTCACAGATTAAACAAAATGTTTCATTTTTTTAATCATAGATGACATTTTAAATTATTAACTCTATGTCGAGTAGCGTTTGAACTGTTGACGAAAATCCGACCCCGGTTAATCCGCTCTCGGATAATCGAGTTTTAAATAATACTTATAAAATAGGAAACTGAATAAAAATATCTAGGTACAGGCTTGATATACAAAGCCCAAACTGCTAACTTTTGGACTCCTTGCCAATAATTCATGTGAAGAAAGATTTGCTCCTTTCCTTATGTACTGATCTACAAGTACGGATGAAATGTCAAACGTAAATGTCGATACTGTTACTAAATACTGATGTCGGAGCGAAGTATCGATTCAGGAAAGTCGAAAAGAATTTACTGATATTAGTAAGTATCGAAAGAAATAGGAAGCAAACATGAAAGAAATTTAATAGATAATTTACAATATGTAGTACTGTTACTTAGTATTAAAAACAAAACAATAAAATACAAAAATATGCCAAGTATAATGTTATTATATTCACCGAAAATAATAAATGTAAATAATTGTAATGCAATAACTACATAACCTAATTTGTTACCCATGAGGCTTTGCGAGATATAAATAGATTCCGTGGGTTGACTGGAGCACTGATGGATTAATGCAATTTCGTAGGGAGGGGCGGTTGGTTGGATGATTCAACTTACAGGAAGGCCCCCGAGGATAAATTTTTCGAAAAAATACCTTCAAAAACAATCACTGTTTTGACTTAAAACTGATACAAAAATAAGTGTACAAATTTATTCTTTATACAAAAAAATATTTAATTTCTTTAAATGCCTAGTTTTTAAAACTTTTGCAAAACTGGGCTTATATACATAACTAAAATAAAAATACACAAATTACACGTAAGTCTTTAGTAACATTAAAAAATAAAATACAGAAATAGACATTAAAAAAACTTTTATAATAGTATTCTTTAATTAGTTGAAAGTTGCGTTTTTATTAGCTTTAAATTATACATTGGCCTAATTTTATTTTTAAAAAAGCATTAGGAAAATGTCAGTGCTGGTATAGACATGGTTAACACATTAGCTTCATACAAGGTTGTGGGATCGGATTATTGGGATTCGTGAGTACAAATCAGCAAATGTGCCTTTCTTCGGAAAGAAAAGACGGTGTGTTGTCATCATACATTATAGAATATAATTTACGGATAAAACATAGAGCAGAAAAATTGTCAGCTCACAACTGGCATTGGCGTAATACAATAGTCAGTGAAAACTAATTTAAAATAAACAGACAAGTGCATGCATACGGACAAAATTTCATGTATATACAAAACTGAGATGGTGATAATGGGATGGGTTTCGGACCCCTCAAAGGTCTCAGATATCTCCTTGACAATTTTCCAGAATACCCACCTCGAAACTAAATATATACTTTCATTTTACGAAAGTAAAGTGGGATATTTTACGTTTTTAATTTTAATTCTTTTGCCTTGGGAGGGGTGGTCACTTTGGTTTGGCTTAATGGTACCTTTTGAGTTAGAGATCTCTGGTTCGAAAGTTCCGAGGGCAGTCAATAGTATTCAACTCACCTATACCTTATTACTAGTACTGATGTTAGTAAACGTATCGAGTAAAAAAATACTAGATATCGAAAGAAATATATCGATACTGAACTGGTATCGATATATCGGTTTTGTACGTACAAACATGACATTTCCATCTCTTTGCTAACTTTGAAAATATATAGGTTCAGATTTTGTATACACATTAAAATAACTTTTTGTACCAAAAGCAAAGATATTATTTCAAAATTTTTAAAAATGTCGACCATCAAATATCAAATATCTAATATCGTGAAAAGTGTAACATTCGACTTAATAAAAACAGCTAAGAACATAATAAAAAAAAATTGACTACACTGCTTTACCTGTTAAAATATAAAACTGAAGCTATTCACAAAACGTATGAAGAATTATTTTGCGATAATTGAAAAAAATCATTGAAAAAATCATAATTGAAAAATCGTAATAATAATTTATTATTAGGAGTGTAAAAAGTTCATCTATTCAGTATGTAATTATTAAATTACAATATCAAGTTAGGAAAGTAATTTATTATTATAAACAAATAATAACTTATTAATTTGTTAAAAGTTTGTTTCCTGAATAAAAAGTTTCATTGAAAGTTTCTTTCATTTACTTAACGAATTTATAATTCGCTAAAATAAGTAGAAATCCAATTAGTAACAAAGACAAGTGAACTGATGCTTGATATTTTATCAACTGGCAGCTGATACATTGATAAGCGCTGCTCAGTAATAGTGAATTACAGGAGGGAGTTGTGGTGAGAGAGTGAGGACTCGATCTCTTACTCGCACATGTTTTCTCTCTGTCCCACTGGTGTTTTTAACACGCTGTTTGTTACACTTAAGGCCTATAGTCAATGGCAAAAAACTTGTATAATTGTAGAAGAAAACTAAATCCGATAACGATTATAGTACCTTTCTTTTATTCATTAACTTAAATTTCTTTAATCTTAAATTTCGTTCCTCCACTTCATTTTTCCGTAGAACAAAACCTACAGAAAAATAGGATTTCCCGAAAAACCAATATCACCTCGGGAAATCCGATATTCCCCCAAAAAATCGGATTCTGTGAATAAATTTAAAAGATTCTTTATGTAATCAATGAACAAAGTTGTTAATAATTACAAAAAGTAATAGAATTGGGGAAATGAGCGCAGCTGTCGAATCACCTAATATCGCGAAAACGTATATTTATTTCAAAACAAGAAAAATCAAATTTGGTATACTTTAATTTTCGCGATCATTCATTTGAAAATTACGGGAATTAAAAATCTAAATCATAATTATTTTATCCAACAAACTTTACAACATTATATTTCGAAATTATAAGCAACGATAACATCTTCATAGCACTAAGTATTTTAAAATTTAATTGTGAAAAAACTCTGCGAAGTTCTTACCGTCATGCTTTTATCAGTAACTGGTTTTCCAATGGGCTAATGAATGTTATCAGCTAACAGTAGTAACAGAACTTGCACACGTGATTACACAAAAAACGAAACGCACTGGAAAGAAATTTAGAAACGTGAAATCGATTAGTTGCAAATTTGAATCATTTAATATCCGAACAAATTGGTATTTGTAAGTACTTCAGGTAAATAGAAATACACTTTGAAACTGTTTGATCGAATGATCGGAATTATCGATTGTTGATGTTTTTGTATGTACCATGCGATTGTTGGTAACTTTTTTCGCGATCTATTTACAGATTATAGTGTTGGTTGTTGTGATATTATCCAAATATTATTATGTTATTTTCTTAAACAAAACTTTAGAGGTTGTAGATGATCAGAACTTAGCAGTGTTAGCTTTGGAACCTTTGTGGAACATCCTGGAAATGCATCGAAACTTAAACAACGTAGGTATTAATACTGTGAAGTTGTAATTACTATAAGGGGCGTCCCAAAAGTAAGTTACACTATTTCTGTAAAACCGCGTGGTAGACGGGAAAAGTCCGATAGTCGCAGGGAACTTTCGCCTGGTTGTAGTGGCTGCACTGTAGTTTTATACCTTTACTTTTACACTCGAACAATCACGTGACTGCAACAATGAATACTTCACTTGCTCCTACCGCCGATTGTGAAGTTCGTAATGTTATTCGTTTATTTACTTCAAAAACTAAAAGTGCGACTGAAATTTATCGTCAGTTGTGCTGTGTGTTGTGAAGACGTTACGTCAAAGTCAACGGTTTGTCGTTGACGCCAATCATTTACTGAAGGGGATGAATATTAATCCATGAACAAAACAAAACAAGTTGAGAAAAACAGTTTTTTTCCACGATAATGCTCACCCAATGGCTGTTTGTGAAACTCAAGTTCTATTTGTGGTCAAACAGTTTACTCTCCTGAGCTTGTACGGAGCAAGTTCAAATTTGAGAGTCACGAGCAGCGTGTAGGTGGGCATTACTGTGGAACAGAAAAACTGTCTGGTTCAAATATCCGCGCCTTTTGATTTGTTTTGTTCATCGTGTAACGTTCTTCTGCCTTCAATGAATGATTAACGTCACCGAGAAACCACTGACTTTGATATAACGTCTGCACCACACACACTGCGCAACTCATGATGAATGTCAGTCGCACTTTTATTTGTTGACATAAATTATCGAACATTACAAACTTCACAATCGGCGGTAGGAACAATCGGTCTTCATGGTTGCAACCACGTGATTGATCGAATGGTGGAGGTAGAGGAATAAAACTATTTCAGTGCAGCCACTACACCCAGGAGAAATTTACCTGCGAGTGCCGGACTTTCCCTGCTTCCGCGCTGATTAAAAAAAATAGAGTAACTTCTTTTGAGACGCCCCTTGTAAATTAAAAACTTTGTAATTAATTGCTTACAGTCCCACTTGTCTACAGTATTAGTTGATAGTGCGTCATTACAAATCAATGACTGTTGGGCATTTAAATTGGTGTCGTGGGGGTAACCACCGTGGGACTTACCATCAGGTTTTTGGGAAAAGGGTTGGTCTTCCACTCGACTGGACGTAATCCTTTTCTCCTTGCTTATTTAGTGTTCAGAGCAACTAGTGCTAATTTGTCCGCACGACTTGTTTTCTTGATACACAAACCAATTAACGTAGAAATATTAAATATTTTAATAAAAGTAAAATAAATGCAGTTAGAAAAATGTTAAGTAATTATTATTGAAACCTAGCCACCGGACCTCAATTAGGATTATGACCTATTTTCTTCTGTCTAATGGTCTTTAAACTCACCTTGTAAAAGCTAGCGCGGTTTCGAAACTCCACTCTTTCATCTTCAGGCCAGGACTCAAACTGTAACGACATAAGAGTTGCACGGTTGTGTTTGGTCAAACCAAATCTTATCGTTCTAATAAAAATCGTGTGAATGTGTTTAGTGTTTATGACGTGTGTTTTCAGTGTTTTGTTTAATTTTGTGACGACCTCGACAGAAAGATTTCACTATTTGTACTACGGCCTGAAAATGAAACAGTGAAGTTTTGGAAACGCTGTATCCTTTACGAGGTGAATTAAAAAAACCACTAGACGGAAGAAAATAGGTTATACTCGTAATCCTAATTATTAAAACATTAGTCTGAAGTCGAACTCTAGTCTTGGAGCGGTAAACCTTGAAGATGCCAGATACGATTTTTGGGAAACGTCAGAAAAATGTTTCTTCTAGGAACAATTGTACCGGCCGGATGTACACCGGTTTTTAATGTGATATATATATGACTCATACCTGGTACAAAAATCGGAAGAGCTTAGACAAGTTCGTTACCTAGCAAAATCGGTTCAACAGTTTAAAAATGACGTTCACTTAAAATATTAAAAAAAGTATAATTTTTCTGACTTGAATGTTTTTGAAAATCTAATTTGACTATTGTAATCGGTTTAAAAGCTGCATGAATTTGCATTTTCGATAAATGAATTCGCGCCACGCCTGTCATGTGATGTGAGCGGGTTCGAACCACGCATAGGTGCAGCGGAGGACGAGGTTCATGCCATTACTAAATTGTGGGCGGTATTCGGGTGGAAGATGACGAGGACAGGGTAAATTCTTTATGAGTTATTTACTATGATTACAAGTTTTATTACTTTTTCTAACTACATACTGTGTGTGGGGGAATGCTTGTGTGTGCGCGCGTGCGCACTTGAAAATATACGATATTTTTCTCGTAATTTTCAATGAATATGTTCATATTTGGCTTAAATGTTGTCAAGAAGTAAACAAAATATTATATTTTGTCCGCGGCACTGAAAGTTACACGTTTTTCAATTTTCGGTAATTATAAAATTAATACCATTAAAATCTTACAGTTAGAAACAATTATATTTAATTAGTTTTTATTTAATTATTATAGTGCTACATCAAAGTTTGCAAATATATATCAAAAAAAGGTCTAATCCAGACCGATTTATAAAGTTAAAAATACTGGTTTGAACTGTGTTCCACTTGTCATATAAATTCACTCTAAAAGTTTTTCCATTTCTGTGATAACTTTATTTTATAATTAATTAAAACTTCCCTCAAATTTTCATTCTCGTATTGAAGGTATTTTTACAGGAAACTCTAGTTTTTAATTAATTTAATGCGCCCATTTTTTCGTTTATAAGGTTGACCGAACAAATATAATAAAAAAACTATTTTGTTTAGACATTAATTGTTTTGAAACTTTGCCTATACAGTATCACGTAAAGTTTTATAGACACATCGAAAAGTGCAAAACCGTTTCCTAAATTGTGTTTCCAAATTGGCCAACTGATAACAAAACAATAGTTGTATACAACTGCTCATTAATGTGATTGAAGCGAATTTCAAAAAGTAAAAATTATAATCATACGTACAATCTGCGTATCAGCTTTTTAAGTTTCAAATGCAATCAAAACACGGGAACAATTCAACGATTTACGTTGTCAATCAATGCGGATTTTAACTTTTGTCGGTGAAAATATATTTTGTAAATATTGTTAAAAAAACAAGTTACATATAAAAAAATCATATGACCTCCATTTTAAAACAATTGAAAAGCGGATTCCGATGGATTAGGAATTTTATCCGAGCTTTTACCAAAATCGATTTCTATGTCGACTTTAGTTTGAATCAAATTGGACCTAAAAACGAAATGTTCACACACACACACACACACACACACACACACACACACACACACACACACACACATATATATATATATATATATATATATATTAATTAACCCATGTTGTTACCACAATTTTTATTTTAAAAACAATAATAGATAAATTATTTATAAATCTCCCCCACGTTAGTGAGTCAATTTATATGTTTACTAGCATTACCCATCGCGGATTTGCCCACGATACTTAAACTATTAAACTTTAACTTCAATCAGAAAAATTCTGAAATACGTTCTTCATTTTTTCGTTTTAGAGGATTTATGTTTAGTTTCAAAAAGTCCGAATTAATTTCTTCCCAATCCAAAATTTTATATTCATTTTTTACTCTTTTAGTGGATGAATTATAGAATTTGCTAAAACATGATATATTTCGTAATTTGTGTTTTTAAATATTTTTATTGAGTTTAAAAAAAGTCCAATACAACAATTTTTTCTTCAATCAAACATATATACTTTTTTAAAAAGATTTTTATTCTTTTTAGGAGATGAATTCGGAAAAAATTCTGAAATGCGTGCTACATTATTTGTGTTTCAGAATATGTATCTAGAACGTACGATAAAAAAATATGTCCCCTCAGGGAGGTGCAGGCCAGCTGCACCTATTGAGAGGATTTAGACATCCCTCGCTGTACCCGAGTCTAACACACACTTACACTTACAACACTACACTTGCTACATTTACACTTTACATTCACACTTACATTTAGGGAGGCGATAATAGCCCCAATGTGCTTTTTGCCTTAAAATAACAAAAAAAAAGGTTTTCCTACGAAAAGTTTATACCCCGTTTCCTACCTCGTTTTAATCCTTTCAGGGGAATGAATTCTTGTGTTTTAGAGTTATTGTGTTAAGTTTGAAAAACATTCAAGCAAAAACGTATTTTCCAATAAAAAACGGGTATACTCCATTTTTACCCTTTTAGAGGTTGAATATTGGAAAATTGCTTTAGTGCATCCATACATGGTGGTACTCTGAAAATTTCAAGTATGTAACTATTGTAGTTAGTCAGTCAGGATATTGTTTTATATGCATATGTATTATTTACAACTGATAAGTTTAAGTTTATGCAAAAATATAGGCACACGTATCTACCATTCAGCAGCAGTAGTCACAACGCAGACTTTATTTAAATAAGTTGGTAACTACTTGCCAGCTGCCAATGGATTTCAATTTTTTCTCTGATAGGCTACGTTTTGCTTTAGGGCAACCTGGTGTGATCAATTGTTACTAAGTTCACACCTTTTGTAGGATGTAAATATATCTAATGTCTTGCAATCATTTATACTTCTCGGGAAATCGTAAAGTCGAGGACAACTCAAATTAATATTACTTAAAATGTTTACGTCAATTAACCCTTTTATCCTGGTTTTATTTATACAATTATTTTAATTTTTGAACATAAATTTCCTTTTTTAATTTATTTTATTTATTATAATAAAAACAATTATATGTATATACAATTTTCAACGATTATACAAAGTGATACTTAGGTCAGGGTCTTCATAATTTCCACTCCACTAGTTCATTTTCAGTGAAATACACTGCATGCAACTGTTTCGCTGACGTGACGGAAGCTAAGTTTATTTACTAATTAACAAAACAAATAATATTATATCGGCAAACAATCGATATTTCAAAATACAAATCGACATAAATTATATTTTTGATAATAGGTCGAATAAGATCGTTGAAACATCCGTTTCAAAATGGCGGCTGTTCAACATCGCAAATGAAAATCTTCTACGTAACCCATTAGCGCTAATTTTTTCAAATAGAAATTCGTTAAAATCGTTGTGGAAACTAATTATATTCGTCTGTATGCATTAATTACTGTCAGCTCTGTACACGATTCTCTAGTTGGTTTATGTTTCAGGAAAAACCTTGCATGCTGATCTTTTACAGCAGAGATAACCTAAGCATCAATTGTCACGAGGGTGCGCCAGGTGTGTAGCCTGAACTATAATCAAAAGTTGTAGAAATATTCGAAGTAAAAAGTCAAGTTTTTTTAAAATTTGACATAACATGAACATTTATGTTAAAAATAAATAAACTCAGCTATTGGTATTGTTATGGTTTTCTTCCCCTGTAAGGGGTAAAGGGGTAAAATAGTTCTGATTCGTCTTTGTACGATGGGAAATGAGATGTGATTACCAGCGAAACCTGGTAGACAGTGTTGGAAACACATCGGTTGAAATCTCTCAAGTGCTAATCCTATTTTATTTGACAGACATTTACAAATTATTAAATTTGTTAATTCCTCTAATTATAATATCTGTTTACAAGGCTGACAGTGACATTGAAGGGACATCGTTTTGCTGATTCGCGAGGGGTGACGGAAAATGCGGCAAAGCTTTTGAACGAAATTTCAAAAAAATGCCTTTCAGGATTGTTCCCTACAACTGTATGAACGGTGGAAAAAGTATGTGTATGCAGAAAGGAATATTTTTAAAACAAAATAAGGTTAAAATATTACAAGTACTTTTGATAAATTTTCATTGACAAATTCTGGAAACGTTTTGACTCTACCTCGTACACAAAACCTACCGTATTTACTTTTTGAACTTAACTAGACATAGATTTTGTTTTTATGCAAAACAAAAACCGTATTACTATTTCTGTAATATTTATAAAAATTAAAAAATAGAACTGTGCGATCTACTTTCAGCCATCACTAGATCTGCACTTACAAAAAAATATATTTTAGCTAACTTTTGAAATTATATTTTTTTGTATTTTTTAATTCTCTACCATTTATCACTTAACGAAATGAACAAGTCAACTGTTAAAAATACGTCAACAAAAAATATACATAAATATACCAGATTGGCAATTATATTCAATATTAAAAAAGAAATATAAATAAATGATATAAAATTTTCAAAATATTAGGTTATAAAATTAAAGGTATATAACAAAATAATTGATGTATTTTTCTTAATTCTATAAAAGTGAAAACTAAAAATTATTTTATATTTACTTTTTACTTTAATATGATTTGTGTATTTTAATCTTACATTTTTTTAGACAAGTGGTTCCGATATGAAGGTTATACTGAAAAGCTAAAAAAGAAAAATAACACTGGGAATAATTTAAGAGAAACAATACAGAAAAGAAGGAAACGTCATTTAAATTTATTCAAAAGTAGTGAAAAATTAATTAATAAAAATAAAAGATCAGTTAATCAAAAAGTACATTCATTTTCATAATACCAATGGAATTGACTGAATTGAAACGAAAACGAACGAATTGTAAAGATAAACAGCAAAACACTTTAAGAGACAAACTAAATGAACTTTATATTGAAACAAATAAAGAACTGTTACACGAATATGAGCCAAAAAATAGAATGGCAAAAATTGTCAGAGAAATGATAAATAAAGAAAGCCTGCAAAGTGAAAAAGTAAAATTAAAAGAAAACGGTAAACAATATCAAGTAGATAACACAGAAGAAGAATACAACATAGATAAAGAGTGGCAAACAAAAAACGCAATATTACATAAAAGTGCTAATAAAGAGAAACAGTTATTAAATTCTATACCATATAACAAAAACTATAAATGTACAAACGATAATTGTACTCTAATACATGAAGATATTCCTGAGAAAACTGAAAAGGAAGAAAAGCCAAATGTAAACATAGTTCTTAGAGGCAATAAGGAATATGCAAATAATCCAGACGAGAGTACCCTTGAAAACTTACATCATAAAGTGAGGCATCAATTACGCGGGAGTATAAAGCATGGCGTGAAAATAGTAGAACAATCAAAAGACTTTGAAGATAATGAAGATGAAGTGAGT
This sequence comes from Callitettix versicolor, assembly GCA_022606455.1. Classification (NCBI taxonomy): domain Eukaryota; kingdom Metazoa; phylum Arthropoda; class Insecta; order Hemiptera; family Cercopidae; genus Callitettix; species Callitettix versicolor. The sequence goes on along the minus strand of CM040190.1, from coordinate 52,148,713 downwards.
ACATTTTTTAACAGTGATAATTATAATGAATACAGTGATTATGAAGGTATAAAGAATACTTTTCTTAATAGTGATGATAATCCTAATCGTTTAAACTCTAAATATGTTGAATTAACGGAGCCCAATTCAGACAGTATTCCACTAAGTGATTTACAAAATAATAATAGAAAAATACAAAATGTTTTAAGTCTTAGGCAAACCAATACTTTTTATTATGATGAAGGTTTAAAGAATATATTCTTTGATTACTATGATGCTCTTTCTCATTTAAATTCAGAATCTGTTAATTTGACCGAGTCAAGTTCTGATAGTATTCCACCAGCTGATATACAAAGTAACAATAAGAAATTACAAAATGGTTTAAGTTTTAAACTAACCAATATGTCTTACGATGCTGAAGATTTGAAGAATGCCCTTTCTTCTCTAAACTCGGAATTTGTTAATTTGACCGAGTCAAGTACAAACAATATTCTACCAGCTGATCTACAAAGTAACAATACAAAATTACAAAATGATTCAAGTCCTAAACAGTTAAATACTTATTATAATTTTGAAGATTCGAAAAATGTATTCCGTAATAGTAATAACAATAATTCTCTTCTTCTTTTAAATTACGAATCTGTTAATATGATAAAGGCAAGTTCAGACATCATTCAACCAGCTTATCTTCAAAATAATAATACAAAAATACTAAATATTTTAAACCTTAAACAACGAAATACGTCTTATTCGGACTTAACAATGGATGCTGCTTTACTTTCCGATGCAGAACAGACTGATAATATCAACAATCCTGACGAAGTTTCAAAAAGTATTTTTTTTGACGAGTCTCAAAAGAAAGGTACATTAGATAAAATGACAAATCCTGAACAAAACGTATCCTCAAAGATGAAACCCAAATTAAAGCCTATTATTAATAACAGTCACGATCAACAAAATTTTAAAATTCAGAACACGAGTCCCTCTAAACTACCAAATATCAACATCTTTAAAACCACTAATTTTCAGACTGCCAATGTCCCTAAATTACGAAATATCAACGTCCCTAAAACCACTAATTTTCAGACTACCAATGCCAATAAAATACAAAATATCAACATTCTTAAAACCACTAATTTTCAGACTACCAGTGTTCCTAAACTACGAAATATCAACGTCCCTAAAACCACTAATTTTCAGACTGCCAATGCCCATAAACTACGAAATATCAACGTCCCTAAAACCACTAATTTTCAGACTACCAGTGTTCCTAAACTACGAAATATCAACGTCCCTAAAACCACTAATTTTCAGACTACCAGTGTTCCTAAACTACGAAATATCAACGTCCCTAAAACCACTAATTTTCAGACTGCCAATGCCCCTAAACTACGAAATATCAACGTCCCTAAAACCACTAATTTTCAGACTACCAGTGTTCCTAAACTACGAAATATCAACGTCCCTAAAACCACTAATTTTCAGACTACCAGTGTTCCTAAACTACGAAATATCAACGTCCCTAAAACCACCAATTTTCAGACTGCCAATGCCCCTAAACTACGAAATATCAACGTCCCTAAAACCACTAATTTTCAGACTGCCAATGACCCTAAACTAAAAAATACCAACGTTTCTAAAACCACTAATTTTCATACTACCAATGCTCCTAAAGTACAAAATATCAATTTCTCTAAAACCTTTAAATTCCAAACTACCAGTTCTCCTAAGCTACAAAATATCAATGTCTCTAAACCTCATAAATCTCACACTACCAGTGCTTCAAAGTTACACAACTTGAATATCCAGGTTCCTGACCTGCATGATATACTTAAAGCAGAACTTCAGAAATTCCACTTTCACGAATTTCAGGATGATAATGTCCATGAAATCCGTGATGAATTCAAACTACAAAATATAAATTTTCACAAATTTAAGATTATTCTTAACATTAAATTTCAGAATATGTTTAATGAACTCCAGAATCTCCAATAGCCTGTGCTGTAGTACTAATGTTTAATAGTACTCAAAATATCGAAAATCTAAAATTCTGGACGGTTATGCAAATTCATTTCTGATTTCAAGAATATCTCTAAGTAAATAAAATATCTCTACGAACTAACATTTATCTAAGATTGGACTGGATCTTCACGAACGTAAACAACTCTCAAAGTCTAATTCAGACTTCTGAAAACAAAACAGTTTATGGTAAAAATTTGACGAATATCAAAGTGTTTCAAAATCGTCTCTAACGATTTCGTTAAAATTTTGTCCAAAATTACTGAATTTTTCACAACGGTAAATAAGTAATCATACCCCAAAAAAATTTGGTCTTATTTTAAAGATTCATAATTCAAGAAATTGAAGCAAATTTGAAATAAAAAAAATCACTGTTTGAGACTAAATAAACAAATATTTTAAAAAATTCTGACTGTTGTTTGGTTTTTCCCATTTTATTCTGGAACAAAAAATACCTTTTATTTTAAATTTAGTACACTAGAGTTACAATTATCCATTATATGATAAAAATTCGAGCAAAGTCTGAAGATCCAATTTTTGTGAAATGTAATTTTTTCACCATTTCATTTATAAAATAAACATTAATATTTTGTGTAAAACTGTATATTTATTGTTCCCTTTGAATAACTTAATTTACAAAATTCATTTCTAAAGTATTTGTTTATGTGAATGTGTTTAAGAGGTAATGCTTTGTAAGCATTTCAAGATACCAGTTCTAAAGCTCACCATAATGGCCACTCCAATAGCTCATCCAGTTTTTTTAAAAAACATTATCTAAAAACAAACGTTGAAAACTGTCGTAGAGGGAGCGTGAATTGCCAGCTTAACGGGAATTAAATCTGTCACTTTGAAAATCATCACGGCCAACAAAATCTCACGTCAGATCTTCCAGCTGCGTGTCTTCATTTAATAAAGTCTGCAACGAAACCGTCGCAGGACGTATTGAAAGAGACATAAATCTTATCGACAATGACGTCACAGCGGGGAACGGTTCCCGCCGTTTCCTGTACAATTGGCACATTGAGGTTATGTGTGACAGTTCAGTTTTGTTGTACATTGCGGGGAATGAAATATTATTTTACAGAAAATATTATTAGGAGAAAATACAGAAGATTAAACTGTCGCCAGATGACGTGTGTCAGCTGTCATTAGGTTTTGAATTTAGTAATTAATTAACAACGATTACCATTTACAACGCAATCCTAATATTGTTATTTAAGAAACGCTTTCCGTCTGCCATTTCGAGACATTAAGACATTAAATATGTACGAGTACCTTCCAAAACAAACTAAGGGTTCTCAGGCGTTAATAAGGGTAGATGTGACCAACAAATAAAGTTACGATTACCACACATTTCATAGGTCACTTCGAACATTGTTTATAACACTCTTGAACGTATTGCTGTACATTGTTAGTTTCTTTTTCCCATTAACTGAGAAAGATCGCGCAGGTCCACTAATTACAATTAATAAAATATTAGCCACGCATACATACTAAGTTATTTTTCATGGAATGAAATTACAGTTTATCTAATCTAATCTAATTCATATTATATTTCTGAAAGTTTGTGTGTTTGTTTGTTTGTTATTCAATCACGCTTTAACCACTGGACCAATTGAGATGAAATTTGGTACGTATATGGTTTAAGTGTCAGAGATACATATAGGCCTGCTCCCGTTTTACAAAACGTCATTATACTACTTACCCAGCCCAAAATAATTATAAGTTTTTAGTTTTGTAACATCTGTTAACTATAGTTAGGTTTAATTACTGTTTACTGAACATGAGATTTAGGCAACTGAGATGGACATAGATCTAATCCCATATTACAAATTTAATCTATGTTTTATTTATTGCTTATGTTTTTACATTTTCATTTATTGCAAAGATTTTCAATGTTTTTAATGTTATATTTTCATCTAATAATCACAATCTGGTAATTTTCATTTAAGACTCTATTCAATGTTTGTAAAAAAGCAGAGTGCAGAAAATAAAAGTGACCAACATAACCTCATATAGATCAGTAAAACAATAAAAATACAGATAAGTATAAAAATACTTCTAACACGGGTTTGGGTGATAGGAAACCCATTTTTAAAAAGAATAGTGCATAACCTAAGTGACACGGTTGTTAGGCCTAACACGGTGATGCGTGAAAAACCTTTATATTTTTTTAAAGATTATTTGGCTACATATCCTAACTGTCACGGTTGTTAGGCCAAACACGGTGATGCGTAAAAAAATCTTTATATTTTTTAAAGAATACTGCATATCCTAACTGACACGGTTGTTAGGCCTATCACGGTGATGTGTGAAGAAACCTTTAAATTTTTAAAAAGAATACTAAGTATATTAACTAACACGGTTATTAGGCCTAACACGGTGTAAAAAACTTTTATTTTTTTTAAAGAATACCACATATCAACTGATATGATTGTTGGGCCTATGATTGTGATCCTGAAAAAACCTTTCTTTTTTAAAGAGTATCCAAACCTTAACTGACACGTTTGTCAGGCCTAACATAGTGATGCGTGATAAATCTTTATATTTTTTTAAAGAATACTCCATAAGCCAAATGTTACTAACATAAGCCACTATGTTAGTTATAACACAGTTGTTAGGCCTAACACGGTGATGCATTAAAAGAACCTTTATTTATTTTTTTCAAAAGAGTACTCCATAACCTAACTGACACGGTTGTTGGGCCTAATACTGTTATGCATGGAAAAAACTTTATATTTTTTTTAAAGAGTACTCCATAACTTAACTAACACGGTGATGCGTGAAAAAACCTTTATATTTTTTTAAAGAGTACTACATATCCTGACACGGTTGTTGGACCTATCACGGTGATGCGTCAAAAAACCTTTATATATTTTTTTAAAATACTAGGCTACATATCCTGACACGGTTGTTAGGCCTAACATAGTGATGCGTGAAAAATCTATATATTTTTCTACTGAATACTCCATTAGCAAACTAATATGGTTGTTAGGCCTAACACGGTGAAGGATTAAAAAAACCTTTATTTATTTTTTTAAAAAGAGTACTCCAAACCTAACTGACACGGTTGTTGGGTTAAACGGTGATGCAGGAAAAAAACCTTAATTTTTTTTTAAAGAGTACTCCAAAACTTAACTAACAGGTTGTTGGTCCTCACACGGTAATGCATGATCTTTAATGTATATTATGATTGCGGGCAGCCGTGTCGGGTAACAGCTAATCATATTATATTGCTGAAAGTTTGTTTTTGTTTATTTGTTTGTTATTCAAATACACTTTAACTACTGGACCAAATGAGATTACATTTGGTGTGAACACGTTTTAGGTATCTGAGATAAACACAATACTATTCCAGTTTAATTGTATAATAACGACTTTTTAATAATACTATATTTTATTAAAATATGACATGACCCTGTTTTAGCGTATCGAGTAGCAAAAATTTATATGTCTTTGCCGAAAACCATAAATCATATAATATTGTATATAGCAATATATTAAAATGAACAGACCTATTCTGATTTTGAAAATTGACTATAAATTTTATTGCTTACATTATAATTGCAGGCAAAGCCGCAACGGGTAACAGCTAGTCACTAATAAAGATTACTTAAAATATTGTTGTACTATAAATTGTAAGTTGTATGTGAAGAAACCCTAAATACCCACGAAATTCTTCCATTTTACACGACAAAAATCATACAACGATATTTCCGGTTGGTACGTAGAACCGTTTGGCTTCTAGAACTTTTGGAAATAACGTTTTCTCGAAAATCAATCAGGAATTTTGAAAACAAGCCATTTCGTATTAACAAACAAAATAAATATACCCTAGAATATAGTATTGTATTTAAAAGGTTTGAGCGGTTCCATTGAAACCTGTCGAGTCAATTCGTAGTGGACAACTGACAGAAGGAGTTGGCTATCTTAATGCATAGAAAGAAAAAATTAAACTACGAATTGTACAGACAACCCGTTCGTCTTCTGGAGCTCGTAAAAATACTCCTTTTCGAAACAAGTAAAGCATTTTGAATGACCGCCATTTTGTTTTTAATATTAATAGCAGTTTAATGTAGCAGTTTAAACCTGCTAACAATTAAATAAATATGCAAACAATGAATATAAATATTTTCTTTAAATCTGTTAAGCCATGTCCCAGAGATTCTGAGCGCCGGCAATTTCGCTTCACATAGATGTAGAACAGTTTGACATTGCTGCAAATTACAACGAAAAAATGTTTCGTTGAAAAGCGTTAAATGATAATCAGACAAATAGTACAAAAAAGGAGATTTTCATGATATAGAAAAATGAAATTTTAAAACACTTGAACTTAAAAGGCGGTTTTTTAAAATCCCAGCCTTGTTAGTTACCTACAAAATAAGAGGGCCACTATGCAAAATTTCAATTCTTAGGCATTATCGTTTTTGAGGTACTGCGATTAATGAGTGAATCATATTTTCAAAAAGTATAAGATATGCTTTTCTTATGAACATCAAGAGGCTCTGTTTTTAGTTTATTTTTCTTAGTTAACAAATTTATCCAAACTGTTAATAAAATCAATTTTCGTTTCCAAATTTTAAACGAATATAAAGTGATTTTTACAACAAATATAAGACTTAACGATTCCTCAATACGTGTCACGATCGGTGCACATTTCATCGTTCCGGGTATGAGTTACACCATAATTGCCGCTCTAATAGTCATTTTCCATTGAAAAATCGCTAGTAAATCGGCAAAATTTAAAAATCGTATAATTGCGCCATTAATTAAATATCACTTCTTCAAACAGAGTCTTAAATACACTGTTTTGAGTGCTGATTTTTTTTAGCTTGAATGCAGCAAAAAGTAACCATTTACAAAGTCATTTCTTAAAAAAAATCAATATTTTTTTAACTAGTAGTTACAATTAAACTTTCTAAATTAACTAAGAAACACAAAAATTTTATGTTAAACCATTGTACAAAAGTATGAAGGATAATGTTCAGTTATGGTGTTTCCTTTAGAATTTCCTCCTAAGTTCAGGAGAGGCTTAATGTACTCTCTAAGCCATATAATTTTATGAAAAAGTAAAACTTAATAACCCTCTTTGAACGGACAAGTTACTAAAAGAAAGTTTCTTTTCAATCCTGTATTTGGTCCAAGCACACATAAAATAAAAGTTCAGCTATTTCAGCCGCTTGGGGCACGAAAGAATCTACAGTCGTTTCAAAAACGTAGCGAATATTTAGATCCGATTGGGAAGATTCGATTTCCGCTTGGTTGCTTCCGTTACACCGGAAGTGACGTGGCAAACTGAATTTCATCAGTTGTAGAATCAGGTTTTTTTTACTCAGTGTATAAGCGTGTTTCTAAAACGTACTGTATACAAGCCATAACGTACTGTATAAGCCCTATAATTTTGTGAACAAAGAAAAAGTAAAATTTAATAACCTTTTTGAACTGACAAATTACTAAAGAAAAGATTTTTTTCAATCCTGTATTTGGTCCAAGTAAATATGAAATAAAAGTACAGATATTGCTACCGCTTGGGGCGCCAAAGAATCTACAGTCGTTTCAAAAACGTAGCGAATATTTAGATCCGATTGGGAAGATTCGATTTCCGCTTGGTTGCTTCCGTTACACCGGAAGTGACGTGGCAAACTCAATTTCATCAGTTGTAGATCCGATGTTTTACTCAGTGTAAAAGCGTGTTTCTACACGAAGGAAAGTAATTTAGCTGTCAACCTTAAGGAACACCTTTCCAGTAATCATCATATTGTACCGGTTTTACTTGCTAAGTGAATTGGTTTCACTAGTCGTATGTCAGTGTATTTTACAATTTTCTGTTTCGCCTGTAAGCCGTTAAAATTCTGGCTTGGTGCAAACAAATAAATATTCCGTTTCTTTGGTCTCTTGATGCGTGGGCTTATTCGAATTACTACCTTAGCGTATAAACGTTGAAGTATTGTAATCGTCAAAAGTATAGCCATAATCTCAGTTTTCAGATTTCAATGAATACAAATTTCTGTTATTGAACCAAATAGAAAAATCATGTATCATGTTTTCTCTTTTTTTAATTTTAATTACGATTATTTGTTCGAACACACGACAAATTAACATAGCTAGTTTTTTAACAACATAAGCTACATATTATCAGCTGTTCAATGAAATCAGCTGACCTTTACGAATTAATAAAAAACAACTGATAGTTTTCATTTTGAGTAGCAATAATACACGTTTTACATTATTTGGCATTGTACTAATTAATAAAATGCATTCATTAAAATAACCTGAAATGTTACATATCTTTTAAACAAAATTATAATCGCCTTTAATACCTTCTACGCCTTAAGTAACTAACATACTATTTTAACATATACTCATTAAGTGTAGAAAAGGCGGACTGGGGTCAAATTTTTAACCGGGAACCTAGGACCAGAAGCCTCATAGAAATCGGCGCCAAACCATTCCCTGATACAATTTTTTGAAACGTACGAGTATTGTATCAGGATTTGACCGCGGAAAAGTATTGTTGGCCTATACTTTTGATCGAAGGTTGTATACGCTTAGAACCTCAAGCCTGTAACCAACCTACCATATAACGTTTTGATAGGGGAAAAGAGAGGTCTCTCACCAATGAACATCAAGCCTGTAACCAACCTACCCTATAACGTTTTGATCGGGGAAAAAGAGGTCTCTCACCTATGAACTTCAAGCCTGTAATTAACCTACCCTATTACGTTTTGATCAGGGAAAAGAGAGGTCTTTCACCTATGAACCTCAAGCCTGTAACCAACCTACCCTATAACGTTTTGATCGGGGAAAAGAGAGGTCTCTCACCTATGAACTTAAAGCCTGTAACCAACCTACCCTATAACGTTTTGATCGGGGAAAAAGAGGTCTCTCACCTATGAACTTAAAGCCTGTAACCAACCTACCCTATAACATTTTGATCGGGGAAAAAGAGGTCTCTCACCTATGAACTTCAAGCCTGTAATTAACCTACCCTATTACGTTTTGATCAGGAAAAAGAGAGGTCTTTCACCTATGAACCTCAAGCCTGTAACCAACCTACCCTATAACGTTTTGATCGGGGAAAAGAGAGGTCTCTCACCTATGAACTTAAAGCCTGTAACCAACCTACCCTATAACGTTTTGATCGGGGAAAAAGAGGTCTCTCACCTATGAACTTCAAGCCTGTAATTAACCTACCCTATTACGTTTTGATCAGGGAAAAGAGAGGTATTTCACCTATGAACCTCAAGCCTGTAACCAACCTACCCTACAACGTTTTGATCTGGGAAAAGAGAGTTCTCTCACCTATGAACTTCAAGCCTGTAACCGAACTATCCTATAACTTTGTGATCGAAAAAAGCTATATCCTCTCAAAACCTGAAGCCCTTAACCAAACTACCCTATACTTTTGAGATAGGAAAAAGAGAGCTAACAACCCTATTGTACACAGCCTAATTGATACCTAGAACTTATGTACTTAACGAGTATATGCCAAAATAGTAATTTAGGTACCTGGGGCATACAAGGCTTAAAGAAACCGAGGGCTAGCGTGCATAGGATCATTTTTACGTTTACGGGTCTAAGCTATGGAGATAAAGCTTGCAAAAAGCATGCTTTTTATCACCAGTCAACCGGCGCTTTTCATTAAAATTTTGGCGGCGGCACACCGGGAATCCTCCCGGTAGCTTGTATGGCCAGTTTGAGCGTCTGTTATGATAACATATTTAACGTTTTCATTTAATATTTAATTTTCTCTAGTGGAATGATATTATTATTTTCAGTGATAATTATAATTATCATAGTAATTAATAAACATGTTTACAGTGTTATTCTAAAACAATAACAACTAGACGGCTGGAAACATTGTACATTGTATTCTGTTTCCTGTATTTAGAAACAGTTTTATATCACAGGCACATTTCGCGACATGAGACAATGTATGGAACAGACCCAATTTAATTAAACTATTTCATACCTGACACTGTTTCAAGAAAAGAGTTCTTGGCACATCTCTAGGTTTGAGCTACAACAAAGTGTAGTATTACATTGTTAGGGGTGACAGACATGCGCAGAATCTATTTTATGAATCAATGTGCTCTGTTTCATTTGTGGAGGGGTAAAAAAAGAAACTCCCTACTATATCTCGGTTGATTTTCAGTAGTTTTCCATGCCTACTCTTTCGGAAATCAAGATGTCTGTATACAGCATGTGTGTTCATGGTTGTCATTCCTTTTTAGGATTTTCATAAATTTAACCCTTCAGACCACCCTAATTGACCGGGCTGAGCGAGGTATCTCAACTCGATCGTTAGCAATTGATAGTGATTGTTTGTTACGCATTGATCGATTGTTTTTCAGTTTTATAAGAAGGTACCGCGTATAAAGTACGGACAACTTATTACTAGATTTTTCCCCGTTCACTTTTCTTTCAAGATGGCGGCTTCTGATTTAAAGTGGACGAATATAAATACATTGACCGATTATTTTAAAAGTTGGTATAAAAAACTTAAGTTGATACAATGTTTCCCATATTAACTTCCGTTTCAAAATGCCGAGCACTTATTTAACGTTGAGAGTTCACCTGATAGTTTTCAGTTCTTACTATTAGTTCACACGCTCGCTATATATTTATTTGTATATATTGTTAACATTTTCAATCGTTAATAAAATACTTTCTATTCATCCCATTAAGCTCAAATACATTTTTTTAAACTTGTAGTGGAGTGGATAACATTTGATGTTAATACAGTTTTTTGAAAATTGTTAATATCACATATTTCTACAGACTATGTGATAGGATTTGACTTAAATAACACTTATGTTCTATCCTATGTTGGTTTTAGGAATCACAGCACGCTGATTTGATGGAAGCGCATGACCTAACAAAAAATTGTCTTAAACAATTCTTTATATATTACTTTGTTTTATCTAATACTGGCTTAACCCATCATGGATAAAGGGCACACAATTTCCAATAAAGTTGGTACAGTAACATTTCCCCTAAATATTACGGTTACCTGTTAAATGGGTCGAAAAAGTTACGAGCGCGTCACAGCGCTGTCGTGGAGCGCTCTGTGTGTCTTGTTATCTTCGAACTCCTAATTTTATTGTCTTGTCCCATATTTCCGTATCATATGATCGTGAAAAAGACCATAGTAGATTTTTTCTTCATATAATGTATCCGTACAACCTTCTGAATAAAAAAACAAGTTACAGTATCACACAAACCGATTCATCCCCAAAATGTATTTCAATTTTAACAGGTCTAAAAACCACCATACCAGTCAAACTTTCTACCAAACACAAACCTTTTTTCAATCCAGCACGTAAGAAATAACCAACGGCCTGTAAGAAACAGTGCTTACGTCACTGTTGGACAAATGGGGCACTAAATGGTTGCCGTTAGCTTTGCCCCGCTTAAATGTCAGTCATTTAACATCCTGTTTTGTACAGATCCTTTGTACTGTAAACATACAAAAACACTTTACCAAGAAAAGTGTAAAGTAGTGCAAAATACTAGAACATTGCGAAGTATTAACTGTAATTATTTAAATACATAAAGGTAATCTTAGCGTGATGTATCTAAAAATTAATTGATCACATTTTGGTAATATATAAATAGAAAAAACTATGATAATAAATAGTGAATTTTAAATAAAAAAGTTTTTTGTTTCGATGATAAAATCGAAATAAATAAACCTTTACCATTGTAGGGTTGGGTTTGTATTTTTCTGTTTAATCTCCAAAGTCTTGTTATTAGAAATTTAGAGCCAACATGTCCAGGTGGTTAGATAGATAGATATCTTACAGGTCTGACGTCATTGATAAGCATCTTGAGTTCTAGTTCTGTAGACAGGTTCCGTCAATACGTTTGAGCATTCCACTTTTTCAGCTTGAGGTCCTCAGATTCCTGTGGACCAAACAGGCCTTCCTTCTTGAAGCCTCCTGCTGGCAAGAGCCTCAAATCGTAGATTAAGTAACCGAGGTGTTTAAAACAACGGTCAATCTTCGTCCCTAAAATTGCGCATCTCAAGGTCATATATTCGAGACTGAAATTACTGCCGCTTTGTTTTCTTTTCAACGCAGATCCAGTTTGTTTAACAGTTTACTGGCGTAATGGAGGTTAAGCGAAAAAATCGAATGCGAAGCGAGTCGAGTCCTAGTATTTGGTCAGCAAAAATCTTACTAACGAGTTCGAGAAATTGGGCCGATATTTCGAGAAACAGAACTTTCAGGGATATAATTGAATGTAGGAAGTATTTTTTTAAGTTAACTCCAACTTTTGAAAGTCCCCTACTACATTTCAAAATAAAAAAAAACTTCACCAAAAAATGTTTTTATAAAAGTAATTTGCCTATTAATTATTGTATATGCTCCTTAAGACAGTGTAAGGCGCGTGTGGGTAAATCAATGTACTCGTATTTCCAAAAATATTAACTTTCCTTTATGTATGGAATTTTGTCTAGTGTAATAACCGGTAATTATAGTACGATACTGAATGTAATAAGATAATTATTTCTTCATTTACAATTCTCTTTTCAAAATACACTATTATGATAGTTATTACTCAAAACGATGTTTTATGATTGACTAGTACAACTTCGGTCACAACAAGGTCGCGCGCCTAGCTGAGCGTCGTCAACTGTATGCAACTGAAAAATTCAGTTTTACAAATATTTTATTATTTTTTTATTTTGGTACAAAATATACGCGTGTTACACATTACGCCCTTGACTCGACCTTGAAACGTTCTAGTTCATATAATTTACTTCCGGTATGTAGCAGAAAATATAATTTGAAATACGATTCGAGATAAATCCTGCACTTAAAGCTGTCACGTGGTCTCTGGGGAAAACGAGTAAAGGATTATTGGTGAAATACATCTGCAAGGCGGAGGTAACTGAGTTATTTTTGTCAGTTACTCAATGTCTTTTAATGCGCTTATACACTTCTGTTAAGATCAATAAACTTCAATTCCCTTCTGTTTTAATTATCTCCGTTTTTTCCGGAATTATTGACAAGTCGGACGGGATAAATCGATTGTAAGCCTTTCCTTTGTCATGTAGAGATTTAGAAAAGTATAACGACCGAAATAAAAGGTGAAAAACTGGACGAAACCTTGTTCGCGTTTTATTTATTTCGCACGATTTTAAGTTCGGTACGTACCGTCAGAAATCAATAAAAGTGTTATATTTCCTCAAAGTTCGGTTCATGAGACTATTTTCAAATTTTTTTCATTTATAAAGAACCAAGTTTACCACAATTTAAATAAAGTCTAAAAGAAATATGATTATTTAATTTCCTACTCTGACTTCATGTGAAAATCATTATGCATGTGATAGTAATAGTTTGCAATTCATTTCTTTTATTTTTAAGTTAAGAGGAGAGTTGATAAATGTAAATTTTAGAGTATAAAGGACTAAGGAGGCATATATACAATGCGCAATAGTTAAAAATAAATAATACTTATCACTATTTGGCTGTTTGTCCGGCATTACAGGAGTTTAGAGTAAAATGGTTTGGTTTTGAAATATTAAGTAAGAAAGAGTGCAACAAGTATTTAAATGGGAAGAATTGGTCAGAATTGTTTGGTTATCATAAGGCAGCCTGTAAATATAGAAAATGTTTGGTTGATCTATATAATTATTAATGGATAAATTATCGTATTGATTAGAAGTTTTAAATGGTTAATGTTAATTGTATTTTGAGAATATTAAAGTAGGAAACATCCTACAGATGGATAGCATCCATGTATCTGAGTTTTTTTGTATATAATTAACAAATGTATTTATGGATGTTTAGTAAATAAACTCATATAAATAATAAATAAAATACTGACTTCATGTATTTTCAAACTATTATGAAATTTAAAGACAATCTGATTTTGGTAAGTTTATGCGATATGTTTTCGACAATTATAATCTCGTACACCAAACAAAGCAGTTCTTAAAATCTAAACTGTTAATGTCCACGATAATTTTTTTATAAAATTAAAATTTTACTATACTGTTCTTTGTCCTTTTTATCAAATATTCTGAAAAAATAACTCGACATTAAAAACAGAAAGCTAAAGATTACTCGGTAAGTTGACATCGACAAAGATTTTTGAATATATATATCACAAAATATTCCATTATGTACCCCAGGTTAAGGTTATTTCCACTTAGCGGTTCACGCATTGTAATACTTGTTCGACAATTCCGAGATACTAGATTTGAACACACACACACACACACACACACACACACACACACACACACACACACACACACACACACACACACACACACACACACACACACACACACTCACACACACGCACGCACACACATTAACACATACACAAATACACATACATACACACATTCGTAAAAAAATAAAAAAACATTCGGATAAAATTTTGAAAAAACGTTCGAAAAAACATTAAAAAAATGCAGAAAAACATTCGAAAATAAAATTAAAAAAAAATCTAGATCTAATCTCCCTTTTTCTATTTACTCTTAGACAAGATTTTTCACCCCAAATCAAGGTGGAACAGTCTATTGCGCAAACGTGCGTGGCTAAGTAAAAGTCTACCAGGCAACCTCCAGTTTTAACCTAACCTTACCAATGAATGCAAGGCTCTGAACGGATATTTTATTTCTCTAAATACATGTGCAATTTTATTGGCTGAAAACAATTCGCTAAACCCCGCAGGATTAAACAATTCAAACCCTTAAGAAATTAAAATATGCGTGGAAGCGGAGAAAACTGGGGTTGTTCGGACCCCATGGAATGCACAAGCAGTAAATGGCAGACTATGGGATGCTAGGCAGACCTACCCCATCAGCAACGGAAAAAGTGAGAATGACGTCAAACATTCCATATTATTAAAAGTCAGTTTACAAACTTACAAGAAAGGATTTTTTGCGCTTAACGTTCATAGTTTGTCAGTTAGGCTAATGAGCGACCAGCTTTAACTGTAAGGGTAAAGCAACGGGAGTGTCTGAGGTTCGAACTAAGAACCTTAAAGCGCGCCGTTCGGAGACTGATTAGTCCTTTAGCCGTATTAACCACCGAGCTTTAGAAGAAAGGAACAACTTCTCAGGATCAAACTTGACGACTCTTACAGGGCTGAGATAATAAAATGGACGGGTATCGTATCCCACGCTTAGAGGACTGTCATCCAGGAATAGTTTATCACGAAGAAATCGTTCATAGGCAATACGGGACGGATAAGAAAACAGCAAATACAAACAGGAGGCGAAGAGCACTGGTTTTCAGTACTCTCTGACTCTTCAGCGTTAGTTGGTGGACTGGTGAACTCATTGAAAACATCTACTGAATTGACAAGAAACTTAGTTGACCAATAGATCTTTTAATTGCGGCAACCAAACCATACGACATCTAAGAATCAATCAATAAGTCAAAGAATGTTTTAAAAAGTCAAAACGGAAATATATCAACGGAAACGTAATGCACACTTTAATCTTTGTTTTCCATCGCTAATGTTTCCTTCTGACAAATTACGCCATAAAAGTAAAAAGCCAATTTTGTTTAAATGTTACAGTTTCTGCAATTAATTCTTGCGAGTAACACAACGGCGGGGCGGAACAAAGACTTAAGTGCTCTTGTCAATGTAGAACTTTAAATTAGTTTTAAACTTTTCACAGAATTTCTTGAAACACTAATTATATTTCAATTAGAGCGAATTTCGTAGGCTAATTATCAAAGCGCGGTTCGCGAAGAACACTACTCCGTTACGTAACGCGTTGTTCGGTCGTAACGGAAGCTTTGCTCATTTTCACTACTTCCGGAATGTTGCTGTTAGAGATCTAAACAACCGCAAACATGCTTAAAATAGGCACGTAAGAATCTTGTACGGTTTATAAAAAAACTACTTGTTCGTTCGAAGAGTTTGCATATTGCGTGACTTTAAAATAAATATTCACTACGCTAGCAGCTGCAAATTTGATACTATTATGAGTGCTTAGACACATGAAGAGAGAAGACAGTCGCTGAACGTGACTAGAATTGTCAAAAATTAACAACCATTTTTTTAAATGTAACACTTTTTTGAAAAACTGATTTTAGCATTAATATCTACATAAAATAGCATTTCAAATTATAAAAATACTAAACTTATGCTTAGATATAATTGTCAGTGCTCTATTGTGCGGATTTGTGTTCGTACTATAACAGGATTTTACATGATATTTTTTTCATAAATTAGGGTGCAATACTTATTGTTTACTAATAGTAGAGTCTTTTATTTATTAACACTTACATCTGGCCTAAATTGTCTTACCAATTCTACTTTCAAAAATGATTTGTTAAACAATTAAGTCTTTAAATAATAATTTAAATATTACATTCAACAATGTTTTTTTTCAACAATCAGCTGTTTTGGTACACACACAATTATTTGTCACCTAAGCTTGCATTGTGCTGCACTCTCACGAGGACACTTTATACTGCTCTTTTTTTTTTTATTGTAAAGCTTTAAAATAGAAAAAATGAGGCATGAGAGTTCCCTGGTGTGCTGACAAATCTGTAGGTACCCCATATATTTAGTTTAAATAACGCAGACCTTTATTTTTGGAACAAAACCGATCTGTTGGATTAGTGTAATAATATGTGATGATTGTTGTTAAAAAGACGTCCCTGAACCTTTGTTTACAAAAACCTTTTTTTCTGTATTTTTATCTAACCACCTCTGCATTTAACAGAAATACGCTGTATAACATACATATTGCACCTTAAATTGTTTACAGTACATTATATTGTTTAATGTACCTTATACGTTGTTTTATCCGCGCCTTATACGTTGTTTTATCCGCGCCTTATACGTTGTTTTATCCGCGCCTTATACGTTGTTTTATCCGCGCCTTATACGTTGTTTTATCCGCGCCTTATACGTTGTTTTATCCGCGCCTTATACGTTGTTTTATCCGCGCCTTATACGTTGTTTTATCCGCGCCTTACGTATTACGTCGTGTTACGTTTACCGTATTTTGTGTTAACTCAGTGTATGTGTGTGTGTGTGTGTGTGTGTGTGTGTGTGTGTGTGTGTGTGTGTGTGTGTGTGTGTGTGTGTGTGTGTGTGTGTGTGTGTGTGTGTGTGTGTGTGTGTGTAAGCTAAATAACGCTTCTCTTTGGAACCGGAAATTACAGCGTCTTAACGGAAGGACGTCAAACAAACTTTGATTTGACGGAAATTACTTTACACTTTTCTGTCTTTAAAAAATATTTAAACTTGTTCAATTTTGGTACTGCTTAAGACTTGAAAGGTGTATGTGTGTGCGCGCGCACGCGGGCGCGTGTGTTGACACTCTACATTTTGTTAGTATGATTTGGTTACAAACTCAGCACGATAATTCTAATAATAGTTTTGATAAAGGTGGTTGGCTAGTAAAATTCCTTAGGCAAATAGCGAGTGATTGAAATTTTAAAGAAATAAAATAATTAATTTGATTTTACTACAGTAATCAGTGTTGAATGATGTGGCAAAATTAAATTATCTCTCACGTTCTAATTTCGGTCCGATCTTATCCAATCTTGGCACAAAAATACTTTCTGATATTAGCTTGAAGAAGTTCATCAACCAACAAAATTCGTTAAACAGTTTCAAAATGGTGGAAATTTAAAATCTTTAAAAATCATTACGTTTTTGAAAATATGTGTTTAACACCGTAATCAGCGTTAAAAACTGTATAAATATTTTTTTAATTTTAAAAATCCGTCAATTTAATTCAAAGGTCATGTTTCAGTGGAATATGAAGGATTAAAAGGTAATGTGCTAATGCTGTAGGTGATGGTGAAATCGATGTTTCAAAAAAAAGGGGAAGTTGAAAAATACGTTTTGAAATTCGCTTCCATCACAAAAACTTCGTGCCGCGATTATGTAAATATGTAAGATGCATAATTGCTTTTATTTTCGACTTACTTGTTGTCCTTAAATGTAAGAATTCCAATGTATAACTAGATAAATAGTGTAAAAGTATTACAAAAACTTTCCTACATTAAAGAAATAAGTTTTTTGTCTCTGATATTTTTGAAAATCTGATTTAATCAGTATTAAAAACTGCATTGTTTGCACAATCAAATTAATTTTAAAATCTTTCTTCAACGGTTGCAAGCTTATATTTTTTATATGAAAAATATTAAAGAAAAATACAATCGTTATTAGGAATCGGGCAAACGAAAATTTTCTGATCGGGGGAAAACAAAGTCGCAGCACTGAACTGTCTTGCGGACATAATGCAAGCGAATTTCCAAAAGTATTTTTTTTGTTATAACTAGGTTTTCATCGTCTTTAAAAGCATTACAATCTTAACTTTAAAATTGCACTGAAAGTAAGAAATGAACCCTGAACGCCGTCAAATTAAATTTCTTAATTTCGATCGATATTGAAAATTCCAAGCGCTGATTAACGCAGTACTTAACGGTAGTTACGATTGTGAAATCATATTTTCAAAAATATTTAAGAAAAAAATATTATGAATTTTTAAAGATTTAAAATGGCCGCCATTTTGAAACTATAAAACAATTTTTGCCGATTATCGAACTTGCTAAGCTATTGCCATAATCAATTTGTGTGTACAATTTTATTTAAATAAAATTACAAACATGAGAGTGCATTATATATAGCGTTCCTTACCGTTTAATGTAAGGGTAAAACGTTAAACAACGGAAGTAATTGCATCTCGACCTTACAAAATTGAATGGCGCAGTTCACACAAGCAACAGGCTGACCAGTGGTTTACTCAAATGAACCAACAAGCACTTCCAAAATTTAACGTATTCTCAAAATTAAATCTAGAGGTCGAATCGAAGCTCATTTGAGGGTGGTCTGAGACCTTACATGATGGAATTCCAATATCTAATTTCTCAGTGTAGATTCGCCAGTAAATAAAATTAAAAAAATATTTAGGTTATATTTAACATTTATGGTTCACATGTTCTATTCTTTAATATTGTACACGTTTGTTTCCATTTTTAAATTATAATTTAACATCACCTTATGGTGATGCGTAAAAGCTCATTAATTTAGTTGTACAAATTAGGTTAGTTTAGGGTTTAGTGAGCGCATATGTCAACATTTCGTTGGTATGTCGTAATTGCCTGAAACAACAAACAACCCCCTTCACTGAGGTAACCACTGTCCCCCTTTACTCGCTCGCATATGCTTCCCAGCGCTATGAATGTTGAGGGTGACAATATTCAACCCCTATAATGTTTTATGATTGTTCGAAATTTGTACAAATTGTGGAATGTATGCGAATCAGAATGTTACGCATTATACACAGTGATTTGTGACTTTTGACAATACTGTACTGGCTACTAAAAAGTTACAATTTATCTTACATTTTTAGAAATCAGATTTTAACAGTATCAGAGTTAAAACCTGCGTAAATTAGAATTTTTCTTTATTAAATTAATTTAGTATATAGAGACTTTAATGCTTATTACTATAGTAAAATCAGATTTTTAAAAATAGTAACAATCAAATGTTTTAAAGATTTAAAATTACCACAATTATTGAAAACTGTCGAAAGGAGTTTCGCTGAAAAACATACACTTCTAAAAACCATTGCCTATGCCAAGTTTGAACTAAATTGTCAGAAAGTGTTATATCAAATTTTCAAATCTCAGTGAATGTTTACATTCTTGTATTTTCAACGGAAATTGAAAAAATTGTTAAAATGCTAGTAGTATAAGTACATTTTAACGCTGATTTTCGAAAACTCTAATTTAAAAGGTTATGATTTATTTTAACATTTGAAGCTGTCATTTCGAAAGGATGTTTGATAGTTGAAGAATTATTTCTTAAAACAATCGATTTTTTGTACCAAGTTAAGAGTCAAATAGGAATAAAATTATAAACTTGAGTGTGATAACACAAACACTGATATGATCTACTAGTCATTTCTCGGGTTTTGGTCTTACCATGATGGCTGCTCAATACCGTAAGTTATTAGCAAGTAATCACAGTCTGTAACGTGATGGCATTGAATGTTCAAAGTGTAACACTATCACATCACAAATTTATTCGATATATGGAAGAACTATACTTTTGTCACGCCAAATTCCATCGTAAACTGTCAATCGGTTTATTTCTCGCGCGTGTGTTTGTTACGCAGTTTTAGTTAAACACATTGACAGATGGTTTTGTAATTTGGTACGCAACTAACGTATACAAAGCCCGAACGACATACGGGTAAGAGTTTTCCCCATTCTCTTACGTTTCAAGATGGCGGTCCCTCATTAAACGATGTACGCAGTTTTGGCCAAATAGTTTTGAAATTTAGTACGAAATCTTGTAAGTATGTGTAATATTTTTCCTTATTTACTTCCTTTTCAAAATGGCGGCCTATGATTTAACTGTAATAAATGTACGTGATTTTAATCGAAAAGCATTAGCTGATTGTTTTGAAATTCGGTTCGCAGGTATCTGGTATAAAACGCGAAAGACGTATGCGTAAGACTTTTTCACATTTACTTCCGTTTCAAGATGGCGGGCGCTGGATTCAACGTTGAGAGTTTAGTTGCTGGTTCCTTCTTGCAATTCTGGCTGAACGGTAAAACCTATCATAATTTTGACCGCTGTACGGAGAAAAAGCGTAAAATTTTCAATATCGGTTGTTCAATAACATTTTTCATTTACGACAGGTTAAATTGGCGGGAAAAGTTACGAGCTCTTTACATTCATTAAGAATGTATTGCAAGGTATAGGCCTACAGTTTTTTGAACTATTAGTGATAGGAAACCAAGTGAAACTCTTCTTTAAAAATGGTTATAACGATCAAAATATAAATTGATTTTTTCCACAATTACAGTTCTGTGTGTTTAATGAGATAGATAAAGACAAGGTAAAGAATTCTTTAATATAGACAGATATAGAAAAATGTTCTTACGGTGTTCTTGATAACGGTTTCTATATGCAGGAAGCACTTATGTTGTGACAGTTTGAAGCGTGTGTTACTTGACACAGATAGTGGACACGTCAGGTCCTTTGCTTGCTCTTTGTCGACAAGTCTTGGGTACCATCCAACACAGATACTGCTATAAGGAAAAGGTTTTGAGGAATATGACATCTTCAGCATTGCCATTCCGTTTTTTATTTGTGTAACTCTTTATGTTGGATGATTCTAGTGAAATACTTACATCTGTCAAGAGTATAATTGTATGTTTATTCAAAAATGTTTACTGTGTTCGCAAAATAACGCGAATCGCACCTATCTCCCAGACGTGGCGTTGCCAAAATCTTATAACAAATCGAATATTTCTTCTATTTCCTAAAATAAAAATACAAATACAAATTCGTAACTATTTTAAATTCTGATTACAAAATTATGAATACTTTTTA
The DNA here is from genome assembly GCA_022606455.1 of Callitettix versicolor. Classification (NCBI taxonomy): domain Eukaryota; kingdom Metazoa; phylum Arthropoda; class Insecta; order Hemiptera; family Cercopidae; genus Callitettix; species Callitettix versicolor. The sequence goes on along the minus strand of CM040190.1, from coordinate 52,127,371 downwards.
AAAATTAAGGATATGTTTTTGTTTAATTTGTGTTAAAAATATTCGCTTTTTTAAACTAAAAATTCAAAAGAGTAACAAAAATAGCTTTTTTACAAATATAGTAATATCAGTGTTCATTAATCATTAAAAATTAAAGAAACAGAATCTTTCACGACATTCTGTTAAAAAAACACGGTGTAATTTTCTCAAAATCAGTTATATTTTCGTAACTGAAGTAAGTGTATCAATACACACACACACACACATATTCATACACTCACACATACATACACACACACACACACACACAAAACACTTGCACACACGCACAAGACACACAAGCACGCGCTCGCACACACACACACACACACACACACACACACACACACATAAACACAAACACACAAACAACACATTTACACACACACACACACACACACACACACACACACACACACACACATATGTATGCGAGTGTTAATCGAAAAACTAATATAAACCGATTACGGTACGGTGATTTATTCAGTAATCACCGAACGTGAGACGTGTGTGTGTGTAAAATTATTTTTATTAAATTTTGTGTAAATCTACAGAGCTTTAATATATGAGACGAAAAATGTTATCGATTATTAAAAATTTGGCGGATTTTCCGGTTTTCTTTCATCAAAAGTTTTTCAACTGGATATTTTTTAATGGAATGAATTGAATGCGAGGTTAGTTTGTGCAATATTTTTACACCCTCTTATTTATATAGACGTTATCTGTGACATCCTCTTAAAAAGTTATATAAAAACGTTATGTAAACATCCTCTTAAAAAGGTATCTGTGACGTCAGTATGCAATGTTGAAAATAAAAACATTTATATTTTTAAACATTGTTTTTGTTAACGAATGATTTACTATAGTCTATAAGTTTCTTACTCTTGAGAGTATATATAATACTTTGTTTTAGTGATGCAAATTTTTTCCTTTGTAATTGTGGCAAGCAATTAAAAAAATCTTAACTATTTGCAAATTATGTAAATTAATTTCTTAAACATGAATTTAAATATCAGATCACTTTGTCTATTGTAACACTACTTTTATCACTATAGGACTTTTTAAAGCCTTGTTTATATAAATTTTATGCATTAAATGTAAATATTACTTTTTCCCTTGTGGCAGGCCTGTGTATGACGTCATTCGTTGCGACCTTTAAACCTTCCTTCTTTTTATGTATACAGAACATTTAGTCGTAAAAAATACAGGTGATTATTATTTTCAGCTGATAAAAGGAGGAATTATATTTTCATTTTTAATTCGTTCCCACTTAACCTCTTCCCCTTTCCTTAGTACTGACGTTTTTATGTATTTTTAAAAATCCTGAAAAGATAAGCTCTCCGGAAGGTCTATTTTTAATCTTTATTTCTCCAAATATAAGCGGGATTTACGTTATACAATTGTTATATAACGTCCATTGGAAAATGTGTAATTGGAACGGAAATCATTGTAAATAATACACTTCTACCCTTTAAATAGCACCGATTCTAACATCAAATTCACGTTATGAGTTTATTAAATCTCTATATTGCTTAATGAATCTGTATATTGCTTAATATACAGATCCTCTATAGGAAGTATCGAAGCACGATAGAGAGTAATAAATCTCTTTAATGAATAAAAAACTCTATAATCTAATAATTTTAACGTGAGAAATAAAGCTTTATATTGTATAGTAAAGCTCTAAAGTGAATAATAAATCTCTATAATTAGTAGTAAAACCCTTTAGTGAGTAAAAAAAGCATTGTAGTCAGTAATAAATCTCTACAATGAATAATAAAACTCTATAGTGAGAAATAAAGCTTCATAGTGAGTAACAAACCTCTATAGTAATTACTAAACTATGTAGTATTTTTGTTGTTGTTGTTATTTTAAGGCGAAAATTACATTTAGGCTGTTATCGTCGCCCTAAATGTAAGTTTGAGTGTAAAGTTTAAAGTTGCAAGTGTAGTGTTGTAAGTGTAAGTGTGTGTTAGACTCGGGTACCGCGAGGGACGTCTAAATCCTCTCAATAGGTGCAGGTAGTCTGCACTGCCTGCGGGGAACTATATAGTAAGTTATATAGCTCTATAGTGAGTAAAAAAGCTTTATAGTAAGTAATAAGGCTCAGTAGTAATAAAATTCTATAGTGAGTAATAAATCTCTGTAATGAGTACTAAAGTTCTATATAGTGAGTAATAAAGCTCTATAGTAAATCATAAAGCTTAATAGTGATTAACTCTATAATGAGTAACAAATCTCTGTAGAAAGTAATAAAATCTATAGTGAGTAATAGAAGCTTTATAGTCGGTAATAAATCTTTATTGTGAGTAACGAATCTCTATAATGAGTAATAAATCTCTATAGTAAGCAACAAAAAAACACTATTGCGAGTAATAAAGCTCTATAGTGAGTAATAAAGCTTTGTAGTGAGTAATAAAGCTCTATAGTGTGCATATTTGTAAAACATACCGACTGTTCTTACATAGGCAAATAGGGCTAGAGACAAACAACGCAGTGCGACAGTCAATATCACTGCACGCAGCTATCTTGCTGACGTGATAGAAGCGAATTTCACCACCATAGTTAGCACTCAAATCTAAATATATTGAGATTTTTTTAAATTACCAAATTACATTGAAAATACAAAAATAAACCCTGACCGCTGTCAAATTAAATTTTTCAATTTAAACGGTTTTTAAAATTCAAAATGCTAATTTAAGCAGTTCTTAACGCTAATTACGATAGTGAAAAACAGAAAAACAATTTGACGAAAAATGATTAACTTTTATTAAAAAAAATTAAACGCCTGCCATTCTGAAACTGTCGAACGAATTTTAATGGATAACAGAATTTTCTAAGCTACATTGTAATGAATTTTCGTTCTAAGTTTGAATCGAATCGGATCATAACTGCAAACGTGAGCGTGCTAAAACCTGTCCAGGATCGGTACTAATTTGACGGTTCTGGGTCTTGGTCTTACCGTGATAACCGCTCCTTTTTCCAATGCAAATTCGCTAATATGGAACAAATAGACGTATGTCCCCTTCCACATATCTCCCTCTCTGTTATCCAGTGACTCAAAAGACCTCCAAGTGCAATATGGTTTTTGTTATGCTATAGACATATGTCAGCATTTTTAGTTCTAATTTTAGTTGAGACCAAAAGTTATTTTAAGTTATGTACACAAATAAAGACAGAGTTAAAAGTAATATGAATATTTTATCATTAATTAAAGTCTCTAAAACAAAATATACTGTAATAATCACAGAAACTACATTTTAAGGAAACGATATAAACTTTAAAATATTTTACATTATATTTAAAATGGTGACCGTAATGTATTTAGTAAACATGTATTTTTTCTATTGTGTCAAGTTACATTAATCAAGGATGGAAGATTAAACAGTCAAATCGTTAATCAAATTGCAAAGTAACTCAATGCCAGAGCACTTTAGCGCTCTTGAGTCAAGTTAAAGGTCAGAGGTTAAGGCTTTGTTTTTAATTTACTTTCTGAATAAATTGACACGAATTTCGTTCGTTAAGGCACATTGTGTGCTGCGTATTCACAATTTCAACCCCTCTTGAACAACATTCCGGCATGAATAGCGATTTTAAAATAAAATTAGGAAATTGTTTCGTTAAAATTTTGGAGGTTATTTTCGTCAAAAGAAAATGCTCACAACGTAGTAATCTTGTGTATGTTTTTAGGCTTTGTGTTTTATAAACGAAAAGTGATGTTGGTCACTGACTTACTCACTGATTTCTTGTATTTTCAGCAATATTGCGAAAGTGTACTGTGATTTTCCCAAAATCTTTGCTTTTAACTAAGAGTATATTGACATGATTGTACAATGCAAAATAATTAACGATTAATGATTAAAATAATAAAAATATACATGTTCATTCCGTTTATCAATAAGATGCTCCTTGTGTGTTATGTACTGTTTTTACAAATTTCATTCTAATTTCTTTCGTTGCCAATGATCTTGCTATCTCTTTTCCTACTAAAACAATACCTCTGTTTTTTTAAACACTTCAAGTAAAAAAAAACAATAACTATTTGTTTATCAAATTTTTACTGGAAAATAAGTTTTTGAGGCAAGACTTAAAAATAGAAACTTACCTAACGTAAAATAACCTAACTTAACCTAACCTAACTATTAAATTTTATATAGGCTATATAAAACGGTGTGTTTGTGTGCACACGCACGCGCACGCGCACGCGCACGCGCCTTTTGTTTTAGCACTTTTACGTTTGCAATTTTAGTCCTATTTGATTCAAACTTGTCACAAAAATCGATTTTGGTAATACGAAATTTCAATAAATTTCCAACTCGTAGTTGGAAATGTCCTTTAACCAGCAATATTAGTTTTGCAGTTTCAAAATGCGGAAATTTCAAATAATTGAATATTCATAAGTTCTTTTTTAAATGTTTCTATTGAAAATTCTATTATCCATTGTAATCAGCTTTTAAAACTGTACAAACTAGAATTACGAATTTTTAAAATCTAAAATTTTTAAAAAAAGTAAAAATATTAATTTTCAGGCAGTTTAATTTTGTATTTTCAATGTCATTTATACGTTTAAAGCAATAAATATGCTAAATTTAATGCTTACCGTGATAGTGACATTGGAATTAAAAATGTAAAGGTAAAATTAATACTTCTGGAAATTTGCTTCTATCACGTCAGTGAGGTGAATGCGTTCCGCCATTATTTTTAAAAATAATTACAGTAAACTAAGAATTAAAAAAGTCATAACCTAATTTAAAATAGTGTTATTTAAGGAACAAATGTGATTTAAAATCAGCTGTGATGTGAATATTACTACCAAGTCCACACATATAGCCAACAATATCACCGTTACATATTAAACCTTATTATTTTATTATTAAAAGAGATTTATTTATTTCGCCCAATTAAAACTATTTTAAAATTATATTCCCTATGTAATATAACATAAATTGTCTCTCTCTTCCCTTATTTGATACCCTTCTTTTCTCATCCCTAACAGGCGCACAGTGTTGTCATAGCGTAACACTATTACAAACAATATTTCAATTATTTCTGCTAGGTTTGCACAACACATTGCCTTAAGGGTCGATGGGTAGAGGAACGGTAATTCGGTTACATCCTGTAGACGCTGCTCTATTTTCTAATCCAATCAAGTACTCTTATAACCGCTCTTGTTGAATTTTCTTTTCCCGTTTACCTTTGAACATTTAATCAGCCGTTTATATTTTCTGCTTGAACTTCTAATTTAAAATTCAGCATTTCAAAATGTCCACATTTACTCTGATGATTTATTTTACAGTTTGCGATTGGATAATTTAATTTGTAATTCTAAGCTACGTAAGGAAATATTTTTTGCCTGTAACATTATTTTTTTATAAATTTTTTTATGAATATTTAGAAATTTTTATTTATCGTACTTTTTTAAAAATCTGATTTCACCATCGTTATAGCGTGAACCGTATATATTATATTTTTTAATTTTAAAAATTAATTGTAAATTTATATGCATATTTAAATGCTGATTATGATGGTGAAACTGTCGTTTTAAGAGAAGAAGTAAATAAAAGAATTAATTTTAGAAATTTGCTTCGATCACGTCAATGAGACAGCTGTGATTTCGATTATTATACGTTCTTAATTAAAAAGTGATAATCATGAAAAAAATCGATCATGAAATTTTGATAGTTTTATCGGATTTTATGCCTGACTGTATGTTTTTTTAGACGAGAAAAAATGGTATATATAGGCTATATGTATGTATATATGTATACTTGAAGTGACTACGTCTAAACAACTGATGTCGCACAATAGCTGTTTCCTCGATATCATTTCAATTGAGGTTTTGTTTATTTCTCTTGTATATAGGAAAACTTTAAGTTTCTAAACAGCTTAACAGATCTCGCAGCTGGTATTGCTGTTGCTTCAATGCCATTTCAAATTAGGTTATGTGTATTTATTGTTTATTTGTTTTATATTTACATTTCGAATATATATATATATATATATATATATATATATATATATATCTGTTTGTGTTTGTGTGTGTGAATATGAGTAATAAAAAAATAAAATCAAATGTTAATGATTTTATAGTTTTTATAATTTTTATTACTTTTAAAGTGTGTATTTTCTAAATTTGTGTAGTTAAATTACTAATATCTAAGTCAAAAAAGTGGGTTTTACTTGTTTTCATATTCGAGAAAGTTAATGAATACTCCACCATCACGTCTCTACAACTTGTCCATTGTGACAAGTGGATTGCAAATTTGTTCTACTACGTAAGTACATTTCTATTATTACATTACTTGGGCTTGTATTTAGCAAGAGCGATACTGCTCTTGAAGTTTATTTGGCAACGAAATTAAACTCTTACATCAAAGCCAGTGCTAATATGATTACGTCACGGCAACCCTTAAAATAATAACCCTTTTGACAGAAAGTTAGGTCCGGTTAGTGGTCTTTGAGATAAAGTGGAATGCAACTTTATAAGTGTACACCTGTACAAGTAGATGGGCTATAAGAAATATTTTCTTTGAAAAGTGAATTTTACGGTGAAGATATCACAATACAAATATTTTACATAAAAAATTTTATTTTAGAGGTTATTATCTGTAGACGGCATTTGTCTATGAATTAAATAAACCAGGCGGCCCATACAAAATTTCGCACTATGAATGTTTTAAGCAAACAAAGCCTTTTGAATAAGAGTAGTTGCTAAGGTGAGGGCGGTAGTTCGAAGGAAGGGAAAACATGTTTAAAAAATAAATTGAAAAGCGATCAGTTAATAATAGATAAATTCACAATGGAAGGTGAAATCACAAATATACTTGTGTAAAAACAGTGTCCAAAACATGTGTTTGGTATTCGAAATGGTTGCCCCGGCTTGTAGGACGGACCATGATAGGTACTGTCAGTAGCACCTATAAGTTTAATGACTTTTAAGTAAATATTGAAATTATTCTAAGAACGTTATTAAAAAAGTGGAATTTGTAATGGGATTGTCTATTCGTGATTGATCAGTTAGCTTCGTAAAATATACAAAATATTGTGTGATGCCGCGTATGCGTATGCAAGTTGCGCATTATCGATGCTGTTTTGCCAGTGAGAGTTAAAAGTGTCTTTTATGTTAAAATTTTCCACAAACCGTAAGTTTTATCGCAAAATCGTTTTGCAATGTCAGAAGCCGATTAAAAAATCTTTCTAACGTTACCTCATTTATGCCGATATTGAGAAAAAGGGGATGTTGACTCGAGAAATATTATATATGATCTGTATATTTTTTCATCTTAGAGAAATATAAGTGGTAATTAATTGAATGGAAACCAATTTGATGTTAAACCAATCACGATAAAACAAAGACCACTACTTTGAAGCTACCGACATAACATTGAAAACTTAAATATATGTAAATATCTACATTAGATATTGATTAAACTTAAATCAAACATGTAAATTTGTAATCTATTTTTGTGCCAAGTTATAATCAATTCACAAAAACTGTCCTAGAGATTAGAACTGACGCTGGAATGGCTTAAACTTTAATATTAAAAATATTGGCTTTTACTTCTTTGTGTAGGTGCTTACTAAATTCCACGCAAATTTCCTTCGTTTTTACCTTTTCTTATTTCTGTTCTATATTTCTTTCATTTTTGCAAAATAAAGTGCTTTTTTTCTTCAATCTAGTTTTGTTTACCCTAAGGTCGGTGTGGCTAAGATCAGTCTGTTACGCCTTTTAACGGTGCATTTCATGGTGTTGGTACAGTCTGTTAAAAATATATTGAGTCTGAAGAGTGAAATTTTATCATGAACTTTTCCTTTTCCGTATTATTATATTTTTCATAAAGTTTTGATTAGGGGAAAGAAAAGACTTAATGGTCCTCATTTCTTACATTAAAAAATAAATTTTCTTTTACTCACTTTTTCTGTTATTCTAGAACGCGATGAATTTAAACGAACAATATTTATCTTTACAAAAAAGACAAAATTTCTTGGATGAACTTACAGCAAAAAGGTAATCGACCATGGCCTTGGATCTATCCACATCAATACGAGCTGTAGCCAAATTGCCTATCTTGCGCCTTCCCTTATTAGTTCCAGGCAAAATTCCTAATTCGCGGGTGTCCTTGTCTATTAAGCGACTCTAGCTTCGAAACAGAAATGTGAAAAATTATTATTCAAATTTATTAACCCAAAAATATGATGTTTTGTTTCTCGAAGTTCAGAAAAATATCCAACAGTATTACTAGTGCTTATGTAATTTTGAAAAAATATACACATTTTAAAATTATTTCCAAAAATTCCTTTTTAGTTAAATTTGATCAAATATGAAAAATCATAATTACAGCACGCAGCTGTTTGCTGGCGTAAATCAAATGGATTTCAAGAAACGTTTATTACATATTTTTTTAAATAGGTTTCTACGATTGTTATCACCATTAAAATATGTATGAATTAACATTTTAAATATTAAAATTTCATTTCAACTTCCGGTCACTAATAATTTCGAAACCAGTCACAAAAAAACATCGTTGGGAGAAAACATCGTAGACCGCTTTTTATGGACTACACTGGAGAAAATTTATAGAAATCGTTAAACCGATTTTTAAGTATTTTTGTTGCAATTTTTTTATGACAGGTATCCCAAAACCCGATTCGAAACTAATGGAAAGAAATTAAAAAACTGCATACAAATCGATTAAAATAATTTAAACAATTCAGTAAATTTGCAATATTAAATATTTACTATTTTTCAGCGAATCGAAAAATATATACGTAGTAGGATATATTTTGTACTTTTACGAAACATTGAATTTATTTTATTTAAAATTCGGTGATTGCGTTCAGTTCGGCCAAATACTGATAAACGTTAGGATTGTATTTGTGTTGCGTAATGTTTATCAGTTAATACCGCATTAAAAGCTTAAGAATCAGCAATTTTGAATTTTTTTCGAATTTTTAATGTTTAACGTGCTATTTTACTAACCGTTTTATCATCGTGGCTTTGTTTTTTATTTTAAAAAATACTCTTGCACTTTTCATACAACTTTTAACGAAACATTACATTTTTTGTAAATTTATTTGAGATAAACCACATTTTTTCCCCTTTTGAATAATTTTACGTCAATACCTTCGGAAATGGATTTTTAGAAAAATAATACAATAAATATTATACGTAATATTTTCAGCATTATTTATTTATAAACAATTACGTAATAATTATCAAAAACTGTATTACCTAAGATAATATAGGTATGTTGACACCTTGTATTGAGATAATTGCTTGGTAAGTAAGTGCAAATGTACAGATTACAGCTTATACAAATATGAAAAAACTTAAGTACATCATGAATAATAGCTGACCTTTATTTATTCAGTTAACTATAGACTCTGTACATCGTCCAATAAACGATTTCATAAAATTGTTTATATCTAGGGGCCTACTTGATATTTTTTTAAAATTTTTGTTCTTATTCTTCTGGTTTACTTATGAATGTTTCAACGTTTATATTGTTTTAAATATAAAAACAACTTTAGTGACTAATTAATGCATTTTATTCTTTGACGTTGTTCCTTCATTCAATGATTTATTCAATTATTCAATTCAAAATATTTTTCTAAAGAGTATTGTGTGATAGAAAATGAACGCAACTGTAGTCACCAAACAAACCGGAATTATTTTTAAAAAAACCACCTCAGAAGCCGTTAAAAACACATACCTCAAAAGCAGACTGTCACAGGATTGGTGCACATTTTATAATTCTCGTTTATTTTGTAATTGCCAATGGTTACGGAATCCGCGCGAAAGTATTGAACGATCAAAAAAATATTTTACGCTACAGCTCGTTTACGAACTATAATAAAGATAACAAAAGTGTTTTTAACTGTTTCAAAGAAAGTATAAAACCATAAAACAGTTTTGTGGCCTCCGTACAGGATACATCCAATATCCTTGAGGCTATAAAACAGTTTCGCCACAAATTACACGGCGGGTATCTTACCCCCAACACGAACATAACAATGCAATAAAACTGTTAAATTGCTTCTTTGGCTCGCATCTTGTGTAATGGACTTGTTGTCACTTAGATATAGTGAAGTTAATTTAAATACAATATTCAATGTGAATTTTTTTAAAAAAAGTAAGCATTTTTACTTTCTCACTATACAACCTGTGGAGAAAGTATTGTAGCAATGAAAATAATCGCAGCACTGAGATGGCTCGTTAATGTAAAGGAATCGAATTTTTTAAAAAGGAACAATATCGCAATAACTTTTTCTGTTATGTTTTTCTCAAAATCAGATTTCATTATGAAAATCAGCGTTGCATATATTAGCATTTAACACTTTAAAATTACACCTAAGTTCACCAAACGAACCAGTTTGGAAGTTCAAAACGAATCACCAAAACAATATTCTTATTTTTATCGGTAATTGCGCTGAACTGAGCCAATCGGAGCGGAATGATGACGAACGCCAACCGGAAGCGGAATTCAGTCGGTGTAAGGAACGCGTTTGTATTTTTTTAAACCTAGATATTACTGTTACCTATTCTAGGTAACTACTATTATTAAAAACCGTAACTTAAATAACGAGAAATATTAAGTTAGGAGGCGTGGTCAGCGTGGTGGGAGAAGTGGAGTCAGCTTCAAAACCGACCTAGACAGAGTCGAAGCTACGCAGTACGGAACCTAGCGATAGCGCTTCACTCTGCTCAGCTCTGTTACACTTTCAATGGCCGTACTTACATTTAAAAACAATAGGTTAGGTTTTGAATGCGTAATCCGCTCCACATTTGATGGCCATCCATCCAGCCTACGAATCTAATATGTATCATGTTTTAGGGCTCGTTTTGACTTGGATTTTGCGGGACGTATGATGCGAGGAACATGTTTATATAGATACACAATAGTATATTTGCGCGTCGCAAATCTCATATTAAATTAATTATAATTAACAATTTATTTTCGGAAACGAACCGGGCACCTAACGTGTGTGAGACGCGCGTAATAACCACTACACTACGGAAGTTTGACCGATATAAATATATGCAATTAATAGGTAATTTAATTTTGATAATTATGTTTGTGTTTTGTGTGTGCGCGTGTATAGACGGACATGTACCCAAATAACCACTTTTTTGACTCAATGAAACTGAAAAGAATATATTCATTAATTATACATAAAAAAGTTACAAAACTTTCTAAAAATCAGTAATTATACTACTAAAACTTTTTTAAACTATGAAATGATCTCGAGGTCAAGCAGGAACTAAATGTCAAATTTTACCAACCAAAATCATTCTGCTGGTTTAATTTCCACAGCGAGAATAAACGAGCGTGCTCGCGCACGCGCACACACACACGCACACACACACACACACACACACACACATACGTATTAATTACCAAGGTCTAAAACATTCATTGAAGTCTGAAGGTTATTTTTTCCAGTCACTAATCTTTTTTTATATTTCCTTAACTGAAGCTGTAAAATCAACTGACATACAATAAATTAAACAAAACTTCCGTAATTTGTTTACAGATTTTATGTTAATGTTTCTGTAGAAAATGTTTTACCCAAAGTTGAGAATGAATGAAACAATTAAAATACTAATTATTAATCAATTACTTTTGTATGTCTTAGCATTGTACATTGATTGCACAATGTACAAGTTACAGACTGTTAAAAGTAAATAGTTTTTGCGTAAAATCTAAAATAATAAAAATATTTAAAATCTCTTTAAACAAGTAGTAACGATTTTGATATAGAATATCTCTACATTGAAGTACCACAACTGAACAAATAATGTTGTAAATAAAAACTGTTTTAAAATGATTAATTTTGCAAATTAATGTATTGAAAAATACTAGAAAAACAAGCATAAAGTGTACACAATACATTATTTTTGTAAATAAATGGAAACAATACAATAAATAGTGTTTACAACGCACCATATATAACAATTCAGAAGCTAATGAAGAAATATTTACAAGTATTTTATTGTTTATGAAGAGAGATCGTAGCAAAATTTATGCCGTAGGAAGATAGACGACCTGACATGAGCGCCGTTAATCTTGCAGTAGGACGTAACAAAGGAAGGCTCTGCTACACGTTGCAATTTGCGCCGAAAAACAATGTTTACTTTATGCGGTACAAATTGGAACAAAGGTGGAAGCATTGTACGCGTAGCTCCCAGAGACAATCTATTCCGGCATCAGACAGGCCATAATATCGTTATACGAAGTTAATTTGCTTTCCCCTCATTTTCTATTTATTTATAAATTGAATAATTAGTAGTTCAACGTAAGGTTGAACTTGCAGTATATTATTAATTAATATACAGAGCGCGACAGCACTTGAAACTTTTTCCGCCTGTAACCGTAATATTTCCGAAATATTTTACTGCAATAACTTTATTGGAAATTTACTGTCTTTCTTGACGAAGAGGGTCAAAATTATTATAGGTGTTTCCGCTCAGCCAGTATTACAAGAAAAAACCAGTAACCACACTCTCGACGTAGAATCAGAACCCGCAATTTTTGTGAAAAATCTTACACATCTTTCATGCTTTATACAAGGTACTCCCGTACAAAATTTCAAAACAATCGGCCAATGCGTTTGATTAAAATTGCGTACACTCATCATCGTTTAATCCAGAGGCAGCCATCTTGAAATAGAAGAAAATTGGAGGAAAACACACACGTTATCTAGTCTTTATACGAAGTACGTCAATCGGTCAACGGGTTTGGCTAAAATGGCGTATACTCGTTTTTCTAAATCAAAGGCTGCCATCTTGAAACGGAAATGATTAAGAAAAAAATCATACCCGTCGTTCGGGCTTTATACAAGGTATCTCCGTACCAAATTTCAAAATAATCGGTCAGTACGTATGGCCGAAACTGTGGTAACAAACGCAAACCAAATGTTTGTAGGTTGAGTTGAAATAGAGACCTTGATTGAATTTTGTTAATAAACTAGGCTACTTACCTAGTCACCCAAACACGTATAGAGTTGGTCCTTATTATCTAAAAAGACATAACGAAAAGGGAAACAATGAAATATTTTTGAAAATCGGTAGAGTTAAAGCTTAGAAGAGCGCTGTTAACAGGTATCTATGAGCTGTGCAGGATGTGCCTGAAGCATAAAAACTCCCAAAATAGGTATGTTTAGGTAGTCAAATTGAATATACTCATACAGTCACCTACAGCATAAACTAATTAAACAATTTCATTCAACGATGACGTATTTTATTCGCCACGGTGATTTCTGTATAAAATTAAAAACATATTGCAAGCCACCTGAAAATGAAAAAATATATTAAAATTGAAAACAATGCTGCATATACAGTGTAAACTACTGAACCAATTTTCATCAATGTTCTCTCTCCTTTTATTCGTAATGATTACTGAATTTTCTCTAGTATAAAAATTTTTGAAGTATTTTTATTATTACAACGTTGCCGACGAATGACCGGGGATTCGATATTTTGTACCTTAATTCACTTAACAGCTGGTATATTAAAAATGACATTACTAATGTGTCGAGAAAAATCTTAAAAATTTATTTTAAAATAATTGTAAAAATAATTGAAAATGAGCAAATTTTTGCAATATTTTATTATTTATAAATTGTTATTATATTTTATGATAATATTTAGTTAGTGAGTACTTGCATATTTTTCCAAGTTTTAATTCTAAAATAGTTATTTCAAAAGTCATGATAGAACCGTACATTTTGACCATAGTTCCTAATACAAATTTATAATTAAGAAAGTAATATATAAAAAAATAAAAGATAATATTCATAAAAAAATAGTTTTTTCTTACTAAATTAAAAGTAAACTTTAAAATCCTAATTTATACAAATTATTAACCCCGATTATAACATTGATATGATTGTTTTACGTATTCAAAGTTTTAAAGAATTTCCATTGGAAAAAGAGTTATTGGAGCTGCCATCATAATAAAACCCAGACCCGGTACCTTGAAATGATCACCTGGTCACTTGAAGAGTCGTTAAAAATATTTTCGTATTTTTAACGCAATTTAAAATTTTATAATAAATAAGGAGATTTTAATGCTTTTGTTATAATTAAATTAGAGATTCAAAAAGAGGATGATAAAAAGTAACCTTTTGAAAAAATTTGCCTCAATCATGTCAGCGTGGCAGGTATGTTTTGAAACGATTTTTATTGCTTAACCTAATCAGAAATTATTTTCGCCTAATTTTCGATATTGCGTTTAGAAATTAGTTTTGGGGAATTCGTTTCCATACGCTAGCGAACCAGTTGTGTGCCATGATTATAAGAGAACATTTACAAACAATACTCTTGCAGCAAAATTACACCAGCTTGAAGAACCCATGTTGTTTCGCCGACTTAATTGATGTTCTTGATAAAGGATAGGGTTGGGAAGAAGAAACAACTCCTAGTTGTTACGGAACGGAGTGGATTTAATCCAGAAAGGAAGCGAAAATTGAAAGATACTCAAGATAAGACGGAGGAAGTGGGTAGGGGAATACGGAAATATAATTACTCACAAATCCCTCCCCCCGTGGCTTCAAAGTTCAAGTGCTCTTTAGGAAATAAGGATGGGTGAATAGAGCTTCTTAATGTCATTTCATATTATCTTAAACTTTCATTTGGATACACTTTAATGATTAAAATATTTCAACAAATTACGGAAGTTGTAACTTAGTTTTATGAAATGTGTTCCGACTATAATCAATAAAACAAATCTTGAGTCGTTGATCAATGTTTAAACAGTATTTGTTGTAAAGTCAGTATAAGAAATAATTTCGTAAAACGTTTTAAAAAAAACAGTTTATAATTGTTACAACTCAATTTACACTCTATCCATGTTACTTTAAAAAATTGATAGAATGACGTGGGTTATAAATCTTCATACACGATTAAATTTGAGCACTTTTGTTAATCACTAGTTACCAAATTTCATGTTTTTTTGGACGATAAATGTTTAAAACATTGCGAAAATTTAATAGTTTCGAGTTTTAAAATGTTTTTTTATGTCGTTAAAAACATTCTATAAACGTTGCCTTAAATGTTGTTTCTATTAATGAAGTGGTTATAAAAATAAAGCAGAAAAATCAACATTAATATAACCTACTATAAGAAAGAAGCAATGTTGATGTGAAATATTCATTTATCAGTGAACAAGAAGGAAGCGAAGAAGGACAAG